>CM053790.1:55506693-56106693 GCA_028749045.1 Cupressus sempervirens | reverse complement strand
ATTTTGCATCACATCATAATTCATTTCCTATCATAATAACAAAATGTTGAATCTATATTTCTAAATTTGCCAACATGAAAATTAGTTCTGATTATATAGGTCTTAGGTCAAAAACACCTAAGCGTAACCCCCACAACTAGTATTCTTTGATTCAATTCAATATAGTTTGATTACTAGCACTATGTCATTATCATAATGAGATATTACATTATAAAGCATATGTCTCTAAAATCACTAATGTTAGGAAAGTAGGATGCTTACATAATCATGTTTTCATAGGTTCAAAATTAGTCACTAGGTAAACCCGTTATATCTATTAATCAGTGTATTATTTCTCCATCTTAATCATCATTCACTGTAGCCCATCCACCCAATACTACTATTACAAAAATTGATTTATTATATTTACATCATGTCGAGCTCTACCAAGTAGGCCTTTATCTAAATTAATAATAATTTTTGTCTATAATTATTATTAGTACTTACATGGGTGGATGTTAATTCATCTTTTCACAATGGTCACCTAAAACAACTATCCTAATAAATCATAACATACTATAAACCCATTGGCATAGTTTCTAAGTTATAACATCTCAAGTCTTTATTCCGTAGGGTCTTAGATTATCATCCTGATAAAATTTCAAATATGATACTTATGACAATAATGACTACAATGTATATTAGTCTTAATAAGATCTTAGGTCCAATATTAATAAGAAGGATTCCAATCATGACATACATAAATTATGAAACCTACTTATCATCATTATATCATAAGGTGTCTGGTAACAATCTATAATTCACATACCATGCATAAGAGACAAAGACATGACATCTCACCTCCTTGCACTTCCTAGTTCTAATCATATTCATGTTATTTAGGGTTTATAATATGGTATTGGGGAAGGGACTTACAATTTATTAGTATTATAGTGTGATATGAGTGATCAAAGCATGTCGAGCATAAGTTCCCAAATAATACATGTTGAGTAATATACCTAGTATGTGTCGAGTCACTCGTGAGTCGAGTAGGCTATACATGTCGAGTGACTCAGGAGCCAAGTAAATAGAGTATGTTTAGTCATTCAATAACTGAGTTATAACATCATGAATATAGTAATGGTGAAGAATCAAAGCCTTTAGATGTCAAGTGAACAATTTTGTACATAGTTCTTTCTAATGGTACAAACTTCTATATGAACCATTTTTGTGCTGACCCAATGATTGTTTTACGAGTCTAGAAGATATGTATAGAGGTATATTATGAATCCCTATGGAGTACATGAAACCAATCAAGTTGAGGGATGTTCTAAGTGGTAATATGGATCAACCATAGTCATTGATTCCTACCTAAACCTAGCCCACCTATATTTACTTAAGGAGGCAAACCCAAAGGAGTTTGTATGATAAGTTAATGCATGGAAGGAGGCGAATGCTAAGTGCAGAGAGAGAATTCATGGTGGCTATGGAGGTTGTGATGATGTTATGAATTGTAGAATCAGTTAGAGAGAATATAGGAAAGCAGAGAGATGATAGAGGAGACATATCTGATTAGAAGGATCAAGGATACATCAAGAAAGAGAAGATTTGACATCTGGCAATTGAGTGCTAACCAAATGATCATGGTCCTGAATCATTTTGATAGGCGATAGAGAGTAAATATCCTAATAGAGTATTCTTAATAAAATTTTGTAAATATCTTAACCGAGTGGTTGTTGTATTGTAAGAAAGTCCTCTAACAAGGTACACTTTTAGCAGGGTGTTGAAATCCTTTAACAAGGTGAAACCTAATAGTATTTGTAAGCCTTTAATAGGGAAAACCCCTCACAAGTGGATCATAGATTATGATCAAACTTATTGTAACCATAATTGGCTACACTTTACAACTGCAGTAGTGAAGATCTGTGGGTGTCATCCCCACCCCAGTTTTACCTTCTTATTAAAGGGTTTTTGGGTAACAAATTTCTTGTATTATGTGTTATTTGTTTCATGCTATGGATGAACATGTGCAATTATCTATTTTAGTTTACATGCTAAATTGTGAGATGGATGTGTGGTGAATTTTTTATGGTTAAAGTTTTGAAGTGTCGATTCACCCCCCCTCCTCCTTAGAGTTTACTTTCTCATTGCAATTTTTGATCTCAGATTGGTTTTGACAAGTGAGTGTCAACACACTTAAGCCATTTACTTAGTTCATACTAAACTAGTAATACATGCTAAGCACAACATGTAAATATTAGACCATGCTGAGTAGTAATGAGTGTCGAGTCACTCAACTATTGAGTAGAGAAACCATGTCAAGTGATTTAGGAGCCAAGTAAATAGTGGATGTCGAGTAACTTAGATGCCAAGTCATAGTATATAGAACAATGCATGCTAAGCATCAGAGACTTCATATGTTGAGTGACAGAGTTTTGACATATTTGTTTGTAATGGCACAAACAACTATGTAAACCATTTTTGAGCTGACTTAAAGACATATTTCAATATTTTGGAGATAAGGATGAATCTCTATTTGGATTCCCTATGCAATTACATACAACCAATCAAAAAATGGAAAGGATGAAGTGGTAAAATGGATGAATCTCAGCCATAGATTCATACCTAACCCTAAGCCACCTAAGTCTTCTTAAGTAGGATGAAACCCTAAACTTTTAATGATAGAGGAGAGTGAATGTGGAAGGAATTGAAGGAGCGAATAAGATATTTTGTATGCAGAGCATTCAAGGTGAATTAAAGAAGGAGTGAATTATAGGATTAGTTAGAGAAGAATAGAGTATAAAAGAAAAGGATACAACATTGAGACATCTAATCGAGAAGGATCAGTTAGACATTGTTTAGAGGTGATCTGTTATCGAGAAAGTAAGTGGCAATCACAAGATCTATGGTGAGACATTTTAATAGGTGATTTCAGTTAAATCTCTTAAGTAGAGTAGTCCTAATAGGCTATATGAAATCCTTTAATAGGGTGCTTACTTAGTTGTAAGTTGAAGTCCTCTAACAAGGCACACTTATAAGAGGGTGTTGAAATCCTCTAACAAGGTGAGACCTAACAATATTTGTAAGTCTTTAATAGGGTAGACCTTTCACAGGGTAGATCATGTTTCATGGTCAAAACATTGTAAGATTTGTTGGTGTCATCCCCACCCCAGTTTTACCTTCTCACTTGGAGGGTTTTTGGGTAATCATATCTAGTGTTATGTGTGTGAATGCTTACATGGTTATATATTTTAGATGCATATGTTTTACATGTTATTTTAGCTTACTTATTAATGTATGTGATGCATTAATGGTGAAATTTTTATGGGTCCAAGGTTAAGCTATCGATTCACCCCCCCCCCCCCCCCCCCTTGGTATCAGATCCTAGTTCTCTAAAAGAGAAGCTTTGCAACTTTGAGGAAAGATTTTAAAATGGAAGTCTACAAGTTGGGAAAGACTATTGAAAATCAGGAGATTGAAATACATCTCATACTACATCAACTAAATGAGGCAAGAGAGGAACTAAAGAAATCCTTGAAGAGAACGAAAGAGATTGCTATTGTGGAAAATGACACACTATACAAAGAAATAGACACTACCAAGCTATTTGTAGATGATGACCAATGAATTTGATGTAGCAATTGTAGATTTAATGGAAAAGAATAGAGTCCAAGCTAAGGAAATCATAAATCTCAAGCTAGAACAAGAATCACAAGCTATACTACTATGTGAGGTGACTAAAAAAAAGAAGAAAGCTATGGAAGGTAAGGCAATGATTGAAGAAGACAAAAGAATTCTGGCCAACAGACTGGAAGAGAAGTCAACAAAGCTAACCAAGATTTTCAACATGCAATTGGATACTCTAAGTCAAACAATGAATGCCAACTATGAATTGAATGTCAAGGACATTAAGATAACTACATTGAAGTTGCAGAATAAACAACTGCAGAATGACCTAAAGAGAGAATAGGAATTTGTTGAAAATTTCAACAAGCCAAATGAAGCCATCAAATACTTTAAGAAACTATTGAGATCCCCTAGATCTAATAATGATACATCAGGATTGGGCTACACAAACATTGAAGAAGGAGAATCATCCAAAGTTGTAGAAGAAAGGAACAAAGGTAAGAACTCCAAACCTACTTGTCATAACTGTGGTAAGAAAGGACATACTCCTAATATGTGTAGGAGCAAGATTACAAATTAGAATTTCAAGCCTAAGAACATTACTCATTATCATAAGTGCAACAAGCAAGGTCATCATGTATATGAATGCAGAACCAAGACCAAGCATACACAAAGATTTGAAGGATATTACTACAATTGTCAGAAGTATGGACATAGAGATTTTGAATGTAGATCCAAGTTCATGTGGTCATGAAACAAGCCAAAAAAGGTAAGAAACAATGGTAACTCTTCTAATTGGGATTATAACACAAGATATAGCTATCATTATTGTCAAGAATATGGACATATCCCTAAGAATTGTATTAGGACACACTTCAATGGCAATTACAAAATATGGTTGAGTCAAACTACATGCTTTAGCTATTTGAAGGCTGGTCACATCAGTAGATATTGTCCAACTAGGTCAAAAGCACCAAGTTGTGAATTTAATAAAGGTGAAGGCAAGATAGATGTTGAACACATCAGAGATGAGATAAAAAAGACATGGAAAAAGAAAGATGTTTGCAGTACATCAAATGGAGAAGGGATCACTTCACCCAATAGGTCAAATAATCACACCTCATCAAACTAGGAAAACAAGAGGTATGTGGGACTCACATTTAAAGGTTATATCATGCATCATTTCCAAAAGAAGATACTACTGAAAAGAATATATTAGCATAAGTAAATATGTAAGATGTTATTAGAAATTCAAGACAAATCTTTAAATTTTTTGTGTTGTTGCCGAGTACAAAAAGTTTCCTGTATGTGTCGAGTGGAATGTTAGTTGATGCCGAGTTGTTAGACTAGTTAGTGGATGTCAAGCTCATAGTAGCTGTTGAGTGATGGAAATATCAATAGATGCTAAATGAACCCAAAAATTAGTTATTGATGAGCTTACACTTGTGTAAGAACTTAGCATTAAATTCAAGGTTTTCAAAGGGTATATGATCAATTTGAGCTCATTTTTCACCATTTCAAAATTGAGAAAGAGCAATAAGAGCTAGAAGTGACTTAGAAATTCAGCAAAAGTGTTTGCAGAGGATTTGTGCAGCGATTCATTGCCAGTTCATTAGATTTTCAAAGGTATTTATCGAGAGCCTGGCTACACAAGTTTAAATTTTTATAAACCCTAGCTCATCACAATGGCATCAAGTTTGACAAATGTTGAAGGGAAGGCAGTTTTAAATTTTCAACTAGTCAGTAATGAAGCTAAGCAACCTATATTTAAGGCCATTCCTAACATTTCTTACAAACAAGACTTGTCTGGTGCATTGTCTATGATCTCGCCAAATGTGATAATGGTGCAAGATGTAAGGAAATGTGACAATTGCAAGATAGGAAGCATAGGAGACATGAAAATAAGAAATGCATACAACAAATTGTGTGAGAATGGTGTTTTGAAAGAGGAATACAAAATTGTTGAGAAAAAGGGTTTAACACGAGCCCTAGATTTTCCAAATGTATTAAAAAATGAGTAGATACATATTGTACTAAGCTGAATTCATGATGGTTCCTTGTGGCTAGAAGGGGGACCAATCAAAATTACCAAGAGAATAATTCATAGGGTTATTGGCTACCCAACCCTAGATCGGTCAAAGACACTTAGAAGTGATTCAAAGGAAGTAATTGAGAAGAATACTGGAGTAGTCTGGAATAAAAGAGGTATGACTATAGATACCATCACTGATCCATTGCTAAACTTTGTTGTAAGGGTAATCTCACATAAATTCTATCAATCTAGCAGATTGAATAGTGTACCTTGCATAGCTATGGAGGTTGGTTATAAAATTGTCAAGAAAGATCATACTATGATCTGGCAAAACTCCAATTACAACAACTTATGGAGAACCTTGGAGCAATAAGGAAAACCAAGAGTGCACAATATAAGTTTAGTTCTATACTAGTTTGCATATTTGTTTATGTACAGAACACATTTCCCTCATTTGGAATAGTAGGATGGAAAAGTAACAGGTTAGTTGTAGTACAAATTAGGGAGTACTTTGAGAAACTAGGAGAAAACTTTGAATCCATAATGACAAGTTACTTTGAATATTTTAAGAAGTCAATGAAGGAAAGGATGAAGATACCAGTTTCCTTTGTGGAGAAACATTATAATGGTGTATGTTTTCTTGTTGATGTTGAGTACACATTTATACAAGCTACCACACCAAGGGTAAGATGGTTGAGACCCTTAGGATATGAGATAAATGTAGATGAAGCCTCAATAACCATCACAGCTCTACTTGTAGAGGAAGTAGATAAGACTACAAAAGTCTTTGGAAATTATGAGATGGTCAAATCAAAGATTGCCATGGAATTGAAAATTTCCTCTACAATTAAGAAGAAGGATACGTTGGAGAAGAAATTAAAAGCCAAATTTGGAGAGGGTGTCGAGGAAGAAGAAGAAGAAGAAGAATAGGATGAAGAAGAAGAAGAACCTCAAACTCAAGAACCTCTAGCTTTAACTCAAGACATGGGAGAAGAAAAAGAAGTGGAGGAGATTGAAGGTTCTGAGGGAAAAGAAGCTAAGGAATTACCTTCTCCTTTCGAGTCAAAGAAGAGAAAGGCAAAGGCACAACCAATGTCTAAGGAAAAGAAAATTGTCAAACCTAGCCAAGTCAAGCCCACTACACCTACCACCAGAGCCACCACATGTGCAACTACCCAAAATGCCAAAGAAAAGACCAAGTAGATAGAGTGAGGAGGATAGGAACAAAAAAGATAGAGAAGGAAGTATGTGGCTCCACCAGATTCTAATGAAGAGAAGATAGAGTCAGATGATAATAGTCAATTCAAGGTGGTAAGTCACAATCCTCTCTCAGATCTTGAGAACTTATGTGAAAATGTCAAGAGCAATGTTGATTTATTAGGTTTTAGACATATTGATTTTGATAAACTAGGAAAAGAAGAGGAAAACCAAGTGGAAGAGGCATTATATGCCATGATGTCAAAGTTTAAGAACGCACCACTAGAATTTTCCAACTCAATATCTAAAATCCTATATGATATTGTTGAGCAAAAATGGCATTATTTTCTAAATTTGTAAAGAAAAATCAAGGGAACCACTTTAGCCCAAGTAATGCTAGAGTTTACTAAGGGACAAATTGCTAAGGCTATCAAGAAATATTCAGTTAGGTTTACACCTAAATACAAAGCCTTTAGCATTATCCAAAATGATATTGTGGATGTTGTGAAAAAGTCAACACAAATATGGAAACTCATTTATGGGTTGACCATTTTCAAGCCAAGAGAAGCTAACCCTTTAGAGGGTAAAGATGATGAAAAATATGATGATAAGGAAGATGATGATAAAGATAATATAGTTGGGGGAGAGACAGAGAAGCAAGATGATGACAAGGAAATAGTTGAGCAGCAGCAAGATGAACAGAGTGTGCAGGACACACAAGTGTCGAGTGTCAATCCTCCCCATGACACAACCAAAACCACTAAGACAATAACTGTTAAGGACGTTTTTTATGCATCATCTCAGAACATCAATCCACTTACTACAGAAGATTTAAAGAAAATACTAGATCAATCTACACTCCAAGCTAAACTTTGTGAAAATCCAATTTTGGTTAATGTAGAGGAATTGTAGAAGGCAGTAACTGATGTTACAAGGGAAAATTTGAATCCACAAGAACCACCTTCCATCATCCCTTTAGTTACTCTTGTACAACCATTAATCCAAATAATAGTAGACACATCCACAAAGGTTGATAGAAGTGTTAAAATTGATAATGTTGAGAAGAAAACAGAAGAGAAAGACACCACTATAGGTCAACAAAAGGAAATAGGACAGATAGATTCATCTGTACCTACAACATCAGAACAAGGTGCTAGCCAAGTCATAGTAATAGACCAGGGAAATATTGAAGAGGCAGAACCAAAGGTGAAGGAACAAGTGGCCATCCAAGCACTAGTAGTGTCACCAGCATCTAGCACTCCTTCTACACAAGCTCTTCAGAAGCTGAGCATAGAAGCCATTTCATTGCAGATCTTAGTGGAAAGCCCAAGCTCATCAAAGGTAGAATCGATAATACATTATGGAGATATAACTCTTGATGAAGACATTGTTATTCCAAAGTATGACTATGATACTATGACATTGTAACAAATAGGCATTTTACAACAAGCCTTAGAAAGGAAGAAACATCAAGAAATGCTTAGGAGAGAACAGAGGCAAAAGCAAGCACTTAAAGATATAAAGGACATCTTTTTAGATGCATTTAGCCTACAAACTCCTAAAGAGACCAAGCCACTAATAGAACAACTGACAAATATAGTGAAAAAGGTTAGCAATGAAGATCTTGATACAAATGTAAAACTCTTAGAATGGTGTAAAAAGAAGTTTCAAGGTAAGGTAAATGAGAAAATATCTAGTGAGATAGCACTACAACAAGTTGCATTAGCAACAAAAGTTGAGGGTGTGAAGAAGGTACTTGAGAATATATTCTCACTGTACGCAAAACTATGCAATCCTACACTTTTCACCCAAGAGACCAGAAGTCACATTATGAGTCTGGAAAGTGAAATATCTACATTAGGTGCAAGACTACCATAAAATCCAACTCAGAGTAAGAAGAATTTTAGAACATTACTTCAGACACAGAGTCAGATAGTTGTCTTATCAATAGATGAGGCTAATATTAGAGCCAAACTGACAAGCATTCAAGCTACCGTCACCCCACATATGGAGATAATGCACAAGGAGCTAGGCTATGCTAAAACTCTATTGAAGAAAGACCCCAATCTTTCTACTTTAGATGGTCTAGTACACCTTTATGTTGAGCTTGCAATCCAAATTAAGTCATTGGATGTTGCATGTGATAACTGGGATGCAGCTCTAAGGATAATAATGGATGTCCATAAATCCTTTTTGGACAAACACACCATAGGTGTATAACCCATTTGGCATAAGTGTCAAAAAGGGGGAGTATAATATGGGAGACATACAATAGGGGGGAGTATGAACAAAAGGAAGAAAAATAAGAAAGGGGGAGCATAGCAATAGACAATATAATAGAGTAGAGTTATATCATTTGGAAGATATACATTTTTTAGAAAAATCAACAAAAAGGGATAGATATCAGCTAAGAGAGAGCATATCAAATGAAAGAGTATCAATATCATAGCATATTGAAGTCAAAGTGTATTAGCAAGAGAGACATTTAATCAAAGAGGAGCATAGATTTTTGGATAAAATATAGACATATTAACTCAGGGGACTTATAAAATTTTGAGGTATACAAGTTAGTACAAAGTTTTGAAATTTTGAAGTTTTGTATATAAGTTGAGTCATGGATATGTTATGCTCAAGAATTAAGGAAAATATTGTATATTTAAGTGTTTTTGACACTCATGTCAAACAGGGAGATTGTTGATCTTAGATCATTTTTGACAAGAGAGTGTCAACACACTTAAGCCATTTACTTAGTTCATGCCAAACTAGTAATACATGCCAAGCACAACATGTAAATATTAGACCATGCCGAGTTGCAATGAGTGCTAAGTCACTCATGTACTGAGTCACTCAAGTGCTGAGTAGATAAACCATGCTGAGTGATTTAGGAGCCGAGGAAATAGTGGATGTCAAGTAATTCAGATGCTAAGTCACAATATACAGAACAATGCATGTTAAGCATTAGAGACTTCATATGTCAAGTGACACAGTTTTGACATATTTGTTTGTAATGGCACAAACAACTATGTAAACCATTTTCGAGCCAACTTAAGATAGATTTCGATATTTTGGAGATAAGGATGAATCTCTATTTGGATTCCCTATGCAATTACATGCAACCAATCAAAAAATGGGAAGGATTAAGTGGAAAAATGGATGAATCTCAACCATACATTCATACCTAACCCTAAGCCACCAAACTCTTCTTAAGTAGGTTGAAGCCCTAAACTTTTAATGATAGAGGAGAGTGAATGTGGGAGGAATTGAAGGAGCCAACGAGATAGTTTGCATGTAGAGAATTCAAGGTGACTTAAAAAAAGGAGTGAATTAGAGAGAAGAATAGAGGATAAAAGAAAAGGATACAACATTGAGACATCTAATTGAGAAGGATCAATTAGATATTGTTTAAAGGTGATCTTTTATCAAGCAAGCAATTGACAATTGCAGGATCTATGCTAAGAAATTTTAACAAGTGATTTCAGTTAAATCTCTTAAGCAGAGTAGTCCTAACAGGCTATATGAAATTCTTTAACAGGTTGCTTACTTAGTTGTAAGTTGAAGTCCTCTAACAAGGCACACTTCTAATAGCATGTTGAAATCCTCTAACAAGGTGAGACCTAACAATCTTTGTAAGCCTTTAACAGGGCAAACCTTTCACAAAGTAGATCATGTTTCATGGTCAGAACATTATAACCTTCATTGGATATACTTTATTATTGTAGTAGTGAAGATTTGTGGGTGTCATCTCCACCCCTGTTTTACCTTCTCACTTGGAGGGTTTCTGGGTAATCATATCTGGTGTTATGTGTGTGAATGCTTACATGGTTATATGTTTTAGATGCATATGCTTTACATGTTATTTCAGCTTACTTGTTAATGCATGTGATGAATGAATGGTGAAAGTTTTATGGGTCCAAGGTTAAATTATTGATTCATCCCCATACCCCCTCCCCAAAAGTGTACTCTTTCCACTTGTAATTCTAACAGTAATTTCCAACAATTGGTATTAGAGCTTTGTTCTCTAGAAAGAAAATTTTTACAACTTTGGAGGGAAGATCTTGAAGATGGAAGTCTACAAGTTGGGAAAGGTTATTGAGAACTAGAAGATTGAAGCACAACATTCCCTACACCAACTCAATGAAGCAAGAGATGAACTGCAGTGTTCATTGAAGAGAAGAAAGGAATTGTCTTTTGAGAAAAATGACACTCATTACCAAGAAGAAGACACTATTGAATTGTTTCAGAATGGAAACTCAAGTGAGTTTGATGCAACTGTTCCAAATCTAATGGAAAAGAATGGTTCCTTAACTAAAGAGGTAAAAAATATTAATATAGAACAATAATTTGAATTAGTATTACTATATGAAGTGACCAAATAGAAAAATAAAGCCAAGGAAGACAAAGTCATCATTCAAGATGAAAAAAGAGCACTGAATAATAGACTAGAAGAGAAGACATGAGATGTGCAAAGATTGCTAACATGCAACTAGATATAATGAATCATTTGATGATTGAAAATAATCAATTGAATGAAAAGGACATTGAGATCACAACCTTGAAATTACAGAATGAACTAAGAGTAGAAAAGGAATTTGTTGAAAGTTTTAACAAATCTATTGAAATTATCAAATACTTTGAGAAACTGATGAGATCTCCAAGATCTATCAATGATACTATTGAATTGGGATACACCAATACTGAGGAAGGAGAATCATCTAAAAGTGGTAAACAAAGAAATAGAAAAAGTAAGAACTAAAAACCTACTTGTCATAATTGTGGAAAGTTAAGTCATATAACAAATGTTTCTATGAGCAATAATGCAAATTAGAGCCCTAAGTAGAAATTCAAGGGTTACTGCCATAAGTGCAACAAGCAAGACATTAGGCACATCAATGCAAGACCAATACCTTAAGCACATAGATATTTGAAGGATATTGTCACAATTGTGAGTCGAAGTATGGACATAAAGAATATGAATGTAGATCTAATGCCAAGTGGATATCAAACAAGTAGACAAAGGTACAAAAAAATGGAAAATCCTATAATTGAGATTACAAAACAAGGTACAATTGTTACTATTTACAAGAGTATGGATATGATCCTGAGAATTGCATTAGAACACATTTCAAAGGCAAGTACAATAGATGGTTGAGTGAGACTACATGTCAAGTAATGGAAATAATAAAGGCAATGAAAAGTTAATGTTGAGAAGGTCAAAGTGTAGATGGACATGACATGGAAGAATAAGGAAGATTGCAACACATCAAGCTCGGATGAGGTCACTTCATCCAATGAATCAGGTGAGCAACATCACCCCCAACTAGGAAATCAAGAGGTATGTATTGGACTGATATTTCAAAATTAATATTATACATTAGTTCCAAGAATATAAGATCTATAAAGATTATATATGCATGAATTAAGATGAAATGTATTGGTTATAACCTCAAAGAAATCTATATTTTTTTTTGGGTTCCATGTTGTTTTTTAGCATGGAAAGTTTCACAATTATTACCGAGTGATGGAATTGTATTTAGTATTGGTCGAGCTCCCTATGTTAGATGAGCATACTAGAAATCATGTATAAGTCAAGTGAGTGGGAATTCCTATGATAGTTGGGCTTACAACTGTGTAAGCACTAAGCATTTATTTCCAAATATGAAGGGTTATATAGTCATTTTTTTGACTCATTTGCATTCATCAACAACTGAAGATAGGATGAAGAGTATGAAAGAAAATTGGAAAAAGAGATTCTAGCATTTGTGAACTAGATTTAGCTGCAACTAGACACATTCATCATATTGGAAAGGTTCATTGTTTGAATTTTTGTAAACCCTAGTTATTTGAAATGGTGTCTAGCTCATCTGAAAGTGTTAGGAAAGAGGGAAAGGAGGTTTTCAATGTGCAATTGATAAGTAATAATGTAAGACAACCATCTTTCTAAGCAATACCTGAAATAACATATAAATGAGACCTATCTGGTGCATTGTCAATGATACGACCAAAAGTTCTCATGATTCAAGATGTAAGGGGTTGTTACATGGGAAAGATAGGTGAAGTAGGTTACATGGAAATACATAATGCATATAACCAACTCTGTAATAATAGATTCTTGAGGGAAGAGTATAAAATCATTGAAAGAAAAAGTATTAACCTATGCCCTAGATTTTCCCCAAGCTTTTAAGATAGAATGGATTAGAATTGTTTTGAGTTGCATACATGACCATCACATCTAATTGGAGAATGGACTAATTAAGATCACAAAGAGGATCATTAACTAAGTATCAGGGTATCCTACCCTTGATAGACTTAAGAGAATAAGAAGTGATGCAAAGAAGGTGATTGAGAAAAAATAGGTGCAATGTGGAACAAATGAGGGATGACTATTGACACAATTTAAGATCCCCTAATTGCCTTTGCAATAAGAGTGATAACTCACATTTTCTTTCAGTCTAGCCAACTAGATATTTTTTCTTGTATGTTTCTTGGTTTGGGATTTAAGATAGTAAAGATGGACCATTCCTATGACCTTGTCGAGTTTCAACTACAACAACTATCAGAAAACTTGGAGGCTATAAGGAAAGTAAAGAGTGCATCATGCAAAGTTGGCTCTTTATTAGTCTGCATATTCTTCTATGTGCAAAACACATTCCCTACATTTGGAAAAGTTTCTTGGAAGACCAATAGGTCTATTGTAGTACAGATTTTAGAATTCATTGAGCAGCTAGGTGATAACTTTGATTCAGTGATGAAAAGCTATTTTGAGGATTTTAAGAAATCCATGAAACAGAGTTTAAGGATCCCTCTATACTTAGTGGAGAAACAATATGATGATATTTGTTTCTTAGTGGATGTTGACCACACATATGTGTAGGCAGCTATACCTAGGGTCAGATGGCTTAAGCCCTTGCCATATGAGATAAATGTAGATGAGGACTTTGCAGTAATTATATCTTTATTGGAAAAAGACATTAATAAGAATGCCACCTCATTTGGGAACTATGAGGAAGCTAAATCAAGGATAAATATTGATTTGAAAATACCTACAGTTCGTAGGAAGAAGAAAAAATTTGTTAAAAAGTTGAAGGAGAGATTTGGTAAAGGGGGAGAAGAAGAAGAAGGAGATGATGAAGAAGAGGAACAATGAGGCCAAACCCCATTTGCATTAACTCAAGGTCAAGGAGAGGATCTATAAGAAGATGTAGAAGGTGTTAGGGAGAAGAAGTTGAGGAAGCACCTCAACTAGCTAAGAAGAATAGGAAAGCCAAGGAAAAAATAGTGAAGAATCCATAATAGAAGCCTGCAGTACCTATGTAATGCCCTGCCCGGAGATCCTTGGAAACAAGGATTCAAATCAAGCCAAGATATTTTATTTTTTTTAC
This sequence comes from Cupressus sempervirens, assembly GCA_028749045.1. NCBI lineage: Eukaryota > Viridiplantae > Streptophyta > Pinopsida > Cupressales > Cupressaceae > Cupressus > Cupressus sempervirens. The sequence continues at coordinate 56,092,479 of CM053790.1, read as the reverse complement.
AAGTATGAATGCACAAGACAACATCATACATGGATCACAAAGATCACAACGGAAGACTTCAACACAACCCGACAACCAACGAATCTCTGAACGCCACTACCCAAAACAAAAGCCAACAAACACCACAACAAGATGAGGGCACAAGAAATGACCACTCATCAACAAAACACCAAGCTGGGGTAATATGCAGAATCTCAAAATTTGGCTAAGCCTGAAATCCTGAAGCCCTGAAAATTGGCTAAGTCTGGATTTCTGAAGCCCTGAAATTTCCTAGAATCCATAACTTATCTCTGAGAGGTCTGAAACCTATCTCAAATGATTTGTTGCATATATTAAAATATATCTTAAGTATAAGGAATTAAATATACGTCAACTTATACTTAAACTGAATTTCAAAAGAAACCTCCTGAATTCAAAAGGCAATAACATAGGCTCGAAGAACGCCCAAAAGGGTATCCAAAACCACTCTCAAAAAGATCAGATCATGAAGAAAAGTGCCCGCTGATGGCACGCGTAGGTTTTTCACAAAAATCGTGCGACACTTTTTACTAAGGGAGGGCAACACTTCTCCCTTACTGAGTGCGACACTTCTCAAGAAGGCGTGCAATACTGGAAAAGTATCGCGCAAAATTTCTCATAAAGTCGTGCGACACTCTTCTAGTATCGTACGACACTTCTCTAGTAATGCGTGCGACACTTTACAGTCTCGTGCGACATTCTTTCTATGGGCGTGCGATACTTTATTAGTGTCGCACAATGCTGAACAAATGTCGCCCATGGAAAGTAAAAACACTTCCAAAACTCAAAAAGGGGAAAAACCAACAAAAGAACCTCCACACCGGGGAGTACCGGATCCACAAAGGCTCGAGGAATGAACACTCGAGTGCAAGAACAACCCAGAATGAAGAACATCAAACCATCTAAACTACAACAGCAAAGAACACACTGAAAGTAAGCATTGCAAAGAACAAAAGCAACATCGCAATGTACAGAAATACATCTCAGGAACAAAACAACCAAACTAAGTACGCGGTTCCTCCCAACCGTCAATAGCATCATAAGACCATCGTGGATCCTAGCCATCCCCTGCGCGTAACATCCCAAGCCACCGACCAGATCGTCGGTACTATCGTAATAGGGACGTCACTACTAAAAACATGCATAATAACAGCATAAGAAAATCTAACATGCTAGTGATAACGCATAAGACAATCCTACAGTAGATAACATCACCTCTCACATGCTAAACAATAGTAAGCAACAGATATACTGCTAAAGCAAATCACATCATCTAATCATATGCTAAACATCATAATAAGGGAATGCGCCAAATAAAATGACATCATCTAAACATGATATACAAGCATCCCAATGAAAGCATAAATCACAAGAAAGCATACTCCGAAACCCGAAGTACCAAGTGAAGACATCCAGCAATGGTCGCACTAGGACAAAAGATCGTCTCTGTACACTGCTCCCTAGCAGTGGTGAAGGTAGCTACACTTTCCAACCACGTGACACCCGTAGGTCCACACCCGCCGTGTTGATGGAGATAATGATCCAACCAAAAACACACAAAAGAACATCCATGGCTAACACTCACGCCAGACAGTATGATGGCTGCAACCAAGAACCTAAGACAATGCAAGGAGTACAGGTCCTGGTCAGACACTCAATAGGCTACTATGTAGGGGCTAACATCTTGGAGAGTCGCTTGGCATCAAAAAGCCCAAGCTCGGATCATGTGTCCTCAAACTTAATCAGGTGCTCACACATTGTGTCCTCGAACTTAATTGGGTGCTCACACATTTTACTTATCTTAAGTTTTATCAGTAATCACACATTTTATTTAATTATCACTTATATAAAGCTTCCTCTGCCAACCCATGACGCCATGATCGTCGAGCTGCGAGATAGAAGCCCCCTCCAGATGCTACCCTACCCTACCCATGCTCATCCTACAACAAGTGCCCGTGGGCATGCATACTCCCATCCCAACCCCAATGATCATAACTTCTGGCAAATTCACGGAAGATTGGGCCTCGCAAGTCACCCAACAAATGTACACGCACGTACTCGTGTGTGGCGCACCACCATCACGAAGATCATAACACAAGGACAGGAATGAGAATGCAATGCAAAGAAAACACCCAACTGAAAGCAACACGGGAAGGACAGATTCTACACGAATCCCAAAGCCAATAAAATCATACATCATGAAATCACTCAACCGGCCTCAATCCGAGAGTATGGATTCTACATGAATCCCAATGATGTAACAAGACCAAACATCATGAACTCACTCAATCGGCCTCAATCCGAGAGTATGGATTCTACACGAATCCTAGCATTCACGAAACAAAAGCAAAGGTCTAAAGGAAACCATAACTAGTATAAATCCACTCAACCGATCACAACGTCGGTAGTACGAATGCAACACGCATCCCAATGAAACATAAAAGTGCAATAGTGGTCTGACTGATATCCAAATGGATCATCCAGGTCCACGACCCACATTGTGCCAAGAAAACTTGAGAAAACAGGGCGGCATGCAAAACGAGGTAAAAATTCCAAAAATTTGGAAAACTTCAAAATTAAAACCCATTTGGCCTTTGGGTTCAAAAACCCCAAAAATCCAAAAATAAATGAAATCGGACACCGTATGCAAAAACGGCCAGCATAATGGCGTAAAATCCCAAACCCTCATCCCAAAAAATAGAGAAATGTTCATACCCGCCCAATCGGGTAGAACTAGCATACAGAAATGGAGGGGAAAACTAGTTCTCGGCCTCTAAACAAATGGCTACCAAAAACAGAAGTAGAAACAGAGCAAAAACAATAAAACAGGAAAGCCCTACCTCATAGCCAAAAGGGCAAAACGGAAAGCTGAACCAAAAAATAAAACGACTGCAGAAGTGGCTGAAAATTGCGGCAATCCAAGGTTTCCCCGAGCTGGATCCAACGAGCCCAACCTCGCAACGATCCCACGCCCATAGCTCCCACAACGAACAAAACAGTAAATCCTCATGAAGAGGATTTTTGGGTTTTACTCTCCAACTTTCCAATTTGAAAGTGAGAAGTGAGGAATTAAATTCCTCTTTGGATACTTATTCACTTTTTGGGTGAATAATCGATTAGGACATTTAACCAGCCAATCTAGTTAAACCCCGAATCGACCCAAACGAAAATAGGCTATTTCTATAAATAGAAATTCATCTATGGCAAAGCTGCCAAAAATTAAAATAAATCAATTAAAAAGCCCGAAAATCCAAAAACACATAAATCTCCTGAACAACTTTCACGACAAAGAGAAACTCTAAATGCACAGACACACTTACTGGTCTAATCACATAATGCAAATGAGTTCGGATTTAATAATCATCGAAAAGTTTAAATTAAACATTTAATTAAGGATACGTCGACCATACAAGGGCGACATTGGTAAAATATGAACGGCTGAATCACTAACTCCATGTGCCACTGCCAGGGATATAAATCCTGCACACTAAACAACACGATCAAGTGCAATTGCATATAATAACATACCCGAAGCAATAAATGCATTAAATCACCTAATTTAACCATTTATTTAATTATATTAAAATAATCTATTTACATCACTCATGTTCGCATAAAGCATAACGACGTAGGAATGAATTAAATAACCATAGCATTAAATCCATCACAGAACATAATCAGATGTATGTCCAAATACCAGATAACCAGATATCATCATAAAACACACTGTCATCTCAAAATGGCATCATCATGCAATATGATTAACTGAACAACATAGTAGTCTAATATCTATGATACTAGAATCAAAGAGTAACATCTGACCCTCGGGTCCTCTCAAATGTAAACATAACATGAGTAACAAATATCTCTCTAATCAGAAATATAACAAGGTAAATGTCCGCAACACATAACCAAAGAATCCAACAAGAATAATCCATTTCTAATCATTAATGCATTTAATAAGGATTGATTACTCTGCATTAAAAAGGCATTTAAAACACATAAGAAAACACAGTCGTAAACATGACTAACCATTGCTACAGGAACCTAGTCCAGTGTAGCATGGTAAAAAGAACATAGTGCAATCTCTGCACACATCTCAGGGTAATCATAGAACAAGCTCATGATACCACATCGATCCTAGTAACCACTGGCAGAAACCTCAGTGAACCAAAAATCACATCATAATCTCAAAGATCAGACAAAAGCATAATCAACGCAACTGATACAAAAAAATATAAATCCAAACACCTCATGATCTATCACAACAAAAGATCAGCAAGGTTGCATCCATCAGGACGATTTACAAAAGTCAAATGGGAGAGGCACTACAACCTACTACTAGGTCTAGCACAAGGGTAGCCACTGTTCAAGAAAAAGAAGTTGATAAGCCTAAAGGCAAGAGGATATTTGACACAACAAAGCTGAGTGATCCTATTAAGAAAACATACAAGAGATTGAAGAAGAAATCAAAGCCTAAACCAAATTCAAATGAGGAGATAGAGTCAAATGACATGATCCAATTAAAGGTGGTAAGCCACAATCCCTCCTCTAATTTGGACAATTTTTGTGATAATATTAAATCAAATGTAGATTTGTTTGTTTTTACACACATTGACTTTGATAAGCTAGGGAAAGTTGAACATAATATTGTTGAGAAAGCCATATATGTCATTATGGCTACATTTGATCAACTCCTCTAGAAATTTAAAACTCGCTACCCTAGAGTCCATATGACTGAGTTGAGAAGAAATGGCAATATAACTTGCAAACTAAAAGAAAAATTAGGGAATCAACTCTAGCCCAAGTTATGCCAGAATTGTAAAAAAGGAAGATTGTTAAAGCTATGGAAAAGCACAAATCTAAATTTTCCCCCAAATATAGAACTTTCCATATCTTGAATAAGAATATTGAGGATGTGGTTAAAAAAAGCACAATAATTTGGAGATCAATATATAGATCATCTACCCTAGCAATCAAAGAAAAAGGTGAGCAAGAAGTGCAAAACCCTAAGCAAAGTGAACAAGAGGCAATAGATACTACAAAAGAGGTTCCTATCAGGGATGGTAATGTGGAAGGTACTGAGGAGATAGTAGCAGAAGAGGCCATAGCCGAGGAACAACAACAAGATACACAAGATGTTCAGGATGAACAAGTGTCAAGTACTAGTTCTCCACATATAGACCAAGAGAGTCACCAGGACTTAGTGCAAATCAAGGATGTTCTTGATAATTTAGCTCAAAACATCAATCCCTTGACTAAGGAAGATTTGAAGAAGATATTGACGGATTCCACCATGGCAACACAATTATGAACTAATCCTATATTGGTGAGAACAGATGAGATTGAGAAGGAAGAACTTGCATCTATAGCAAAGAAATCACAAGAAACATCCAATGTGCCCCCTCAATCTACTAAGGTGAATGAGGCAGATTCACAAGATAAACATGCAAATCAAAGTGTAAACCAAGGACAATAGGATGCAACACACCAAGTACTATCTATTACATGCACCCTAAAATGGTCACCTAGACTATGGGTCGCCATTATTCAATTTATCAAATTTCCTGAATCAATGGTTTGCAATATTTTATTAAATCAATTTCTTTGATCAAATTGTAATTAATTTAATTATTTCAATATTTTCTAAAGGTTTCATCATTTTATCCTAGCTCTTATTTTATTAACAGAAAACCTCTCTTTTAATTAAATAATTAATCCACATGTAATTAATTAAGAGAAAAACCCCTCTTTTAATTTAATTAAATATTTCCTATTTAATTAAAAGAACTTGCTCCCTTTTAATTAAATAAAATCCCCTTTGAATTAAAAGAAAATCCCTCTTTTAATTAAATAAATAAAATCTCACTTGGAAAAAAGGAAATAAATCAAATAAATCTTTTATTATTATTATTAATTGCACATATTTCTAAGTGGGATTCCATTTAATATTCCTTCTCTTTTCTCATTGGTAGAATTTTGTCTCACACAGATCATTCTTTCTCCACCCTTGATTAAACCTTATTGCCTCTTAAACTTAATCATCTATTCTTCTTTATAAGAGAAAGCCCTCTCCTCATTTTTTGGATATCCATGATTATGCTATTGTTATGTTGCAGGTTTGGAGAACAATTTTTGGAGGAGGTTTAGCATTAAAGCTTTTTGTGGAGAACTTCTATCTTCTTGTCTTCTTCTCTCATGCATCCATGGCTTCCATCATCATGATCCATTGTTGCATTTTCATATTAGCTTAGATCCATATTTGTTTTCATAGATTAATATTGCATTGTTATTTCCTTTCATAGATTAGATTTCCTTTCTTGCATTGCTTTGCAATGTCATCATTTAGATTAGTTTGCATCTTCATTTGCATTCATATTTTGATCTTTGAATCTCTCATTTTATGGTGTACTTGCATGGGCACAAACTAGGTCAAATTGAGGGCCTCCATCACAAACCCTTGCACTCCATGAATAAAGAGCTATGAGCCACCGTTTGAGACCTCATTCTTGAGAAATCTTGGATATATGACTCATAGAAGTGTAATCACATTTTAAGCATACATTTTTGGCACCCACCGTGGGGAAATCCACCTTTACTTGTTGGTTTTAGATTTTTTTTGGAGCTAACCCCTTATTCATATTTGTTTGGAGACAAAAAACCCTAGATCTGAAAAATTTGATCATATCTCTCAAACGTCTTGGTTTTTTCATCTAAATATTTTTTTGTAGGTCGGCAACATATGTGTTAGGATTAAACCATAGATAGAAATAATAGCTACATGAAAATATAAACAATATCATAAAATAATAGATCACACAGAAAAAAAAAACACAAGACACCAAGATTTAACATGGTTCACCCAATCCTTGGGCTACATCCACCAAATAGCAAGTCTGATATTATTATGATCTAGTGATTACAACCTAATTACAATTTTTAATCCCTTATAGCTCAATACCACTGCAAGAACCACATTCACATCACAACAATCAACCAATCCCTAACCCTAAGCCCTTTTATACAAGTATTTTTACCATTTTAGGGTTATACTTAATAATTACATGTTGGCCCAAAGAAAAGAGTTCCTGGATAAGTCACCAAAGAATTTATGAAGTATGCATAGTGCTTCCCTGATAAGTCATCACAAACTAACAATATCAAAGAAGCTCCAGTGAAATTTTTAGATTTGTCTGAGGTATTTTCAAATTTTTATAATTTTTTCTTAATTTTTCATAAAAAAAGATTTTTTAGGGCAGAAATTAGCAATTTTTTGGAAAAGTCTACATTTTTGGAAAGGTCTCTAAATTCTAAATAGGGTTGGTTCTTTGTATTTTGATTATAGAGATCATATTAATGCTCAATAATTTGATTTGCAAAAATTAGTGTATTTTGACAAAATGGCTCTCTAAGGCACAAATGAAAAGATCTTTTCAAAATTTTAACATTTTTGGAAATTTTCTTAATTTTTATAGGGGTCTCTTTTCTATATTCAGGTTTTTGGATTTGAATTCATATCATATAGGTCCAATCTTGTTGACCAGGTCAAAAATCAATATTAAAAAAGGGCATTTAATGAATAGCTTGCATTTGATTTTCACATGGATCAATGCATGATGTGAGCTTTAATTTGGGTTCTTTGCTGGTTATTATCACTTTTTAAAATTAGAATTTTAGATCTAACCCTAGTTTTGCATAAGTTGGATATATATTGCATATCTTGTGTTTGCTTGTTTTGCTTCTTGTTTTGTTCATTGCAAGCAAGCGTTCAAGCATAAATGAAAGGTGCAATAGAGAAAAGATGTGTTGCAAAGATTACCAAGTATTTTTTTAGATTTCTATAACATTTGGATTTGGAAATAAAATGAACCCTCTCATGTGTTTGGCTTGAGTGCTTTTACATGCTTTCATAGATTCACACTTCATTTGGTGCTCTAAAATTGGATCTAGATTTACTTTCACACATATATGTTTCACATACTAATTAGGCCCTATGAACATTATTTGTGGAGTTCTTGAGGGAATGTGCTTCATTCACTTTCCTTACATGCGAAGCTCTTCTTGATGATAGATCCCCTTGTAGATAGGGAAGGATATTTGTTATTATCTCACTATTCCGCTTGGGTTTGTCCTCAACATTCATTAGTACTTTCTCTTTTGAGATTGGTAGTGTTTTTTGTTAGTTTTTCCAAAAATATTAGTGAGGTGATTTCAAATTAGTATTTCAAAGAATCTTGTTTGCTATGTTTGGGTAAGGTGAAGAGGCTAGAGAAGTATGCTTTGTTCCCTTTTGGGCACATTAGAAACTTCGAACACTTGAATTCAAACCAATTTCCCATGTGGTACAACTTTGTGAGTCTTCCTTGATTAGAGAGGGTTAACTGTAGGGGACATTCCCTTTATTGGGTCAACTACATAGATGGAACCTCAAACAGTAATAACCATTTTTGACGTGGTAGTAGAAAGTGCTATATAAATGTCCTTGTGGGGGAAATCTTCACGAGTGTAGTCTTTTGTTGGGTTGTCGGATCTCCTTAGTATCTCTAATTGATTAAATTCTTAGAATATGTCAAAACCCTGGTGCACCAGGATTGGATTTTGCCCACTCTAGATTGCAAAAGCTACAGAGTTGAACATTACTAAGAACCATAGTGCTACCAAAATTTATTTTCTAGGACTATGTGTGTGTTTGGAAAATATTTTGAAAACATACACAGTGGTGTTTCTAGGGATTAGACTGATACTATGACACTATTTTTGTTTATGTGCAAGGCTTCTTTGTCCCTTGCTCATTGTTTGAAGATGTTTGCTTGAAATTCCTAACTATTGTCTTGCGTGCTTGGTTTATGATTCAAAATTTATCACACCTAGTTCGATATTTAAAACAAATAAAATTTGAGTTCTTGAATCAAGACTTTATGATCAAACTACTTTACTATCCTATTATTTCTAGTCTCCCTAGGTTGATCCAATTCAAATTAGGCTGCTTACCCCATTGTTAGAAGTTTATAACCTTGGGTTATTATGCTTTGACCCCTTGATTTAGTGAGCTTTGATTTCACAAGTGACCTTGTTTGGAGTCGGTGAGTTAGAGACTGTCCTTGTTGAGAAAGATATACCTTTGGATTCTTTGATATTATGCTTGGAGATTTTTAGTAATTTCTTGTCCATCCACTTTCATAAAAAGTCAATTTTAATTATTTATAATTTGGGTAAATCATCCTCCTGGTCCATATGTGCTAGGGTATTCACCCAAAGTTTTGGGTACCTCTGTGGCAATGTTGGTTTATTCCTATTGAAAAATTATATCTTATCACATCTCTTTTGGATAAGTGAGTGCTTTTACTATCCTAGTTTTGTACCAACATTTCTTAGGGTTATCCTATCACCTAGTACATTTTCTTTCATGCTGATTACAACAAGATATCAAGTAGATCAAGGAAAGAAACCTCAATTTGTCTTTAAACAATTACTTTTAGTTCAAACTTTTCAAAGAGGTAAGGGAAAAGAACTTGTGTTTATTCAATTGCCTGAGAATATTCCACAAGCTTTGTTTGACCCTAGTAGTGACCTTATTGAGTTGAATACACCCTTAGCATCACCTCACTTGGATATGGATATGGATTTTATAATGGCTCCACAAAAGAAGAATCAAAGTGGTGAATACTATGTTGACCTTTTGAGTGGTGGTCCCACTCATGAAAATAGGCCAACCTCACCCCATATTGAGGATAGATATTTGGATGCACACCAAAGGGCTGAGAAAGGTAAGCATTATTCCTATCATGATGAGAAATCCCAATATGATGATCAAATTAGTGAGCCTTCTAGCACTCGTGTGAATGCAACATTTACTGGTACCCAATTTAGATAGTCAAGACCATGTACACCGCTCATGACACCTTTAGGTTATGCGAGTGGTAGACTCAAAGTGTTTGAGCATGAGAGAAAAGCCCTTCTAGAGGAACAAGCTAAGAAGGAAGAAAAATTTAGATGCCTAGTCTTCAAGGGTGTCTTAAACCTATAAGGAGGTTTATTTCACATTTGGCTGATAGAGCTCAAACTTTCAACAAGAACTTACATAAAGGAGTCAAATGCATATGGAATGAAGAGTGTCAAAAGAGCATAGATCAAATCAAGAAATACTTGGCAAATCCTCCTATTTTAATGCCTCCTATCCCAAGGAAACCACATATTCTATACATTTCAGAGACAGAGTTTTCCTTGGGGGCATTATTAGCTCAACTGGATGAACATGGGAAAGAAAGAGGCATATACTACATTAGTTGGACTATTGTTTCATATGAGGTTAATTACACCAATATTGAGAAAGCTTCCATCACAGTTGTGTTTGCTTCCCAAAATTTGTGGCATTATATGCTTGAGCACACTATACAACTCATAGCAAAAATTGATCCACTTAAATATTTACTAGGCAAGGCTGCCCTCATGGGTTGACTTTCTAAATGGATGATGATCCTTTCAGAGTTTGACATAGAGTACGTTGAGCGTAAAGAAATCAAAGGGAAAGCCATAGAAAATCAATTGGTTGATTTCCCACTACAAGATGATGCACCTATTCAAGTTGATTTCCTAGAAGAGCACTTCATGTATATGACTGAAAGAACATGGAAGATATTCTTTGATGGATCCTTTATGCAAAATCATTCTAGAGCTGGTGTGTTGTTTTTTCCTCCTCATGTGTACACGATTCCTAAATCTTACAAGTTATTATTTCCATTTACAAATAACATTTTTGAGTGTGAAGCTTTAACAAATAGACTTAAGATGGTTATAGAATGGAAAATTAGAGAGTTACACATCTATGGGCATTCATCGCTGATAATCAACTAAGTCAATGACAATTATTTAACAAAAAATGAGAAATTGGTACCTTACAAGAAAATGGTTGATTCTTTGAGATACTACTTCACATTTGTCTCATTTCAAAAAATCCCTAGAATAGAAAACAAAGTAGTTGATGATATGGCTTCACTTGCTTCACTTCTTCGATTAGAGCAACATGAATCAAGATTTGAATTCCTAGTGGAAGAGCTACATCACCCTATCTATGATTCCCAAGAAAGTCATGTTATTTGTACCCTTGTTGGTCATAAGTCATCCCATTATAGTGTCATTTATTCATACCTTCATGATGGAATTATACCTAATACCTTTAACTAATCTGAATGTAGAAACCTTATTTGAAATGCCTCTCGTCATTCCCTTATCTCTAGAGATTTGTATAGGAGGGGTCTAGATGGAACACTTCTTAGATGCTTAGAAAAGGAAGAATCGAATCAAGTGTTAGTTGACATCCATGAGGGCATCTGTGGGGGACATTCCAATGGTCTTTCCATGGCTCAATGATTGCTTAGGGTGGGATACTATTGGCCCAAGATGCAGATTGATGCAATAGCTTTTGCAAAGTCATGTGAAAAGTGTCAAAATATGGTAACCTGATACATGCTCCAAGTAGGGAACTCATTCCTTCTATCTCTCATTGGTCATTTCAGCGTTGTTTTTTTTATCTTGTTGGGTAGATTCATCCCAACTCATCAGGTGGACACAAGTTTATTATCACTTCTACTAATTACTTCACCAAATGGGTAGAAGTTGTCCCACTTTCTATTGCCTCAGGCAAGACAGTTTCTCTGTTTATTCTGAATCATATTATTTGTAGATATGGAGTTCCTTCCAAGATTATCACTGAAATGGAGGCCAATTTTAAAATAAGGACCTTAAACAACTTTGTAAAAAATTCAAGATAAAACAACATTGGTCCCCCATTTACTTCCTGCAAGGAAATGGTCAAGAAGAAGCATCAAATAAAACCATTCTCAAAATCTTACATAGAATAGTTCATAAGAATGGTAGGGATTAGCACTTACAAATAAATTTGGCTTTGTGGGCCTATAGAATGAGTATTCATACTCCTACTAGGGCTACTCCTTTTTCCCTTACATATGGTGTTGAAGTAGTGTTACCTTTAGAGGTTGAGATTCCTTCACTCAGAGTTTTCATCAAAGATACAAATGAAGACTAGCATGCCATGAGACTTCAAGAGTTAGAACTCCTGGATGAGAAACACCAAGCATCATTTGACCATATGAGGGTCTATCAAAAGCACATGTCAAAAGCATTCAACAAAAAGGTTCACCCTAGAGAATTCCAGGTGGGAGATCTTATCCTACATGAAAATCCTAAGAATCAATAGAATAGAGATCAAAAGGGTAAATTTAAACCTAATTGGCTTGGACCTTGCATTATTACAGCAACTTTTGGGTCTGGTGCCTATTTACTGTCTACAGCTGAGGGAGAGCATCTCCTTGATCCTATCAATGTCTTGCACCTAAAGAAGTTCTATCCATGATGACCATTCTATCAAGGGGCATCTTTGTACATAATTATTGATCCTGAAAAAAATACAAGAAAATGATACATTTCAAAAATCCAAAAAAATGATATATTGTCAAAATTCTACAAATTGGAAAATGTCCTTAAAAAATGATCATCTTAGTAATAAGCACTTTGATGTCTCTCCAAAAAAGTTATATATTATAAAAAAAAATCCAAGTGGTGAAAACCTAGAAATGGGTGCTACTTGAGGCCTTTGCACCCCTATTTCTTAACGTGTGTCCTCAATGCTTGGACTTTCTCCATCATGCCTTGTCCTTGTTGCCTTGGTTTGGAATTGGTCTTTATCTAGGGGGAATAACTATGTTAGCTTTGGTCTCTTGGCTACGTTATTCTTTAGGACACCTCACAAACAGTGTTTTTCAACACCACCCCAACTATATTTTTCAATACAACCCCTGACATCGAGTGTTTTTCAACACTTATCAATTTGGTCTTACCTAGTTTCATCATGTGATCTTACCTACTTGCAAGCATTCAATCCTTATCCTTGGAACTCAGTATCAGTTAACACACTTAAATTTTTAAACACAACCACTTAATGCCTGACCTATGTCATGATTTTTTCTTTGTGTGCTATCTGTTATTGATTTTCGTTGAGTGTCCTTGTCTAATAAGTCTCTCCAGGATGCATAGCTAGAGGACTTGGGGCATGGGGCATGTTTTTATTTGTTTTTAGCTTGTGGGTGTGGTTTGGAAACTCTAGAGTGTCTCTTGTTGTCCCCTTGAAACACTTAGGAGATTTGAGACATCATCCTTGATTGTTTTTGCACAACCATTTTTATGGTCATCTTGGCATTTATGCCTTGATGCAGGCATGGTTTTGCTACATTAATAAGCTAACATCGAAGTCACCTTGACCTTTATGTCCTTGATGCTTATGTTAGAATCTTTTCACATTTCAATCCAATATAAATCACATTCATATCTTCATAGTTGTGCTTGTGACTAGTGATGATTGCGTGATGTTTCAATGTCCATTAATAATGGCCCAATGAAGAAATTTTTAAAAAAAAATTTCTCTAATGAATGATGAACACAAAATTCTATGTTACAATTGCTCTATTACAAGTACACCTTTTCATTTTCATGTAGCTTGCATTATTAGACTTCATGTTAGTTTGCATTTGTAGGTTGCATTATGAGTTTGAGAGGGTTTTCCCTTCATCTTTCTTATGGACTTTTAATCAACCATGGTCATGTTTTGATCTTCATTTCCTTATCTTCTTTCATGATCTCAATCAAAATTTCTATCTTAAGTTGTTGATTGATTTTGGTGCATTCTATTTATTACAAAAAAAATTCTTTTTTTCTTTCCATATCTTCCAAATTTCTATCTTCAATTTGCTTTTACCCCAATTCTTTTCTTCTAATTCACCTTTGGGGCATAATATTTCATGCTTGATAATCTACCTTGGTTTTGTGATTCTTATATCTTTCATCTTACATCAAGAACCTTATCTTTAGTTCAATTTGATCAAATTTATCAATTTTTTGTTTCTCCTCTATCTCATTTTGATTTCAATCAAGAGGGGGTAGTACCTATCAACTTCAATCCTTGCTTCAATTTTATCAATTTTATCCTTGAATTTTTAAAGTCAAAATTTATTTGTATTCTTTTTCCTGATGTGTTCCTGAATCAATGTAATGACCCTTTTTGGGACATTAGGGTTTCTTACTATATATATGTTTTCTCCCGGGTCCTTCCATTTGTAATGACTTTTAAAAAAAAAAATTGTATCCCCTTTTTCCATATCTTTTCTTTGATGTATTTTCCAATGCGTTGATATATTATATATATGAGTATATACATAGAGTCATGTCCTTTCAAATTAATATTAATTATATTAATAAGGTATTTTATTATTTTATTAATTATATATTATTTTTAATGATTATAAACTATATTATTATATTAACTATATTATTATATTAACTATATTATATAAATTATGTAAAGACTATGACAATATTATGTAATCTTAGATATTATGATAAATTATAACTATATCATTATTAAACATACCCTAAGATCATTATATTAAATAATGATATATTATTATACGTATTTAGATATATACTATATATATATATATATATCACGTATATTTAATATTATTTATCTTATTTATTATAATTTAAATGTGATAATAATTAGATATGTTATCGTCTTATTGATTTACATTGTAATTATAATGTTTATTCCTTATATATATTGATATTATTATTATGAATAATAATTTCATTATAAATAATATAAATAATTAAGTAAAATAGAACATAAATATTTATAGTTTATCAATATTATTTCTTTAGGAATAGTATATGAATTATTATTATATTTTATCCCATAATTATAGTATTCTCTTTAAGAGGGGTCATAACAAGTCCGCCCCTCTTGAATTTGCTTGTCCTCAAGCAATATTCATTTTCATATTTGTTTCACCTTATATAACGAAATTGACTACTATATCCTATTCAAATTTTTACTAGTAATATTACTTCGTTTATTCTATAAAAGAGTCACATATGTAGTATGCATCTGAATGCAAAGTATACACATGAATGTATGAAGAAACAAAGCAAACACGAAGCATGCATGAAGTAGACACATGTAAACACAAAGCATACACGATGAAAATAGATGATGCATGAAGGCATGAAGTAGACACGATGTAGACAGATGAAGACATGGAGCAAACACGATGCAAACACATCATACATAACCTTGATTAGATCCTAAACTTAACAATGCACAATGACTATACTTCTTCATTAGACTTATGAGCCCTGCAACCACAAAATAAGCATCAGTACATGCATATAAATATATATAAACTTCAAAGAAATTTGAATAATAATAAGTTAATCCAAGCCAATTCCATACTAAGCCCAAGAGCAGACTTTGGCCCCCTTGGCCCTGGTGGTAGGTGTTAGTCATCCACATGAGATGGTCTACGTAATGGATTGCTTGTTTGGCTAGAAATGTTCTTGTGAAAAGGAGTCGTTACTATCTTTCCCTTAACTAGCACTACAATAGGGTGTTTTCTCCTGATTGCAAACTCCATAGGAAAGTGGTAGGGTTCCCTTTTCTTATTTGCATAATCCTTTGGAAAGAATCTTTCTCCCTTTCCTTATTACGATTATCATAAGATGGTAGATTTACGGTGCAGAGGGTGTGTGAAACAAGCTCCAAGCGTATCCAACAAGTGCTCAAAATTACTCCGCCTCTCCCTCCACCAACTCCCTACCTTAGGATATCATAATGTGGATGAGAAGATGAGTATTAAATTTAATTTACTTAGTTCATTTGAATGATTTTTTCTTAGAGTACACAATCAACTTTCTCTCTCCTTGTTACAATCATCTTGATGGTAGAATGACGGTGCAGAGGGCACGTGAAAAAAGCTCCAAGCATATCTGACAAGTGCTCAAAATTACTTCGCCTTTCCCCCCACCAACTCCCTATCTAAGATTATGTAATTTGGATGAGAGGTAGACTCTCTGTACTATAATTGAAATGTATTCTAATTACTATATTTTCCTTAAATCAACATATTTATATTTCATTTTTTTTCATTTTTTCTATATATATTTTCCATTTATATTTCATTTTTCATATATTCTGATTTCATTTCTTTGTAACTAGAATCATTGATAGACTATTCAATATTCTTCACAATATTCTTGATAAGAAAGACATTATCAATTATTTCATAGAAATATATGCACAAAATATATATCTTACCTCATTACCCTTATGTGTTGATGTGGTGATTATAGGCACAAAGTAACCTTCATATCCATTTTCCATATTGAAGTCTCTTAATTTAGTCGAGCCAATGAAACTCCTCTTCTGACTTTGCTTTATCAAGGCCTTATTATAGGTCTTTCTCATCGGTACTACCTTTGGCATGAGGATTGTATAATCAAACTTTTTTCCTTAATGTTGATTTACCTTTATAAATGCCACTTGGTGAGTAGAAGCCATTGGTTGCAATTTGGGAAATTTTTGCATCTTTACCTTGTTCACAGGAACAACCTTTCTCTTCGTCAAATGATGTGGATGCCTTGTGACTACTCGGTCAACAGTGATTAAGTCACTTTCCAATAATTTCACTTTAATTTATCTATTCAATATTGTTGTTGATATATGTCTTTATATTTGTTTTACTAATGAACATTTGTTTCAATCACTTCCATATAACTTCATGGTAGACTTATTTCTAACACAATGTTTAACCATTTCTTAATACGAACAGCCCCCCCATAAGATTGCTGCTTCTGAGGACTTATCAGCATCCTAATGCAATTCTTTGTAACTTTTATTTATTCAATATCGATGGTCTCTATCAGGAAGTTGTTATTTGATACAAAGCTTATTAATTCCTTTCTATCATTGGATGAATTTGAAGTTGATTTCCACTCCTTCTAAGCTACTTAATGTCCATCTTACGGCTACTGCTTGATTGGATGAGGAAATGAGCAATATGTTCTCTTCAAATCTTCCTAGTTGTCTAGCTTATTATTTCCACTACTGTAATGGAGAAATGTGTCAATTGACAAGAATACTTTTAGTAAGGAGAATAATAGTGAAAGGATACTTCAAATGAGTTCCATGTAGAATCAAATCATGGGTTATTGTCAAGTAATCAGTGGTCAATCAATAATGCTAGTCACCACATTATTGTGTTATCAAATGTGATTAGATGTGGTCAAGACTTTTGCTCATGTCATCCACGGAAGCAAAATGGCATATTCTTCCTTACAACTCGTATCTCCTTTTAATCCATCTCTTTGATGATAATTTTATCCATCAATATAGATTTTTCCATCTTGTCTCATTAATAGCCTCATATTAGTTATGTAATACTATTTGACATTTATATGTCATCTTGAGGAATACTCAAATCACGCTACTCCTATAATACATCAAGTTCATTTAAAAAATATTTCTTCTCATAATTCTCTGCATGTCTATCAACCACATCAAATGAGAGTAAGCATATAAGTCACCAATAACGATTTTGGGTTTTCTAAAAACCTCGTGCCTGAGTTGTCACATATAAATAGTGGCTTTGTATTCCAATTATCAGTTGAAAACATGCTTACAATTGTTTCAACTTTTTCTTTTAGTATTGAAGCCCTCATATGACTATAACATAACATTCTAAGTTAAGATCATTCACTGTTGGTAGAAGTAGAATTAACTATCTGAGAGTAGCTAGAAAATGCTAATGCAACAGTCCTTTTAGCATACTTGCAAAAACCTACAATGTGTACAAGAATGGATGCCTAGAGTAGATATCCTATAAATGTTGATATATATTACATATAATGCAAGTGAAACATGATTGAGCATATAAAAAGTCTCGACAATAACGCAGACAGAAGATGGTGTTGCATGTCATTTATATGCAGTATGAATTCACACCAGCTTTGTAATATTCTCCACTACTTCCTTCCATTACCCATGAATGTACCTTATCGATATCAGTACCGATCAAGTTGGAAAAAATGTAGTGTTGTAACAAAGACTTTGGATATAATATTTTATTTTCTCAATTGTTAGTGGTGGATGATGCTTGACTGAATGTTTGTTGTCTTTTTCATCTGATTCTATCACTTTATATCATTCAATTAAAGGAATAAGGAATCTTTCACTCAGCCCATTTTCAGTAACTGATGCCAACTAGTGTACCTTATTGATTATGAATCAGTTCATCTTATGGTAGTCTACATCCAAGGATATTCCTAAGCGTCTGTCACCACTATGGAATTATAAGCGTCTGTTACCACTATGAGATGAACAACATCCTATAGAGTCATTTTTTAGGGGATTATCTCTGTATCACGTATAGCTGGATAATACTTTTTTCTGAGCATTGGAAGTAATGCAGGTGTGATGTGATTCTATTAATTGAATGTGTAGTCTTTCATTGGGTATTGAACATTATCATTTACAGATGTATGATCTGCTTACTACTGTAGCAATTGTTCTTTATGTTTTTGTTGAGATCAAATTGTAGGCGAGCACAAGAAGAGATAATAAAATGAATTTGGAACTCTTCCTCATTCTGAAAACTGGTAATGCCTCCTTAATTAAAGGGTTAGACAGGAAAGTTCTATGTGAAGTTACTTTTGAGGGAGATACTCCTTTGCATATTGCTGCGAGGGAAGGCCATATGTCTATTGTTAAATGGATTCTTTGTGAGCAATCTTGTATGGATTTTTGAAGAACAATGATAACAATACTCCACTGCATGAAGCTGCTAAATGTGTTAATCCAGAACTATTCGAACATCTCCTTGACAAGAGGAGAAAGTTTGCCTACTGTTACAATAAGTTCGGGGAAACAGCCATGGTAATAGCTTGCAAGTATGGTCATGTAGAAACATTCAAACTCTTGTGTGAAGCCAAAGAATATATTGACATAATGGAGATGCAGTAGTGTCTTAGATTGGCAGGTTACATGGGATATTCAGGTCAGTTCCCACTATTTTTTTTTTTGTGTTGTGTATGAAATATTATATTTGTAGATTGCCTCCTAAGTTACTAACTATGGGCAATGTGAATATGTGGTAGATATAGTGACTACGATACTTGATAAATCAAAAGTCCCTCTGTACTCTAATTCTTGTCATCGGTTACTTGGCTCTCTGATCAGTTTATTGAGTTGTTTACTTCTTGGATATGAAAGTAAATTTATACATCATTTGCAGTACATATTGAATTGTATTTTTTTGTACTATAAATAAATATATTGATTTTAGGTTATGCAAATGTGAGCAGATAAAGCTAGTATTGAAAATAGAAGGGCAACCACAAGTCTGATTGCAGTCATCCATGGAGGACATCTTGAGATTGTAACGGCGGTGCTAAATTTTGTTTCATTATTAGATAATCCAGATAAGATTATTCTCTATGCTACAAGAAGTGCTTCCGAGCGGGTTTTCAGGTAAAGTTTTCTTATTTTTGTAACTCATTGATTTAAATTTGTAATAAAAAATATTTGATCTGCTTATGGATGGCACTACACATTTCCAACCTTGATGGGTTTGGATGACTTTCCTTTGCTCTGCATACTCTAAAACCTCTTGTCTTATTCTCTTCATGTGGGCTTGCAGTCCTCATATGCGATGAAGACTAATAAAATTCTACTGGTGTATAATATTCTCTTTTGTTGCTGGTAAAAGGAGAGTGAAATACTTTCAATGGTAATCTTCGCTCTTCTTCAAATTTCACAGGTTGGCAGGATGCTAGCTCTGATACCATTTGTAATGACCCTTTTTGGTACATTAGGGTTTCTTACTGTAAATATGTTTTCTCCTAGTTCCTTCCATTTGTAATGACTTTTAAAAAAAAAATTGTATCCCCTTTTTTCCATATCTTTTCTCTGATGTATTTTCCAATGCATTGATATATTATATATATGAGTATATACATAGAGTCGTGTCCTTTCAAATTAATATTAATTATATTAATAAGGTATTTTATTATTTTATTAATTATATATTATTTTTAATGATTATAAACTATATTATTATATTAACTATATTGTATAAATTATGTAAAGAGTATTACAATATTATGTAATCTTAGATATTATGATAAATTATAACTATATCATTATTAAACATACCCTAAGATCATTATATTAAATAATCATATATTATTATACGTATATATATATATATATATATATATATATATATATATATATATATATATATATATATATATATATATATATCATGTATATTTAATATTATTTATCTTATTTATTATAATTTAAATGTGATAATAATTAGATATATTATCGTCTTATTGATTTACATTGTAATTATAATGTTTATTCCTTATATATATTGATATTATTATTATGAATAATAATTTCATTATAAATAATATAAATAATTAAGTAAAATAGATCATAAATATTTATAGTTTATCAATATTATTTCTTTAGGAATAGTATATGAATTATTATTATATTTTATCCCATAATTATAGGATTCTCTTTAAGAGGGGTCATGACAATCAACCACACATCTGAGTTGTTTTGTGATCCCAAATCGATCTCACACTTCAATTTCTTTCTTTGACTACATGTGTTCCCAAATCGATCACACATTAGTCAAAGAGGGGCAAATGTATGCACCCTAAAATGGTCACCTAGACTATGGGCCCCCATTATTCAATTTATCAAATTTCCTAAATCAATGGTTTGCAATATTTTATTAAATCAATTCAAATCAATTTCTTTGATCAAATTATAATTAATTTAATTATTTCAATATTTTCTAAAGGTTTGATCATATTATCCTAAGTCTTATTTAATTAAAAGAGAACCTCTCTTTTAATTAAATAATTAATCCATATTTAATTAATTAAGAGAAAAAATCCTCTTTTAATTTAATTAAATATTTCCTATTTAATTAAAAGAACTTGCTCCCTTTTAATTAAATAAAATCCCCTTTGAATTAAAAGAAAATCCCTCTTTTAATTAAATAAATAAAATCCCACTTGAAAACAAAAAGGAAATAAATTAAATAAAAAATAAATAAATCTTTTTTATCATTATATTCTCTACACTTAAATGCACATATTTCTAAGTGGGATTCCATTTAGTTTTCCTCCTCTTTTCTCATTGGTGGAATGTTGTCTCACACAGATCATTCTTTCTCCACTCTTGATTAAATATTATTGCCTCTTAATCTTAATCATCTATTCTTCTTTATAAGGGAGAGCCTCTCTCCTCATTTTTGGACATCCACGATTATGCTATTGTTATGCTGCAAGTTTGGAGAGTGATTTTTGGAGGAGTTTGAGCATTAAAGCTTTTTGTGGAGAAATTTTATATTATTCTCGTCTTCTTCTCTCATGCACCCATGGCTTCCATCATCATGATCCATCCTTGCATTTTCATATTAGCTTAGATCCATATTTGCTTTCATAGATTAGTATTGCATTGTTATTTCCTTTCATAGATTAGATTTCCTTTCTTGCATTGCTTTTCAGTGTCATCATTTATATTGGTTTGCATCTTCATTTGCATTCATGTTTTGATCTTTGAATCTCCCATTTTATGGTGTACTTGCATGGGCACAAATTAGGTCAAACTGAGGGCCTCCATCACAAACTCTTGCACTCCATGAATAGAGGGCTATGAGCTACCATTCGAGACCTCATTCTTGAGTAATCTTGGATATAATGACTCATAGAAGTGTGCTCACATTTTAGGCATACATCTATTATTCCTACTATTGTGTTTACATTGCAAGAGGCAGAAGTGCAAAATGTCACACCATCAATGCCAAGTCTCAATAGCTCTGGTTTACAAGCTTTGGTAACAATTGAGAAAGATGGAACTGAAATAAGATTAGATTAGGAAGCAAGTTTGTACCTACACCACAAACACAAGTTGAAGCACAACAAGAAGTGAGTAAGTATGATATGCCTGAAGAGTTGGGGGTGACTAGCACACTAGAGGAAAAAATTTCCATACAAACTCAAGTTACCCTACCAATTTCTATTACTCCTCCCAATAGTCAGGCTCTTCAAAGGTTGAGCACACATGTAACACCATTGCAAATTTCAAGACCAAGTGCTAGTACATCAAGGAGCACAGATGACACATCTTTTGGAGATGTTAGTTTAGATGAGGTGATTGAGTTGCCCAAGTTTGATTTGGAAACAATCACAATTAAAGAGATGAACATTCTAAAGGAAGTTTTGTAGAGAAAGAAGACACAAGAAATTATGAGAAGGGAGTATAAGGGAAAAAAAAGTATTGCATGAGATAAAAGACATATATTGCAATGTTTTCAGTCTCACTGAGATGACTGAAGACAAGCCCATCATTAAACAACTTGTCACTATTGTTGAAAAAATAGAGGATGACAATTTGGACACCAATGTTAAACTTTTAGAATGATCTAAAAGGAAATTTCACACTATGGTACTTAAGAAGATATCTAGTGTTATTGCACTAAGACAAGTTGATCTAGCAACCAAAATGGAGAGTGTGAAGGTGTTAGAGAATTGTTTCTCTCTCTACACCAAGCTATGTGATGTAAAACTATTCACACAGGAAGTTTAGAGGGATGTTGACCAACTAAAGGGAGATCTAAAGCTTACATGTAATACTTTGAAACTATCCCCTGGTAAAAGTTAGTCTCATTTTCAGAGACTACTATCCACTCAAGGTATGCTTGTTGAGCTGAAATCACAAGATGCAAACATTTTAGCTACCTCGATCAATATTAAATCTATGTTGACCTCACACATGGAAGTTTTGCATAAGGAACTAACCTATGCTAAGACATTAATGAATAAAGATAACCAACTTTCTACTCATGATGGCTTAGTTGACCTTGCTACCTAGCTAGATTTTTAGTATCAATCTCTAGAGGTGGCATACAACAATTGGGATGCAGCCCTGAAAATCATAATGGAGATCCATAAATCATTTTTGGATAAGCACACTATCAGTGTACCACCAATGACATAAGTGTCCAAAAAGGGGGAAATGGATGTGATTATGAAGTTTTGAGTAAGGGGGAGTAATAAGGTAGAAACAGGGAACAATAAATATACTCAATAGGAGTATCCGATTCAAATACAGAAAGGAGATATTCACTTAGGGGGGTAGTTGAGAAATGGAGAAATAAGGTATGACAGTCATCCATTTTGCAAAATTTTGAAGTTTTAAAATTTTGTATGAGAGTTGAGCCACAAATATATGTTGTATGAATTATGCTCATAATAAGGATTGTATATGCATGACAATGTGTTTTTGCCACTCATGTCAAAGGGAGAGATTGTTAATATCATATCAGTTTTGATAAGGCAGTGACAAAACACTTAAGTCATTATCTATCAGTATTACAGTGTGAGCTAAGTGATCAAAGCATGTCGAGCATTAAGTCCTAGACAATACATGTCGAGTAATATACCTAGTATGTACTAAGTCACTCATGAGTCGAGTGGACTATACATGTCGAGTGACTTAGGAGCTGAGTAAACAGAGTATGTTGAGTCATTTAGGAGCCGATTTACAACATTGTGAATATAGTGATAGCCTAGCATTAGAGCCTTTAGCTGCTGAGTGAAAAATTTTGTACATAGTTCTTTGTAATGGCACAAACTTCTATGTGAACCATTTTTAGGCTGACAGAACGATTATTTTACAATTCTAAAAGATATGTTTGGAGGAATATTACAAATTCTTATGTAGTACATGCAACCAATCAAGTCGAGGGATGTTCTAAGTGGCAATATGGATCAACCACAGCCATTGATTCCTACCTAACCCTAGCCCATCTATGTTTACCTAAGGATGAAAACCTTAAGGAGTTTGTATGATGAGTGAATGCATGAAAGGAGATGAATGCTAAGTGCAAAGAGAGCATTCATGGTGCCTATGGAGGTTGTGATAATCTTATGAATTGCAGAATCAGTTAGAGAGAATTGAGGAAAGAAGAGAGAGACAAAGGAGACATATTTGATCAAAAGGATCAAGCATACATCAGGAAAGAGAAGATCTGACATCTAGCAATAGAGTGCTAACAGAAGGATCATGGTGTTGAATCATTTTGATAGGTGATACAGAGTAGATCTCCAAACAGAGTAGTTTTAACATACTTTTGTAAATCTCTTAACCGAGTGCTTACTTTATTGTAAGTTTAAGTCCTCTAATAAGGAACACTTTTAGTATTGTTTTGAAATCCTTTAATAGGGTGAGACCTAGTAGTCTTTGTAAACCTTTAATAGGGCAGGCCCCTCACAGGCTAGATCATAGGTTATGATCAAGCTTATTGTAACCATAATTGGCTACACTTTATAAATGCAGTCTTGAATATGTGTGGGTGTCATCCCCACCCTAGTTTTACCTTCTCATTGGAGGGTTTCTAGGTTAAAAAAATTATTGTGTTATGTGTTATTTGTTTCATGTTATGGATGAACATGTGTAGTTAGTTATTTCAATTTACATGCTAAATTATGAGATGGATGAGTGGTGAATATTTTATGGTTAAAGTTTTGAAGTGTTGATTCAACGCCCCCCACCCCCCACCAACCACCCCCCCCACCCTCATAGTTTACTTTCCCATTGTAATTTCCAACAACAATGGGTTACCTAGGTAGCCTCTTTAGGGCTTCAACCTCCATTGCAAGCCAATTCCCAACATACATAGATTACCTAACCTAGGCTCATAAAATGTACAATGCATAAAATCATAATTTTCACCTCAGTCCTTTACAAGCAACTAGAAAGCACCTAAAGACCAATCACAATAACCACCTTAGTCCTAAACAAGCAACTAGAAAGCACCAAAAGATAACCGATTGAAAACTCAAAGGTTACAACAAGAAAGTCACATAATCACCTCAGTTCTATACATGTAACTAGAAAGCACTAACAAACATCTAATCAAAACTCATCATAGAGATACATCATACATCACCATGGTCAAGTATAAAAGATGGTGACCAAGTAATAACTATAACATCATTACAGAATAAAAACCCCCAAGCCTCTAGCAAATATCCTGATTGGTCAACATACTAAGTCAAAACCCAAAGTTAAGCCTAGTAAATCATACATCACATCAAGTATATAACAAATATTTCCATAGTTCATTTTTTTTTTCAAAATATAAGATTTTGATTTACAAACAGGGTTCACATTTTCATTTATTCAAGTATTTTATCTAACAACGTTTTCTCAAATTCACAATTATTAATAGATTTTTTTAGCATACAAACACTTCATAAGAACTAAATCATTTAACCAAATTCGAATCATATAACAGGTCTAGACAATTCTCTCAAAAATATAGTTCAATTACAATTTCCAAATTTATAAATCAGAAATTACTATTATAACTTTAATACCTGTATATTCCTTAAAACAAAACTACATAACTAAACCTCTAATAATTTATATTACTAAATCTAAAATAATTATCAAATTATTTATAAAAATAATTATTAAAATATCAATAAATAATATTTATTAATTTAATATTAACAATAATTAATAACATAATAATTATTATTAATGTAATAATAATATTAGAAAATTATTATAAATAATAATTAATACATTTAATAATTATTATAATAATTAAGAATAAAAATAAAATTTAAAACCAAACCATATTTTTAAAAGCCCTAACATGGGGTAGCTGTTGTACGGCCCTAGGCCTACGTGTGACTAGCTGCTTTAGCATCCTCGACTGTCGCAATAGCCAAGGACTGCACGACAGCCTTGGATGCCATCGCAACCATGTGATGGGGAGGAAAGGAGAAGTGGGTGGGGGTGGTGGCCACCACCCACCCAATAATATATATATTTTTAATTATATAAACATAAAACCCTAGTTTTGTATTCCCAAAAATGTATAACATAGTATCATATTTTTCTTTAAAATATTATCATTACCACAGTAATATATTATTACTATGGAAAAAATATATTTATATATTATTTTAAAATTTAATTTAACAATAGATCTGGTAGGAAAATAATTGCAAAATTATCAATTTCATATTTAATTTGATATTCATTTTTCAAACCCCATCCCGAATGCATAGTTTTTCCAAAACAATCTAATTATGAAAACAAGGTTCTCAAACAAGGGTTTCAAATAGGGATTTTTTTAGTGGCGATTAGTCACCAAATGGCGAATATGTCCTGATCGGGCTATAGAAATTGGCAAAAAAAAAACACCATATACTAGTTGACCGGTTCGCCCAGATTTTATAAAATACTCATATAGTGGTCGGAACATTTGCCATTATTATTACGTAATTTCAGTTTGTTAGTCAGGTTCTTCACCCATATTTCTCTTTAATGTTTACTCTTATTCACCACGAAATTAATTGAGTGTCTCTTTCGACGATCATCATTCGCCAAATTCCCATTTTCCTATGTGAAATTTTTATTTGTCCTAGGACCCAATTCACCATGCATCACACACAATGGGGTCCCAAATTCCTACCATATTCGCCCACTCGATTACTTGAAATTACGCAGGCTTCGCCAAATATTAGTTATTATCATATGTAACGGTCGGCCCATTCGCCAAAATGAAAACGGTTTATTTGTAGTTGTCTATTTAAGACATGAGTTTCATTATTGAAACATGCCGAAAGGAGCCTTCTTCATAGTATTGCGATCAGTAGAGAACTGGAATGACTATGACTACAAGTCCATAGTATTTTATTGCAGCCTTAATTTGATGGAGATGTCACAGTCAAATTTAAATAGGAAGAGGAGTAGGACTAATGAAGGTGGAGATGTCCAAGAGAGGCCAACGAAATGCAAAACTATATCTTCATACTTTGGCAGGGGTAGACGCAACAATGTTGGTCAAAGTAAGGAAGGTACATCATCAGAGGAGCCTGTACAATCTCAACCTACACAGGAGTCCATTCAACAAATTAGGGAGCCTAATAAATCTGGTGACAGAGTTGCAGAACCTGATATCTCTAATGAAGATGACCTTGAAGAAGAATATCCAGTAAATAACCAGTACCAGGACAAATCAATCGACTTCGGTGATGATGATGGTGCAATTAATAGTAACAGTGACACTAAAGGGAGAGGAAAATCGAAAGAAAAAATTGATCGTCAGTGGAAAATGGCCAGGAGATTTAAATTTGATTGGGCAGCAAAGTATCCATTCATTGAGCCCGTGGACAATCCAATTGTAGGTGAGCCACCAGTAGAATGCAGATGTGCAATTTGTAGTTGGAAGTATAAAAAGGAAAAGCGGTTGCAGCTTAAACTAGACACCATAGAGAAACATGTTGGTAAGATTTATGAAACCTCAACTATAGATGGTAAGGAAATAAAAGTGGTAAGATATAAAACAAAGGAGCAATGTCAACATAAAAGGAATGCTGAAGAATATTACATGTTTCAGAAATTTCAGACGAAGCCTAGTGAAGTTCAAGGTTCTATTAATGCTATTTTTGCAAAAGCAAGTGAAGTAGAAGAACATGGAAAAGTTGTTCAATTAAGTAATGTTTTCTATATTTTGAGCAGAGGGCGTCCAATGACAGACTATCCAAAAATGAGTGGTTTTTTACACTTTCTGAAAGTTCCTAACTATCCTGTCAGTCATTGGTCAATAAACAGTGGATGGGAATGGGCAAGTTGTATTGCACAGGTTGAAATAGAGGATGTACAAAGAAAAATAAAAGAGTCAAGCTTTATTGCATTGTCCTTAGACGAAGTTACGGAAATAGATAATACGTCATGGGTATGCATGCATGTTTATACTATACAGAATAATGTCCGCCGACCACATCTACTAGCTGTTGCTAAATTGAGAGACAATGCGACAGCAAAAACTTTATTTCAGTTAGTAAAGAGCAATTTAATTGAATATGGAGCTATGGATGAATTGACAATAGCGAAGAAGTTGGTCTATGTTGGAGTGGATGGAGCTTCAGTAATGCAAGGTCAAAGGAATGGTCTTTGCACAAAGATGCAGGCTTCTTGTTCACCATATGTTGTTGTCATTCATTGTATGGCCCATAGGATGAATCTTTCTTTTAGAGTTGTGAAGAAGTTTCCTTCAGTAAACAAGGTTGAAGATTTAGTAAGAGAGTTGTATGCATATTTTTGTCGAAGTCCCAAGCATTTTAGGGAATTTCAACACTTTGCTGATGGAATTACCGATGGAAACAAGCTTCTAAAAGATGTTGATACCAAATGGATCTCTTTGGATGGACCAGCGCATTGAGTATTTTTCGAATATCAATCTTTGATTGGACTGATGTACGAAAATTGGGACAATGCAAAAAATCAAAGATGTGGCGACCTGCTTCGGAGGTTAAGCAATATAGAGACACTTTTGACTTTGGCATCTCTTCTTCCCATGCTAGAAGAAATGAGGTTAATTATGAAAAAAGCCCAGCAAAGAGCCATGTATATTGTAGAATATGCTCAGTTGCGTAAAATGTCATGCCGAGCCCTCGATAGTCTCTATCGTACTAACCTAAATTTATGCGATGATAGATTTAATCACTGGCGAAAACTAACAGATTTGGATGATCCTTATAATTATTTAAAGATCATTGAAAATGGAGATTTATGTGTTTGTGTAAGGGGATTTCAGATACCAATGTACTACAGCGCCCCAAAGAAGCAAGCTACAAGAGTTACAAGGGAAGAGTTTACCAAGATCATCGAGTCTATAGCATCTACTGCAAGGGACATAGCCTATAGAGTTTCCTCTGAAATAATATCATGATTCCCATATGATCAACTGCTTGAGGCCATGGCAATTGTGTTTCCTCAATATTGGTCCTTCAACAATAAGGAAGATTATCGTAGAAGGCTGTTGATTTTGATAAAGGAATTTTGCAAATCTATAGAATTCAATGGAGTGACCATCAACGAAATATTAGATGAGGGTCTTCTTAGACAGCAATCAGGCACCTTTGCAAGGACCATGAAGCATCAATATCAATTAATGTGTAACCCACATGAAGAGGGCTCGGCAACAAAGCTTTGGACAAAACTAAAACAGAGCACATTGTTGCGTGAAGAAATTTCAGAGTACTTCAAGCTTGCTGATCTATGTCAAACCATGATATTGGGTTCAGTGGAGGATGAGAGAGTTTTCAGTGCTTTGGGCTTCCTAAAATCAAAGCTAAGAAACAAACTAAACAAGAATTTGGAATCATGCTTGAGGGTATACACATCTAGGTATAATGTCAATACTTTTTCTTTTCAAAAAGCAATAGAAATATAGAAGAAAAGATGCAAAAGAAGAAGGGTGGGACTGGGCAACACCATTAGTCAATCTCCTACAGCGACTCCAAGTGGGACAAGTATAGTTGGCAGTGGCACTGGCCATGGGATTGGGAGTCTGAGTCATAGAAGTGGAGGTCAGAGTGAACTTGAACTTGAAGAAGACACAAACGAAAATGAAGAGAACAATGAAGCAACTGGACTGCCAGAACTGGATGATGATGACGACATAGAGATGAATTGGAAAATTTAGGAAATTTTTGCTAAATTAGCAGTGGCAACCAATAGGTATTTTTTGAACTTATTAACTACTATATGATATCCTATCATTCAATGTTCATTTTAGAAAAGCAAGAAATTAGAATGTATTATGTTTCATCATTAAAATTTGAGAACAAAGAGTATTATTACTGTAGAGTGTAGTTTATATAATGTCATCAATGATCATTCATATTTGAATTTGAAATTCCTGAATGAAATTTTGTTTTCTATTTTATTCATTTATTCAACATACATTGAATTGGAAAACATGAAAATTAGATAGAATCATAGATTCAATTCCACAATTAATAATTATTAATGGTTTTCATTTGCAATATTCAGCTAATATGGTACAATTCTTGTAAGCCAATGACCCTGAATTCCCTTTTATAGGAAAAAGGGAGCAAAAACAGCTTCAGGTCGATTTGCCTAATGTGAAGTCTCAAAATCTAAATCAGTAAGACATCTACAAGTCTAAAACATCTCTACAACTTTAGTTGTACATTTCTGCATTTGATAGGCCGGTTTAGTAAATTAGCAATTTTAGCATAGGCAATAGCATCTGCAAGACTGCAACATTGATCCTATTCAAAAAACAAAGTTCAAACTTGTTACTTTAAACTCAATTCTAGAGTCTAGACTGTAGTATGTAGGATAATATGAAAGATATTCATATACAGTAAAGATATAGAGATGATTGAAACTGAAAGTACTTTCACATACAGACTATAAGTTTCTGTAGTATGCTCCATTCTTCTTCGATTGGAAGGGAAAAATTTTTGATGTTATGGTAAATGACCTGCATTCTCGTTAGCATTCCATACTTGGAAGAGCGAGTTTCAAGCAATGTTCGTTCCACTAGTGCATGCAAATTTGTGAATGTTTTGATGCACTTTGCAATGCGTTCATGAGTTCTGTCCTGAGGAAGGTTGCCTAAATCAGAGGTTATTTGGTCCTCCAACTTTTGTTTGTAAACTTCTCTTCCAACGAAACTCGTTGTTGAGAAATCAGGTCCAAGACTCGGTAAACCAAGAGATATCAATTTTGTTGTTTTATTGTTCATCTTGGCAAGCTTTGGCCCAAATAAAGCAAGAACTTCTTCTGCTTCTGTTAGTTTTTGACATTTATCAAATACAGAGGTCGCCTTTATTATTGAACCAATGCGGTCCTGAATTCCCTTGCTTGCCAAATGCCTGTCAGCAGTGCTGTTGATTTCTTCCATAATCCGCTTTGCAATTTTCTGTCTCTGACCAAAACTTTTGTTCTCCTCAAGTTGCTCTTTCAGCTTCCCAAAAACATCTATAAGAGCTTCGTAGAGTTCGAACCAATCACACAACCTATCAGCAGAAGTCTTATGTCCCCCCAGAAGTAATTTTTTATTTGCTTTACTATATTATTTACATGGTCATTCAAGCCAATTTCATATTTTTTAATAGTATCATTTGCCTTCTTTAGGTCTTCTTTCATTTCTGAGTACTGGTGCTCACTATGTTTTCTTATTTGCTCTGCTTTATTTTCCCACCCTTTTTCTTTCTCTTCCCACTCTTTTGTTTTTACCCTCTCATTTTCCAATTCTTTACTTAACTTATTGTTTACATTTGCAGCATTCTCCAAGTTTCTGTATAACTTTGTTGAAGATTCTTTTTCATCCTAGAGTTTTTTTCCCATTTTTTCCAAATTTTCCCTCAGAGTTTTCAGTTCTGCGTCCATTTGTTCTTGCTATTCAATTGCTTATTTAGAGCCAGAGGATGAATTTTTTATCCTTTTCTCTAATTCTTTGCATCTGTTTACTGTTGCTTTCTCACTTGCCTTTACATTTGCCAGGTTTGCCTTTAACTTATCTATTGTGCCCTGAAGCTTTCCTTTCTCTCTCTCCAACTTCATCACTAAACTGTAGACCACTTGGTTGGTCATTTTGGACACATTTATCTTGTCCACATTTTTAATTTTGGATAAATCCATTTGGAGGGTGCTGACTTGAAATTCAGATGGATCTAACTAACTCTCTGGTGGATTGTTATCTCTAGCTGGGGGCATAACAACCATGAATTCCATCATATCTTTATCTGGGTCATATGTGGGCAATAGCCTGTTGGTTGCAGGTTCTGCATCACGAGTTGCAGCAATTGCTTCCATCTTCATTGTCTTACTATTTTGTCTATTCTTGTTTTTTGATTTTTCATAGCTAGTTACAAATTCATTATAACGAAAATCAAGATTTTGTGATACAATTGAATGTTTGAATGGTGAAATAGCAGTAGCACTTTCTCTAATGTATGAGCTTCCACCAATACCATGAGGATAACCAACACCTAGACCCATTAGTGGGGTTTGTGGACTATTTTGAGGGTTTTTTCTTGAAGGATGGGCAATTGTTGGACTCACAGTCACCATTGGCGTTGTTGTACTAGTAGTACTACTAATACTTGTCATAACCTTCTGCTTCTTTACACTTTCTTGATCTCCAGGACCATTTTTTTTTGCATCTATATACAATGTCCTTTTTGGACCACTAGTTGTAGTTGTACCCATGATATCTACAGCTGTGGGAGTGATAATTGATTCGGATTGAATCTGAGTGCTTGGAAGTGGAACTATAAATGAAGCAGGAACAAATTTAATTAATTGAGATGAATCCAATGTGGATGGAATTGACTGAGTTGATGATTGATCTCCATGCCCAAGGCCTAGTTTTTGACCATGTTTTGGTGCTACAGCTGGTGGTTGAGGTGGTAACCAAAACCCTTCTCCACTGGGACCTAGACCACCAAAACCTTGGTAGCCCATTTTTTCTACAATTTCTACCCCTTTGCTATATAGAATTTTGGTGGATGCGTCAACTCCTCTTTGAATTTGTGTACTACATGAGGGATTCAAAGAATCTTGGTCATCGTAATCATCATTAGTATCACTGTGATGTGCTTCAGTTGGATGCTCCTTATTCCACAATTCGTCAAATATTCTATCCTCTTTAGCCTCATCACGATCCAAAGAGGTCTTTGGCTCACCGAGATTCTTCCTCATTTCCCAAAATTGATAAATTTTGCTTCAACTCCATCCAGCATCTATACAATCATTCATTAGCTCTTTTGGAATAGGTTTTGTAGATGGTTTATCAGCTTTCTTGTAGAAATTGGATGATGTCATGCCCTGCACTTTTCCTTTCTGTTTCATTGACATATTATTTTCAGCAGCATATTTCTCCATCTGTTTTTTGACCTCCTCCCAGGAGTCCATGTTTTTAAAATGTTCAATCAAAGGCATACTTTCATGTTGATATTTGCTTGCAGAAGTCCCAATGCCCTTAAGCCTTGCTCCAATTATGTTCAGTGGATCATGCTGCCAGTGACTGTCAACATCAAATCGAAAAATTGAAAAAAAAGGCTTCTGCCACTTTGAATCCTCTTCTCTCAAATGTGAACCCTCCAAAGGAGAATGGCAAGGAGGGAAATATCATTTTCTTTTGCTGACCATGAAAGAGTACATCTGTGCTCTCCATTTGTCGTACATATTCCAATGCAAATACCCTCTCTGTTACATGTATTGGAAGTTTGTAGGGTTCTACCCATGAACCGTAAAACCTTAACACAGTGTTCTCTTCCATTAAGTACTAGTCAGCCAATTGTAGTTCACTTCCGAGTTGAATGCAATTTCTACAAGTAACAGGTAATCTGGGCATTGGAGTGCCTGTAATTTTATGGTACATTGGTGCCAAAAAGAAGTCTACAAAATTGTTGTAGTTCCTTCTGTTATCAATCATCCTTATATGAGGTGTCCACTCATATATTGGATTTTGGCCTTCAATCTGACTGCAAAGCTTGTTTGCCTCAAATAATGCACGATGCTTTGCTAGGAGAAGATAGCACAAGTAGGTTGTGAATCTAAATGTCTTCTCTGAACCTCTTTGAATCATTAGTAATTGATCTTGCATGCAATGAACAATGTGCTCAATAAAACGATATCTTACTAGTTCTTTTTTAAAATGAATATGATAAAGCATTTCAAGAATGCTGGCATCCACTTGTTTGTTACTATCCAATCCCAAACAAAATGCTAGCAAGGAAATACTGTCCTGTGCCCATGGCGCAAAAAATTCAAAATCATAAGGAGGCATGTGATTTGGACTTAGCCTACAACTGCTTGTTATTCCTCCGATATAAGAATCTCTCTGTTCTGCATCTAATTTTTCATAATCATCTGCCAGCTTTCCCAGGTCAATATGTACATTTGAATGTTGTTGTTGAAACCCTAGGCTCAACAAACTAGCAAATTCACTCTCAGTTATGGACAAAATTTCCTCCTGAGTAATTTTATTCACAATTGCTTTTCTATTTTCATCATAATTTTCGGCGCAGAGCATAACAATTTCTGGGCAAGGGAATACTTGAGGTAACACCCACCCAGCTAGCCATGGTGCAATTTTATTTGCAGTTGTATTTACACTAGGGTTAAATGAACAAAATTTTGAAGCCTTATTTGGATCGTTCCACTTGTTTTCAAGTGCAAATCTTATCTCCATTATACCCTTATTTCCATGAATAACAGGATCATGCATATCATGGAATAAATCACTGAAACTTGGTGTTTTAAGCATATTGTGGAATTCTGTTATTTTTCCCATGTTATTCTTGGTATTTTTTTTGCCCATCGTGGTAAATATTTAAACACAGCTACAAGCCTACAGGGGTGATTCAAAATTAAAACCTTACAGACTAAATTTTTTTATATAATATAAATAGTAAAGTTGTAAAATTTAAAATGCAAGACGTAATTTTTCAAGATTTTAGTAGTTACACTTACCCGTTCACATTCACGTTGCCCTTAGTTTCAATTTTTCCAAAGAGTTGAGAGTCTAGAGACTGTAGTTTGTTGCTTTCCTCGGACCACAATCCTCAACCCAGAAATTAAGAATCCGTAACTTTGTTGTGTTGTAACTTTGTAAATTGTAATTTGTAACCCCTTTCTAATTTCTAAATCTGCAGACAACGTATAACTGCAAAATTAAAGAAACTTAACTCGCCAAAATTGTACAATCTGTACTCTATAGTCTATAGTTGATACACTTGTCACAGTACACTTTCAATATAAATGTGAGTGGAATCGTGGACCACTAGTGTTACCTAACCCGTCATAATGTATTAATGTCATTCATAACGTCACTGTTAACTGCAAGTGGAATGTGATTATGTGAATGTGTTAACTGAGCAGTGACACGTGTCATGTTTTCGGGACGCAGTTGAAATGGCAGGGTTTCTTTTTCCTTTTCATCCCAAAACTCAACTTTGGTTGTTGATCTATTAACATCCAACGACATCGGTGAATGGTGTGGTGGCCCCGTGGGTCGTGGGTCCCACTCCCATTAACTATGGTAGTCAAGTATCAGGATGACTCACATCACGAGTTAGACATGTCAGTGTCACGTCATCACCAAATTGAAACTACATTGTTATTTGTTGGTCGATCGAGGAGTTTAGTGACACGTGTCATGTTTTCGGGATGCGTTCGAAATGACAGGGTTTCTTTTTCCTTTCATCCCGAAACTCAATTTCGGTCGTTGATCTATAAACATCCAACGACACCAGTGAATGGTGTGGTGGCCCTATGGGTCGTGGGTCTCACTCCCATTAACTAAGGTAGTCAGGTATTAGGATGACTCACATCACAAGTCAGACGTGTCAGTGTCACGTCATCACCAAATTGAAACTACATTGTTATTTGTTGGTCGACCGAAGAGTTTAGTGACATGTGTCATGTTTCTGGGACGCATTTGAAATGACAGGATTTCTTTTTCCTTTCATCCCAAAACTCAACTTCGGTCGTTGATCTATAAACATCCAACGACATCGGTGAATGGTGTGGTGGCCTCGTGGGTCGTAGATCCCACTCCCATTAAATTACGAGTATAGTTAGTATATTATTGTACTTGTCGGTAGGCTAGTACTATTGCATTCTGTTTGCACAATAAGTGAATTAGTTTAGAATCAACCAACCAATGAAAATGAACTATTTTTCTTTTTATCAAATATTTCTAAAGTTTTTATATAAATTTATTATTCTCATATATTATCTATACTATTTATCTGAATGATAATTGGTTCTTTTTATTTAGTGTTATAAGACCTCTTTTCTCGGAGGCTACCTCCATGTTCATTTATTTTTGGCTAGATTCTCGCATACTTTTTGACATAAATTTTCTTTTACATAGATTTCAATATCACAATTTGTAAATTGAATAAGAAATAATTATATTATTAAAAAAATTAATAATTCAAGAAAAAAGAGTTTATTGGGTTAATCCTAAGCTAGGTGATTCTGATAACATTTTGATATGCAATAATCTATAAATTATACAATTTTAAATCTAGAGAAGGATTGGTTAGAACCTTCTTCACTAACTTGGTTATTAAAAATTAAAATTAAATAATTTAGTAAACTATTTTAAATGTATATTTGTATAATTATATATATTCTAATTAAATATTTAAATTATTTTGTACCTAATTAGAATTTATTTTAATTGAAGTTAAAATTAGTAAATTTTTGTATTTATTTTAACCAATATTTGATATGCGAATTAATAAACCTTTTGCAAACATTGGTATATCAATGATATCTTTAGATTATAGAACTAATATGGAACTAGGTGATTCCATTAGTTTACTAATAATATTTTATATTCACATAGGCTTTTATAAACAATTCAATAGAAAATTAAAAAATGCAAAATATTGCAATGTTGCATAAGTAAGCATAAGAAGTTAAAACAATGAAATACAATTTTATATGGAACTAAAACTCGAGAAATTTCATTGATATTTCTTGAAATTTACAAATTTACAAAATCGGGGGAAAACCCTAGACTCTAGAAGTACTGTACTATTAGTTGTAGAAACCACCAGAATTGACCATGGTTGCGAATTCGTGTAGCCAGTTGTTGCCATCTTCCACTTCATCCAGGAAAAACCATTTTCGAAGAAAATTCAACCCAATTCTTGCGCATTTCCTATGGTGCTGCAACTGCCCAGCAGTCAAGCCCAGTAAAAATGGTTGCAGGACCACATTCTGGCCAGGTTCCAGAAGCTTGTGGACTTCACCCGCCCAAGGGATCCCCACTTCTGAAACTGCATGTGCAACAATTTCAATGTCATCGCCCAAATATACTACTTTAAAAATCATCCTCAGGAGCAGCAGAATTTCGGCCCTTGCTTCTCCGAGGTTAAGCAAGGAGGCTAGAAATTGTGACGTAATGTCACTGTTGACACGATACCGATTCTCATTCTTCAAAAACTCATGCCCTAGAACCATTTTGACAGCAGCAATAACAAACTTCACACCAGAGCATGGAACAACCTCATTGCAAATTGACAAGAGGTTTTCCTCAGGAACATGACCTAGAAAGGCCTTCTGCTCCTCTTCCAAAATGCATCTCAGGCGAATAGGGTTGTCCATCTTTACTGCAAAGTTCAAATTAACACCAAACAATTAACAAACTAGACCTATCGACTACCAAAAATGAGATGAGCAATGATGAAAGAATTAGCTCAAACGCCTATAAATAAGCTTGGCGAGTAGGGTGCCAAGGATTATTTGTTTGTTTCTGTCCGACTGCCAATTCAATTAAATTAAATTAGCAAATATTCTCAAATCTTGAACATAATTGCAAGTACGTTCCGAAAAGGCCAATTGTAATTAAACAATAATATTGTTCATTGTCCTGTAATGCGTGTGAAGCCACTTAACCGATGGAAAAGGCCAATTGTAATTAAGACTAATAGTAATAGTACTACTGCTAGTGGACTGTGGCATGTCCTGTAATGCGTGCGAAGCTGCTTCGTCGATGGAAAAGGCCAATTGTAAATTGTAATTAATAGTGACAAGACATCAATATACTATCTCTTGCAACTTAAGTGATACATGTTAGACAGAAACGTGTCACCATTCCAGACACTTGAACAAGGTTGAGGCTTCACATACTAGCGAGAGAATGTCGCTATCACTGACATGGCATTTAATTCTTTCTGGGTGCACTGTACTTCGCATACAACTTACCTTGATACGTGTCAACATTCCGGTGACTACCTCAACAATTCTTCTTCCTTCAAGAAATGTTGGCCAAAATTAAACCTCAACCATTGATCTTGGATCATCAGACAATATGAGTTCTCAAATAATACATTTAACATAATTACAGTGGTAGTGGCCAATAATTTATGTAAGTTGGTATGTTAGGTTAGGCTACTTATTTCCCATCTTTTGAAAATAGCTATACCAACTATAACTTTCTGAAAACCATTCGCCATAACAAATAAATTAATTTAATTATTTGGAAAATAATTTTGCCACCTTTTTTATTAAAAAGGTATCGGTTATTAAAATATTCGCCAACCAATATCCATATTTCAAAACATAATTTGCCATCAATATTAATAATTTTATTTTTTTTTTAAATTATAATCGCCATTATTTTATAAAAATTGTTTAAACTATTAAAAAAATTGCCACCAAATATCCATCCATTGACGCATAATTTGCCGACACTATTAAATTTTTTTTCACCCAAATGACATGTGATTCGCCACAATTTTATAAATTTTGGGAGGGGGGGTTCCTTAAAGTTATCCCTGGTTTCAAATATTAAAATTATTCACAGATGTTTTCAAGAAATAAAGAACAAAAACTTTCAACACGAGGGCTTCAACTCGAATAAATCCTGAAAATAAATCCATTCAGACACAGAGAAGATAGAGATTTCAAAGAGGAAATTACTGTGCAAAACTCAACAAGATCCTACCTAAATTCGATGCTAAACGATTGGATGCTTAGAGCTTGCAAGAACTTCCCATTCTTTTGAAAACCCTCTTTCTTGGAAATTGGCTCCTCCAAACCTGTGTATGGAGAAATGGGCTCTCATTTCCTAATAAAGAGCTTTCTCCTCTTAGGGTTTTAGTTTTGCAATCACGTGAAACCTTTTTCTTTATTATTTTATTTTATTTTAATTTCATGTGCAATTTTTTTGCATTTTAATTAGACTAAACTTTACTAAATTAATTCTTTCTCTCTTGTATTAAATCAGAAGACATCTTTAATGAAGTATTTATTAATTTATCTAATAATAATATTTAGAGTTTATTATAAAAAAATGACTCTTAAATAAATTATCATTAAATTAAAAAATATAATTATGCCAAAATTAGAACTTTAATTAAATCTTTAAATTTAATTCTTTTATATAATTAATTTCTCAATTAATTAAATATAATTAAATATTAATTTTTCTTTATTAATTTTTATTAAATTAAATCATTTAATATTCTCTTAATTTGATTTAATTATAACTCAAAATCACAACAGACCCACAAAACTAAATAAGAAAACCCATCTGAAAGACCAAGTACTAAATCAAAGTCAAGGGTCAAAATCACAAATTCACGTCACGAGATGAATTCAGAAGGCAAATAACTCAGATATTTGTCCTACTTTCTAGGACAATTGGCTCAGGGTCAAAATTTTGACTCAAGAATTATCTCCCCTCTTTTAACATTGAGATACTGTGATAGGGCACGCTCATCCTGGTAATTCAGAGAAGTCAATGCCTGGTACTTGCAATCTGCGTAAAGTTTGAGCATGTACATATACATATAAATCTAAACTAAATAGGTAATGGCGAGGAGTGGTGCATCGTGTAGATCTTGAGTAGCATGTGACTATGACTCCCTCCCTCAACCACATCAGAAACGTCAAACATAAGGTAAAACATACAAGTACACCATACATATGCAAGTATGGGTAACCATAGAAACTACATATAAATCATCCATCTAACTATCTTCATGAAATAACTGAAATCACTATATGAGCATACATGTATCATCATTGAAAGAGTAATCGTAAACACATGAAATAACTGAGTATCAAGTATCTCATCAAATATATCAACTGAGTATGAAATAACATCTAAATCAAAATGGGTAACCAAGTACCACAATCAAAAAACATAACCATAAAACTAGCCTAAAAGAAACTAGTAATCCAACATGAAAAGTAAACTAGAGGTAGGCATTACACATCATGTTGTTTGATGGAATGCCTCCCAAGGCTAATTTCATTGAGAATAACACTCAAATTCTCAATGCATAAACTTGAAATGGCTACTAGCAGACTTATGTAGTTGAATTTGTTTGTCCCACCGAGTGTGCCAAAAATTGTTGACACAAAAGTTTGCAACCTTGCTTGAGGTATGACCCTTAAGAGACCTTGTGTAACATGGAAACGAACTGCAAGTGTGGGGCTTGCACTTTCAAGTTGAATCCTTGAAGGTTGGTTTCCTTACAATTAAGATGCACCTACACTACCACTTGAGAGGAAAAGGGAGAAGGAATGCAAAAAATTAAATGTTGAAGGGAAAGTGGGTGATGCACCAAATTGAAGCTTAGTTACAACTCTACCTATAGATGTACATGACATTAATAAAAATCCCCAAAAGTCATAGATCTTAACTCTAATTCACTCTTCAAGGACTCGTATGCAAGTTAGAACAAATGAGATGTTGGAAGGAAGAAGAACTTCACAACACAAAACCCATGAGCAAATAAACACAAAATACAAACTTAAATGATAAAATAGAAACATTTGACACAAGGCAAAAGATGCAAAAGATAGTTAAATGGTAAGAAGATGAAACATGGGTTTCTATTAATGTAAGGCAAAACAAAAAATTTACAGTTTCAGAGCATAAGCAGCTATAAGAGAACCAGAGAAGAAACTTTAAAACTATTTACAACTTTTCATTTTAAAGAGTTCAAGCATAACTCGGATCTAAACCATGAAGTTTGAGCTGCAACCACTAGAGTTAAAGTTGCAAAGAAGCAATAACTGGATATCAGAGAAATATGATTATGAAGTGCAATTATTGTTGGAAGTGACAAGAAGGGAAAAAGAGAATGCACCTAGCCATAAGAGATCAAATCCCATAAGATTTTATCATTACAAGTGAAAAAGAGGCACAGACGGCATTGGCATCATGCAAACAAGGCCCAAAATATTGTTCAACATTAAATAAATTTTCCTTGTAACGTGTCATTGCTACAATAGATCAATTTGTACCGCTATCTAAAAATGTGGGATGGGATAACACAAACATTAACCCACCCACGTACACATCTACAATTGACCCATGTGGAAAAGATTAGATCTGCCCAAAAGAAAGGTGAAACATCAATATAGATCTTCCATTTGAAATGGATGACTTAGATGCTACAAAAATCTCCACAATGAATTATTAAAACACAACCATTGATGTAGATCCTTTTATTTTAAATGGACAATTGAGATGCAACAAAGAGATCTCCAAGACAAGATTAAATCCAATGATTGTCACATCTTTGCAAAGGAAAAAAAAGGTTTCACAAAAACATGAAAGCTATTGGATTACACATGACTAAACAAAAGAAGAAACTGAGTTTACTTGGTTAAAGAAAAATTTGAGCCAATAACTAAGCCACTCGGGAGAAGAGTTAACTGAGCTAACTCAGTTAGAGAACTACATGAGATAACTTGAAAAAGTGAAGAACCGAGCCAACACAAAATGTTAGCCACCAACTTTAGCATGTTAACCCATTGCAAAGAATCCATCCCCTTGAATATATGTCACATCGGTTACCAATTATGGGTTGAATGGGGGCAAAAATAGCCAACAGGAACCATCTCATGATAGGAAAAAATTGTTAAAAATCCCACTGTAGTGTGACATCGAGCTATTTATGATATCAAAAACAAAATTTGAAAAAAAAAATGATACCAAAGATCACACTAAACAGTGATACTTGAAGTTGTGATTTCTCCACAATGAACCAATCAAACAACACCATTATCAATATTGCCAACAGTAAAAAATTTCCAAAATAAACAACAACAGAGACCCAAAAGTTGTCTCCTTATCTATGCCCCCCAAAAGACTCCATATTAGCTTCAATCTAAGACTAAACATTTCTCAAAAACCACATGCTCTATTTTCATAGCTCGTGAGAAGGGAATTTATTTTCTCAAAACTAGGAGTAAGCATCGCATTTCTCATCCCCTAGCCATGTCATTTCTTAACCTTATCATTCACAGTCTAATCAATTTTTAAAAAATGTTCGAACTTTATGACCCTTTGCCTTCTTATTGGAAGATGACATATCTTCTGCTAATCCTTTACTAACTACAAATGCCAAAATATGATTCCTGTTGGCAGAAATAATGCTATGAGTTCTGCTTTGTTTTGCACTAATATTTTTCTTTTTACATTTCCAAATTCAAACAAAGACTTCTTTCTTGAAAACAACAAGTTTTGTAAGCGTTGTTTTGTCATCACAGTAGGTGATGGAACGCAAGGAAGAACCATTCCTCATCACAAACAACCATCAAAGGGGGTTAAATCATTTAATATGTAATGAACTTACACAACTATGACGCAAGAGCAATAATAATTGGCCAAAACCACTTTATCGATAAAAAAAACTATGTCTTCATCACACAAAAATGCAAGTAAAGTAAATTGTTTCTGGGGACAACGCACTGGAACAAACCCCAACTTGTTTAAAAATCTATAGGGGTAATTCTCACATCAACACCTTCCTCCGTCATCCATAAATTCTCCATTTGCCTACAATTTTATACATGCTATCAAACCCAAATGGTAATAAATTAGGACATCAATAAATTGTATTCGTCGTATTCAACAAAATTGATATTTTGTTTCCTTTATAGACTTCTTTTCATTGAGCTTCATCTTACCTAAGCGTCGTTATCTTCTGCTTTGATCTCTTCGATCTTATACACTCTGATATCAATTGTTATTTTAAAAGACAAATTACAAATCATAAAATAGAGAAAGAGACACATAATTTATCCTAGTTCACCATAAATGTGGCTACGTCTAGATTGAGATCAGAGCTAAATATTATTATTTAGTCATTATAGCTTGCATACACATGGCTTTTCCCTTATATTTATACATTAGCCTCCATGAGAAGATAAAGACACAAATATGAGGAATATGAAATGAATAGACATAACAGTTGGACTTCACATCCAACAAGTTCAATGGTTATGTTGATAGGAAGATATACTTGGATAATATATTGAAGCGAAATTAATAAATTTTCAGTGATTTTTAATCTAATACAATATAAAACTTCTCCTAAATCTTATAAGATATATTAATGTTATTTTTCATTACCATTCAATCCATATATATTAAAGGACTTTCCATACATAGATAAACTAAACCAAACAATGCTAGGTGTATTAGATAAAGAATGAAATAAAGATAATCTACCTCAACCTATTGCCTTTATGTCGAATACTTTTAGAGAGTGTAA
This sequence comes from Cupressus sempervirens, assembly GCA_028749045.1. Lineage (NCBI taxonomy): Eukaryota > Viridiplantae > Streptophyta > Pinopsida > Cupressales > Cupressaceae > Cupressus > Cupressus sempervirens. The sequence goes on along the minus strand of CM053790.1, from coordinate 56,049,651 downwards.
AAAGCATTATATCTTCATCCCCAAGGTGAAAGATTGCAGTGAACTATATGACTAATAATAGGTGTGACCATAAATTCTATTTAAAATCTTGCCTTTCTAAACAACTCCCTTTGGCTAGCCATCTAGTAGGTCATTTGGACAATTTATGAACTCAAAAGTAGAACTTATTTTTTGATTTGTTCATCATGATAAGTTGTATTTTCCATTGTGCTCCTAATGTTTGTTGTCAAACTTAATGACATTGGACAATTCAACAATCCTAGCATAATTTAGTTGTATAGCTTGACCAATTCATTGGTAGCAAAAAAATACACTAAGATAACGAATTGTTAATTTTTAGTTGGTGTAAATGGTTTGTTTGGACCATCAAGAGTTGTCAATCCACTTGCCATGGTTTTTCATTTTGGATGTTTTGCAACATTCAACAAAATTTTGTCTATGTTGTTGATTCACCTTGTTTGCAGAACATTGTTTGTAATATGACAATAGAATGATTGGACTTAGTTCTCATAAGCTTAAAAAATACAAAAACATGAATTTTCCACCTTAATTAGTAATGGTATCAACTTCATTTAAAATTCTCTAATTGATTATGTGAAACAATGTAAACCAAAATAGGCAAGCATATATTTTTATTATTACTTTATTAGTTATTATGCCAGGCTTGAAAATTTAAGAGCTACTTGATATAAATTTTGAACAATTGCAATTAAGTGGGCATTCGAAAAATACTACATTTGCACCCAAATTGCGATGGCATGTTCATCACAATTATGGTGTCGCAATTGCGACGACCAATCTGTCATAGTTATGGCATCACAACTTACTTTTCTACCTCTTGAATGATTATTGAGTCATTAATCTGTGATTGTAGAGAAACATAGCATAATGGTAATGCTATTGCTCTTTTTACCTGATCTTTACAAATATTTGTGTTCTATGTTATACCAATAAACTTTAAGTCAAATGTTCATTTATGGGAGCCTCATAGAACCTGAGATCTAAATGAAACTATTTTTATTCTTATAAACGCACCTACTAAAATAAGTGAACTTAATTTTTGGGTGAGGAAATGATTGAATGCATTAAGCATGCTATTTTGGATTGCCCCATTAAATTGGAAGCCATGGTGAATTCAACACTCTACTTGCATAGTGAAAGAAAATCAAACATGATGCCTTTAAGATAGCCAACATTATGTCATATTTGAGTAACACAATAGACCTTAAACCTCTAACCCATGAGTGTTAGCATGTCTGGTCTTGGCTATTATTCTAGACAACATAGGTTGAGTTCAACTATCAATTTTCTTGTGATGTGGACAAGGTTTTGATGTTCATTGCCTAAGAGGTTATGTACACACTCACCTTGTAAAGAGCCAAGTTTTGCGTCATTCGGTTAAAATCTCAATTCCTCTTAAACATCTATTATGTCTAATGTGATTTCTTTTGAATAATTATACAAAATATTAGATTTATGAAATTGCTGTCCATAATTGTTGATTAACAATAACTAATGATCCAATGGAACTTGAAATAATATTCTTATTCTGATTGGTGATCACTTTGTGCACATTATTAAGGTAAATATATCCATTTATATATTTCTTTTTAAATTAAAACACAATCGAACTATGTGTACATGTATATGTACAAGTGAATCTAGAATAGGCATTAAAGAGCTACAAGGATATCAAAAAGTTGTAGCTTTTCCAAAAGGACACTAAAATTTAAGTGATGTCATTGTTGTTTTCATCTCTTTGATTTACATTTTTATTGTACACAAATTGTAATAAGAAGTCAAATCTTGAACTTTATTTAGATTCTATTTCTTCAACATTGGTTTAAAGCCCACAATTATTAATGCTTGTGCGGTTTCATTGATATCACATGCTTAAATTAACACTATATGACATACATGTTTTTAGACAATTAATTGTTTCCCTCACAAATGCATATAGTTTTACACTTTTCGTCTGTCCATGTCCACAGTTCTGCCACAATTCCACCCCTATGACCATCAATATAGTAAATTCTCATTGAACATGGGTAATACAGTCTAGGTGAATAAAAAATGTCAAAATCAGCTATACCGAATGTTCTCAATAAACATATTAAGATCGAGCATCCATAACTTGTTCTTTCTTGGATGGAGCCTCAGTTAAAAGATTGTCGACTATGGCTGAGATCCCAACAGCAAACAGCATTTCCAAATAAGTTTCTAGTTTTGTATATACAATTTATTGAATATGCTCAAACGAAGAGCCCAGAAACTTTACACATGGAATAATCAACAAAGCTTCAAGATGAATAACTTCTCAACAAGAGCCACAATTATCTCCCTGCCATTTTAACTGGCGCCAACGGACATATTTTGATTAACAGATAAAATTGGCAAAAGATATCTTATCAAAGGAAGGGCATACAATAAAGGATAAAACAACATTGTTGCTAGTTCCTTGGTCCTTTCATAAAAGCCGGGACTTTCAATACACAAATTTATATTGGTTGAAGTTACTTGGATTATTCCCATTAACAAAGATATTTGACATTTTCTATTGAATCAAATTCTTTCACGTAGACAGTAAATGCTGCTTGTAGATAGGTTAGCAAACAAAGTTGTAACAGCTCTGGTTATAAATTAAGATTGAATTGACTATAAAATTTGCAACCACAAACAAAATCGAGAAGCATCCATATCTAATTTTTGAACCCAACATAATATTTGTGCACCGCAAAAGTTCAGAAATAGAACTGTTTAATGTCACATCTTCAGGCTGATTTTCGGTCTTCAAGTTCAGAATGCTCTCCACAGCATACACTTCATAAGACTGAATGTTCGGTAGAACTGTATCAAAATCTTAGGTCACTATTGAACTGATACCTATTTATTGCGGATTGCCCGGAGACACCAGTAGCAGAAGCCACAGATCCATAATTGAATGTAGTACTAGCAAAACCTGAATTCTGCTGCACCTGTCCAGGGCCATGTACATTGGATGATGGCACTGCAGATGCACCCAAGTCATATACTGATGAATTGCTGGAACGTGTGTTAGCTGCCCCTAGATTTAACATATACTGATCAAGGCCTCTTCTGCCATTCGAATTATTTGGATCGGAGGACCGATTAGAACCATAGATTGATGAACTAATGTTACTCAAATTATCACCACCAAGAGTTGAGATGTTAGATTCAGCTCCCCTCCCATAACCATGTTTCAGCGGATTGCCTGAGGCGTTTGCCACGGCATCAATATCATATGGGGACGATCCACCTGAACTTCTATCCACACCACCAAATGTTGGTGTATAACTTGGAAGACCTCTACCTTCATAATTAATTTGTGCCGATTCATAAAATGATGATCCTACAAGGTTTATATTACTGTAACAAGATGCTGAGGGGTAGCCATCGGAACCTCTTCTCTCATTGGTTTGGGTGACAGTGGGTGGTGGTGTCACAAAAGTACCAGGATTACCACTTCCATACATTGATGGCCAAAGAGCACTTCCACTATCACCATGATACGATGATAGGTTGCGATCATCCTGATAAATCCCATGAATATTCTGAAATAAAACAGCATTATGAGGGACCACCTCCTTATCACCAGAAGTACTAGTCATTTCTCTTTCTGAAGCATATTTTACTCTCTGTGATAGCCTATATAGCCCTAAATCTGCTGGACCGTGAGTCTCAAATAATTCTGCATTGCCTCTGACAGGCTGAGAAGAACTTGGCCTTTCAAGCCGTTCCATTTCAATGGCATAATCTTGCTTGTGAGACCTAGCATCAGTAGTACTACGCATTTCCCTTTCTGAAGCATATTTTACTCTCTGTGATGACCTATATAGCCCTAAATCTGCCGGACCCTGAGTCTCAAATAATTCTGCATTGCCTCTGATATAATCAGAAGAACGTGGCCTTTTAAGCCGTTCCTTCTCTGTGGCATAATCTTCCTTGTCAGACTTAGCATCAGCAGCTTTCTTCTCCTCTGGTGTAGTTACCATCATCCTCTCTTGTGTAGATGGGGCAGCTTTCTTATTAACTTTATTTCTCTGATTCTGGGATAAATTGTGTTCCCCTGTACCCATTCTCATCTCTTTAACTTTTTGCAACCTCTCAAGTTCCTTTTGCAAACTCTCAAGTTTATTTTGTAAACCAGCAAGTGGAAACATATCTTCCAGATTATACTCTTTGACAACCTTGATGACTAAATTTATCGCAGTAATCTCCTTAGTTGTTGAATTAAGCTGCAAACAGAAATCCAAAAAAGAGAAGTCATAAATAAAGAAAACAAATTCGCCATCTCACAGAATTTAAGATTAAGAAGTGATGCCTTTCCAACCAGTAATCCCCAAGATGAGCAAAACAAACCAGGTAAGATGGGTTTTTCCCTCCCTTCTTCGCCATGTCCTCTATAGCTTTCTCTGTATCTTTCAAATATGCTTTCAACAAATCTGCTGGTTTTATTTTATCCATTACACCAAATGCATGAGCATATCTGATGGCCTCTATCCACTCGCCACTTTTTGAAAGTTTGTCCACAAAATCTGCACAAATACCAAACCTTTATCATTCGCAAGAACAAACCTAATGGATCTTGTAGATGGACTGCATAAGTTAGTGTTCAAGTGACCTGACACAATCTTTAAAATGAAATAAGTTACAGAATTTTTGAAATGGCAACATTTGTCAAAATCCTATATCAGAACCTTATCCCAAGATACCATCTAAGCACCCCACTTGGAGTTCATAAAAAATCTTTTCTTTAAAATGCTAAGAGAAACTAATCACAGAGCTTTTATAAAAGCCTAAGGTTTACATACATTTTATGGTCTGTAGAATAGTTCAGGAAGTCCCAGAGATCCCAGAAAGCAAGTTCTCACATGTTAAAATGCCAGCTGGGAAACCTTGAAACTAACTCATCACCGAGATAGTGCAGGTTCATTATGCAATCTCACAGCAAGATACTTGCTGAATCTCCAGGTCAGGCCGACCTAGGATGGTAAAATACAGAATGTGGCCTGAACATAAGAAAAACAGTCGTTTGGTCTTTAAAACCTCAATCCAACCTGCATTCTTCTTGCAAAGCATCTGCAATCTTCCTTGAGCAATTGAAGGCAATTCAAAAAGCATTTTTACTCCAGTTTTCCAGTATTCATTTTATTTATGTTATCTTTCAGACATTTCTAGTATTGTTTTATATTTATACAATGTTTTACTTAGTTAAGAAAGGATTTATAGAATAGAAAGTGTTCTTCCTACAGTCATTGTCAATTGCAACGATTGGGGGGATATGTGTAGGCACCAATCACTTGAAGTACCACCTTGCATGCATTCCTATTGGAATGTGAAATTGTGTCAAGATGGTAAGTCTGAGGGAACAGGAGATGAATGCAGCTCTTACATTGATGGAACAAAAAATGATGAGGATAAATACAACCATTACAGCAGTAATGAATCCTGACAACACAAACATAGAGGAAGATATGACATGATTGTGGTCTCCATTCATAGTCCAAGAATTCGTAGCACGTTCACTTCATCAAGCTCCAGTACTATCCAATCAGAAGATTGTTTTGTTCCATGAAACATTTCAAGATTGTCACCTCTGCTTCAAGGTAAAGCTTGAAACAAATATAACCAATGGCTTAAGAAAAACTTTGGTTCTAAAATAGCCTTCCTATAAGGGAAGTATGTACTCAAAGCCTTCGCAGTTAAAAAAGGTACAGGGTGCCTACTCCACATGATTTTAAACAGCTTTTTGGTCAGAAATGTAGTGAAAGCAAAAACAAACGTAGAATAGCAAAGAAAGCAGTAGTGCAGATGCACCATACCATCAGATGGATGAACAAATAAAAGAAATCACTTTCCAACAGCTTCAAATGAAGAGGTGGTGTTCTTTGAGTATAATGTTCGAGGAGATAGTATTTAAGGTGAGGATAGAAAATGTAGTTGTGTTAGAGAAGATAGTATTCGAGGTGAGGATGGAAAAAGTAGTACTAGAGGTGAGTATAGAACACTTTTAAAACCCTTTGAGCTGCCCATTGCTTTGTGTACTGTCCTAAAATTGCATCGCTATGTAATTTTCATTTAGTCTGACCCCATTCTAGTATGTATCCCATCGCCAATGGGGACCTCCGCTTTTGTTACTTTTAGAGTTTAGGAGTCAGTGTTTTGTTTTAATCTCTGGTCTTCCTCAAGCTAAAGTTCAGTAGATTAGGGTAATCAAGATCAGTTTCCAAGTACAGAAAGTGTCATCAAAAAGTTTTAAAAAAGCATAACCAAAAATGAATTTTGATATCACAAAAGTGTTCAGAACAGCCGAAGGACGAAAACCAATATTGCTTAGAGTCGACTCTGACAGCATTCTATTTTTAGGAAGTTTCCTTCTTTTTTCTTTTTCTTTTATTTTTCTTTGACAAGAAACGAGAAACATATGGACCTTCTTTTTGAAGGCAGCTCGTTAGAAATTGTGAAAGAATACAAATATGTGCGGATTGACTTCCATTATAGGCTCAGCTGGGGGACTTGTAGAACAAAAAGGATACAGGAAGGGTGGAAGGTATCCTATCTAATGCAAAAAAATGTAGAAAAGCTGAGCTTTGGGATTGGAAGACCAAGAAAACTCTCTTGAGTTTGCTGGTCACGGCGGTTGTTCTATGTGGGTGCCTGGTTTGGGTGTTGGGGGGGGGAGAGGGGATTGACAAAGTGTGGGTGGAGAGAGTTAGAGAGGATCCAGAAACACTTAATCACTAGCAATATCAAAGTCCAGACCTTAGTGCCATATGAAATTCTATTAGCGGAAGCCAGTATGTACCCATTGTTGGCGGCAGCAATAACACGGTGAATAAGCTATTTAAAAAATCTTGAAAACATGGATAACCAATGCTGGCCCAAAATTGCAATGAAAGAGGGTTTGGCTCCCGGAAAAAAGACTTGGATGAAACAAAATATAAAGTGGTTGAGCACGTGAGCATCAAGTTACGAGGTTGTCCTTCCAATAATGGGGAAATAAAGAAGATTGTGATGGGAAAATTTAAAACTGCCATGTGGTCTCATAATATGGGTCAGAAAAAGATGCATTATTGTTGGTGTAAATACGTATTTACTATTTACACTTACTTTACTTAGGTTAATGCATTATGTTATTATTTCATTTTGTGAGATACTTAGGAGTTTGCGCACCTTTTTGAGTTGTCATGTTGACAACACAGAAGTACGCAACTCTATTTCAACACAGGGTGTCTACAACACTGGAGTTTGCATCATTCACTGAATTTACAACATAGTTATTCGCACTCCCTTTTTAGCACATGCTGTCTACAACACTAATTTTCGTGTTACACCCTTGTAGGCTTATCCTCTCATTATCGCATTTACTTTCGTGCTTAATGGAGGATAACCCATATCTGGTGGACATGTGCCTGGTTGTATGACTTATCATGTAGCTAATTCTGAGGCATTCTAGATGTATTTCAGAGGCTTTTATGTACAAGCACTCCTACTGTACTCTTAAGGCATATTGAATGAATATATCATCATTTTGATCATACTCTATCTTTCTGATCTACAATTGTGCTTGTGTTTGAGTTCTTAGTTACTGGATGAATTTTGCCCTGAGGCAAATTCTTACATGGTATCAGAGCTTGGAGATTTTCTCATCACATAGCCGTTTGAGACCATTGTTACTTCATCACCTTGGCTCGAGTCCGAAGTACTGCAGAAATTGGGAGCGTCTAAATCTAGATCTGACCTCCCCATTGAGTCCGGAACGTTGATTCGGTGAAGATCGACTATAAACTCAACTACCTTAGCCCAAAGTCGACCGTGAAGCAAAAAAATTTTGCAAATCAGCACACGGAGGCCCCGATTTGCAATTCAGTTATGGTCATTTGCAGATCTCATTAATTTATTATTCAGATCTGCATTTTTTATTCTTTGCAATTTTATTTTCAACTGTATTATTTCGAAAAAAATTTTGCCCTTCGGGCAACTAGCAGAGAAATTTTTTTTTGCAGAACCGGGCTGTCAGCTCCTGGCCCTACACAGGTTATATTCCATTTGGTGGATTTATTATAGTACGGATGCATCACAGTCGAATTCTGGCCACATATCCTAAACCGGCCGCGGCCCTTACAAATCTAACCCACTCACAACATTACAGTGCAGCAAGCATACTCCGGCCAGCCCTCCATCAACCAACGGCCTTTCTTTTTGTGTTTTAACAGCCGGAGACTTCTCTATTTAATTGGCTGTGGATCCTACACCCCCACCAATGTGGGATAAAGATTTAACAAATCCAACACGCAATTGAAGTTTTCCAGTCCCGCGCTTTCGTCTTCCGGCCCGCATCCAATTTCTCCTACTCGCATTCAGATTTCCGATGTCGCGTAAACTAAACCGGCAACAGAGTTCAGTCCAGTGTTTGAACACAGCAGAAACACGTGGACAACTTTTTACGCCGCCACGTGGCAAACCTACAACTCGACTGCCACATAGGCCGACGCCCAGACACGTGGTACTCCCAACTCTGCCACATCAGCAACTGATTAAGTGACACGCAGGCGTCCAGCCATACCACCTACTGTACCCACGTCATCAAACATGTGTCATCACCATACTGTGCCACATCAAATCCATACAATCCAGTCAGTAGACAAGTCAGCAAGACATGTCATTTTTTGCCAGACCCATCCGTACAGTTATGTACATGTCAAGGTCATCAGTCGTACAGCTGATGTCATCTGCCACGTCACTAGGTTGCTGATTTTTTGCTAACATCGTCATTACATAGGAAAAATTTGACGACTATTTGACTATCATTCCTAGGCAATTTTGAACTGTGGCGATGGTTGTTTGACTATCAAATTTAAGATAGCAGTTTTCTTGCTAGACCCCTCTCCAGATTGATTTTTGATCTGGTAGCATGACTTTGCGAGCCCATGACTTGGTCATCCGGACTCCAATTCAGGTGCAATTTTTTTTGAAATTGGGTAGAATTTCCTGAACTTTCCAGTGGTGGTGTTCTTTTCTGGTTTTGGTGCAAGGAATTTTCAAAAATTGCGTTTTTTGGCGACTATACCTGCTTAATCCTGCATTTTGCAACTTCAAACGCTTCGTATGGGCTCCTCTGGACACGAAAACAGGTTCCTTTTTTCTTTTAAAGTGCGTTATTTTTCATCTACTTTCCAGATCTATGGTCAGATTCTAGGGTTGTGTGGACAAAATTCTCACTTTCAAAATTAAGGCTTTTCTGCATTGTAACGCTTTCATTACTTTTTAGAATTGTTGTACCTCTGAGCTATAGTGCTTAGTGACAGATTTGGGCCTCAAAAGACAGTTGTAAAAAGAAAAATCAGAAAGCCCACTTTTTTCATTTTGACAAGTGGCCCATTGTACATGCACTACTTATAAAGTGCCAAAAGCATCTTTTTCAGGGGGGGTCTTTTGATTGAGTGAAAACGGGGAGGGTGTACTGTGTTTTGTGTCTCTCTTTTGTGCTCTTTTCATTTTCTGCATCATGGGTTCATTTAAATGTCCACCTCTAACTTCACGTAATTATTCTACATGGAAAGATATTGCATGGAGTAGATTAATGGAAAAAGGTTATAGTCTTTATATTGATGGTACAATTACCAAACCTACTAATGCTAAAGAACTCATTGAATGGAAAAAAAAGACCAATAGGCTTTAGGAATTATCAAGGTCACCGGGAGACGGGGAGACTTTGAGGTCTCCAGTACTGGTACTGGTACCGGTACGGCAATTTTTCAAATAGGAGACGGGGGTACTTGGAGACGGCAATTTTTTATTTTTTTTAAAATAAATTTTTAATAGTTTAAACTTAAAGAGTCTAATACTAAAAGTAAATACAAAATTTCAAAATTTCAAAATAGTAATACCGTAAGACTAAAAGACTAAAGTAAATAACAAATTAATAATACTAGTGTTGTCACATTAAAAATTAAAATAGATTTATAGAGTCAAACTGTCAAAGATTATAATAATAATAAGCGGTCAGATACAGAAGTACATTACTGAAATAGATTTTAAAACCTGACAAATTGGCATTGCTACAAAAAATTTGTGAAAATTATTGAATTATTCAACATTGATGCATGCATAGAGACACACTTAGGATTTCTATTTTCTAACTAAGAGTTAGGATTGCTTAGTTTAAAAGGGAGTAAATCATTTTGTAATAGTGTTTTTTTTCCAGTTACACAGATTCAACTAACAAAGATTCCTATATTGGTACTAGGATATTGCCAACAGCAGATAAACAGGTACGAATAACAAATACGACTTATACATCAAACTGAAACATGATATCCTCTTGAAAAAACAGAAATATGGGACCAAATACATTCATTTTAACATACATAAAACCTCTAGTCTATCACTGTTATCGCTGAGTTTTTATCAGCAAATAGATGCTTGGTTTTCATGAGGAATAATACTATTATCAAGCATTTGCATATCAGATTTTTGTAACATACGTAATACTATCTTCTAATGCACTAACAACAGTTTTTGCACCCTAATTCCTCAGCCGCATAAATTTATGTGATTTGGGATCTTTACTGCAATCCTGTACAGCTTCCAATATGTTGTCTTAGACTTGTATCGTGTTCCTGTAGGTGACGTACATCACCAAGCAGTTTTACGGAATTCATGTAGTACCTTAGATTTTTGCATTAAAAACATTTAAATGAGGGCTAAAATATATAAAATTATTTAATATCATTTATATTTTATCAGGAGACTTCGGGGAGACTTCACTTTTTGGATTAGGAGACGGGGAGACTTCAGGAGACTTCGTCATGAAGTCTCCAACCTTTTTTGAGGTCTCCGGAGACGCGAAAAGTCTCCGAGACGCGTCTCGGTCTCCGAGACGCCACTTTTAGGGGGGAGACGGGTCTCCTGGTAACCATGGGAATTATCAAGAGTTGTGTACATAGAGATCTCCTCTTTCACATTGCCAGTTGTACAAAATCCAAATCAGCTTGGGACAAACATGAATCATTGTATGGTAAGGTGGATGAGGAAAAGGGATTTCAAATTCAAGACAATCTACTTCTCTTGGATCCAAAGAACTTTGACAAAATTCAAGATTACATCAACAAAACCAATGAGTATAGGGAACTACTTAAAGATTGTGGAAATCCCATGAAGGATGAAAAGTTGATTCATCACATCCTGAAGAGGCTACCTTCTGAGTATGCTTCATTTGTTTCGAGTTTTAATACTTACAAGTTGACCATGGGAACTGCTTACCAGAAGCTTAGATTTGATGCATTTGCAGAGATGTTGATTGTCGAACAATCTCACTTGATGGATTTAGCACTTCTCAAGACATCAAAGACCAATGCCTTGATGGCTAGTGATGAGCACCAATCAAGTAAAGGAGGGAAAAGTTATAGCAACAAAAAGAAGCAGTGGAAGCAGAAATCACAATCTAAGACACAACAATCCTCCTCACAGCAAGGCAATTCTTCTTCCAACAAGAAGGGAAGTAATGAAAAGAAGGACAAACTTTTTTGTGCATATTGCAAAAAGCCAAATCATGACGAGCATCATTGCAAGACTAAAAGAATCGATGAGTTAGAAAATCTACTCAGGAAGAACAAGATTCAAGTGCCAAGTACTTCCAAGGATTCAACTCCAACCTCTTCAAAGGGAAAAGGGCAAGCACTTATGGCTATCACAAGTTCTTCTTCGGAATGGATGCTTGAGTCAGGTGTCTCCTATCATATGGGTTCTTCAAAGGGAGACTTTTCTTCATTGAAGCAGTCAAAGGTACCACACATCTTCGTGGGAGATGATACTAAAATGGAAGTTGAAGGGAAAGGACATGTGGAAATGAACAATAGGGACTTCAAAGATGTTCTCTGCGTTCCAAACCTTAGCTCCAATCTCCTATCAGTTTACCAAATCACTCACCTTGGAGATGGTCATAAAGTTGAGTTCCTTCCAGATTCAGTGATGGTGCGCAGTCTTAGAGATGATTCATTGGTTGCAGTGGGGAAAGTCAATGATGACAAGAGGCTTTATTCCTTCTCCCACTTTGTGCCCAAGTCTCCTTAAGCCTTGTTGACTCACTCTAATTCACAAACTACACTATGGCATGAGCGGTTAGGTCATCTTGACTTCCGCTCTCTTCAACAACTTTGCTCAAAAAACATAGTCAAAGGTCTACCTAACATGAACTTTTCTAAGGGAGAGTGTTCATGTTCAGTGGATATGCATCTCGAGAAGTATGATAAAGGGAAGTCTTCTAGAGCTCTAGTTGGTTCACATAGTTTTAGCAGGTCCTTTTGCAGTGACTTCAATCAGCCAAGGCCGCTACATCCTTACTTTTGTTGATGACTTTTCACGATTCACATGGGTCTACTTCCTTTATCACAAGAATAAAGTGGTTCATAAGCTTCCAGCCTTTAAGATTCATGTTGAACACAAATCAAGGAAAGCCATCAAGGTTCTACGGGTGGACAATGAGAACAAATATGTGGATAGAAGACTTGGAGACTTTTGCAAACTTGAGGGAATTGATCTTTAGAATCCACCAACATTCAGTCCACACAAGACAGATGTTGCAGCTATGAGGATTAGAACTCTTAAGTCCATGGCAAGTTGCATGATTAAAGCCAAGTCTCTTGATCCTACACTTGAAGTTGAAGCCATTAGCAATGCTACTCATATACTTAACAGGTCTCCTCATTATGCCCTAGACGGGAAGACTCCTTTTGAGGCATGGTGCGGCAAAAAACCAGTTGTGAGTCACTTCAGAGTCTTCGATTATCCAGCATGAGCAAACCTATATTCCAGAGGATGCAAGGCACAAGCACCTAGGCCTTGTACTTTCATAGGATATAAAGAAATTGTGAAGGCTTATAGACTTATGGATTCAGAGACACACGAGATTCTTGTGGAGAAGGATGTACACTTTGAGGAAAGTTCACCCAACTTATCCTTTAATCCTCTCCGCACTTCATGCACAGTGGAAATTGATAATGACACCAATGATAGTGCTTCAACAGATTCAGACACGTGGGGTTCTATCAACAATTGCAGTGAGAGGTCACATCATCAGTATAGTCCACATGCTTATATTGCCATAGTGAAAGGTCAAGCACAGCATGGTACATATTGTCTTCTAGCTCCAGCATCAGAAGATGACTACATGGAAGACATTGCAGGTTTGTTTGTAGAGTCACACACCGCAAACTTGGCAGACAACCTTGAGGACTTACATCTTCTCATTGATGATGATGATCCTTCTACAGTTGTTGTGAGGGCTCACTCTGACCCTCGTGTCCATTCTCTAAATGATCAATCTTTACAAATTGGCGTGATTGTGGATCCTTATGAACAGCAGTTGTCGAAGGTCTTTGTGTTAGTTGAGGAAAGAGTTGGTTCATTGGAATAGGTTCAACAGACATCCTTGCCAAATCTACCTTTGTTCTTTTCAGCACAGTTGGAAGGGGCGAACATCAGCATCAGCACAGGGATACTTGAGTAGGTTTCAAGGCCACCATACATCTTCAGGATTGTACCTTTTCCCTTGTCTCTCTTCCTCTTCTTTCTTGGGGGGGGGGACTTTTTCCTCTTATGAGGTTTAGTTCTTCTCATTCTTCACTTTTGTATATACTGGATGTATGTCGTAATGGGGGGGTCTTGATTACTCCATCCATCCATGCATCCCTATTAATCTCTTTTTGGGAAAGGGTTTTCCCCATGAGGTTTTCCCTCTTTCTTCGCTTTATGAGAGGTTGCATTTCATTATGTACATGGGTACCTAACATGGCCTACCAGTCGGGACCCATTATGCATTTCATCCTAGTTTTCGTAAGCTTAAGGGTATTCCCTTAAGTTGCACTTATGGGGGGGTGTTGATGTAAATACGTATTTATTATTTACACTTAAGTTTACTTAGGTTAATGCATTATTTTATTATTTTATTTTGTGAAACACTCAGGAGTTTGCGCACCTTTTTGAGTTGTCATGTTGACAACACAGAAGTACGCAACTCTATTTCAGCACATGGTGTCTACAACACTGGAGTTTGCATTATTCACTGAGTTGTCACGTAGACAACATAGTTATTTGCACTCCCTTTTTAGCACATGTCTGCAACATTGATTTGTGTGTTACACCCTTGTAGGCTTATCCTCTCATCATCGCACTTACTTCCGTGCTTAATAGAGGATAACTCATATCTGGTGGACATGTGCCTGATTGTATGACTTATCATGTAGCTGATTCCGAGACATTCTAGATGCATCTCAGAGGCCTTTATATACAAGCACTCCTAATGTACTCTTAAGGCATATTGAATGAATATACCTTCATTCTGATCATACTCTTTCTGATCTACAGATGTGCTTGTGTTTGAGTTGTTAGTTCCTTGGTGAATTTTGCCCTAAGGCAAATTCTTACACTTATATTGAAGTGCTCAACCCTTCTTGGGACATGTGGATCAAGCTTACCTAGGGACAGCTATTAAATGTATAACGCTAGGGTGTTAGCAACTCAATTGAGGACCAGTTTACATCATCTAAAGATGCAAGATGGGAAGATGGAAAAGGCCCAAAGATAAGTGGGAGAAGAGAATCTGCAGGTTCTGCATAAAAGGTGTGATTAAGACTGAATGGCACTTTCTCATTGAGTGCACAGCATTTGAAGACATCCAGGCCCAGTGCAGGATCATCTTGGAGGCTGGCATAAGAATGCATAATTTATTTGAGGATATGATGAGGCAGACTGCTAATATGTTTGTCAACATTCATAGCAGGACCTCTGATTTGGAAAAGATTATGGAGTTAGTTTAAGCTTTTTACTAGTGGGCACTTAGACCGATGGTCTCGTGGATGTCATTAAAAATCTTCATTCGTTCATTTTTTCAAAAGTCGAATATTTTATGTTGAAGGGCTAATTAAGGCTTCCTTAATCTGATTTTTTCTTGGTCTTTGCTTATTTCAAAATTTCTATGTTTGGGAATTTTTTTTTTTTTTTTAATGTAAAATTTGTCTGTGTGAAAATCCTTATTTTCAAAACCAAAATCATTATTCAGAAAGCAAGAAAGTGGGAAAGATTGTGCAGAAGTTTTGAAAAAATCTCAAGTATGTGAAAATTCATGAAAGAAAAAGGTTTAGAGAAGGGATTTAGAAGAAAAATTGAAGGTTATATCATGAAACCACTAAATCCATCAAATATTATATCTTGAGGGAGAGATGAAATTTTTAGGTATGAAACTCTCCATGAATCACTGTGAAGTCCGCCCAAAATCAGATCTTGGGAGAGAGAGTCATGGAGGTTTCCTTAGGGTCATGCAGTCCAACTTGAAAGGAAAGGGTGTTTTCAGAAAGAAAATCTGTGGACAAACAGGTAGAGTTTGATCTGCGAATAAAGTTTCAAACATGAAGTTTTGAGGACAAACTATAAAACTCTTATCTTGAAAAGGAAAGAAAGCAGGGAATTCTGGAAACATGAACAAATCCAAACCCAGTAGAAGGAAAAACAATTGCAGAGTAAGGAAAATACATAATCATCCTTCAACTGATTTAAGGAATAAAAGAAAGAATTTTCAAAACTTCATGATCAAGCCCAATTGGGTGGAGAAAGAAGGATTTCCAAACATGGAAAATTGGTTGCAAGAAGATGGAAGTTGTAAATTTATTGAGATTGTGCAAAAGTTTCATCTTGATTAAAAACAAAAAAGACTTGATCGGGAATGAAGTCCACTCAAAAGCAGAAATTTGTTGAAAACGTGAAATTCTAATACAACAGTCCATGAAAGCTCACAAATTCTGATCCTCAACATGACCAAGTTGAATTTCAAAAAGAACATAAGATTCTGAAAATAAAATACATGATTCTTATAAAGTACAATCTCCCACAGGTCTCACTGAAATTCAATCTGCAAATGATGAAGGATGAAACCTATGAAACCACAAGAGTTCAATCTGCAAGAGAGAGTGCAAAAAATGGAAAAAACAAACCAAGATGAAGTTTAATCCAAATTAGAAGTGTTGCTAAGATGAATGAAGGAAATTGAAAATAAAAGAAGACGGAAGTAATCTTTTTTTTTAAACCAAATATACTGCAAAAGAAACAATTAAATCAAAATTCCTATATTCAATCCAAGGAGAGATATTGTGATAAGGGAAAAGCCGGCAAAATACAAAAAAAAAAAAAAAAAAAAAAAAAAGCTTTTCTCCTATGAAGCATTTCAAATAGAAAATATCAAAAAATAAAAATAAAAAGCATTAATTTTTCATCCCTGAAAAGCAAATGAGAATTTTAAAGAGGAAAGAAGAATGAAAAAGCAGAAGTGCTTTCTTCTAGCAGTTTTAACCATGAAGGAGAGGATAATCCGACAAAAAATTAAATTACAAAAATCAAAAAATAAAATAGAAGAACACGGGGCTGGGATCAATCCTCTTTAGCCCTAATTCCCTATAAATAAAGGGTGAAGCCATTCATTATTCACAAAGCTGAGTAGAGAGTTGAAATTCTGAGATGAAGAGAAACTTTTTTGTAAGTTTTAAGGCAATCCATAGCCATTTCTTGTGTTCTTGTGCTTTTGACAGATATGTGGCAATTTTACACATGCCTTGAAATGAATTACTTATAAAGTTTCAAGGTATCACTCCAAAATTCTCATTAAGCCAGATTCGATGAATTTGTCCACATGTTCAAGTTCTTTTCTTGCTTTTTTGTGTTTTCATACTAATTCTTGGTTAAACATTACACTTCTCAAGAATTGATTAAATATCTTGAAATAAAAAACGACTAGAATAAGAATTCAATTTAAGAAAAATATAAAAATCCTTTCTAACTTAAGTTTTTTTTACCGGAGACAGATGGCAGCTCTAGGAGAAATATAAAGGAAAATCCAAACGATGTTCCAGTATAAAGCATTGCAGTTCAACTCCAAGATTTCATCAAAGTGCAGGAAAGTTGGAGACACCAACCTTGCGATGTAGATCTTGAAGATTTCAAGAAAAGAGTGTACTGGCTTGATGGAACTGTTCCTACAGCAGCCTTAATGAGAAATGGACTTATTCAAGCAGCTGGATTTCCATCAGCAATGCAGTGCAACGAATCACTTGTAGAATGTGCCAGTCATTATAATATCACGGACAGACAGATCATAGCACCTGATGGAAATGTCCTAGCCTATCTTGGAGAAGTGACTAGCAGAGAAGCATTTAATATTCCTGAATACCATTCAACTATTTACAAAATTGCAGATAAAGCCACCAAGATCTTTTCAAGAAAATTCTGATTCCTGTTCAGAAACCATCAATATACAGTGGTTGCACAAGCTTAGAGCTCATCTTAGCAAGATGCCCAAGAAGCTTTTCTGAATAGACTTCAAGGAGAAGTATGGAGATATCTTCTTTCTTGAGAGAGTTATGGGAAGTCCTCAGGCTTCTCCATTCGAGCCATGGAAGTTCTATTTCAAAGAAAACATTGCCTGGTGTAATGACCCAAATTCCTATCCTTTATTTGACTTCTACTTTTATTCATGATGAGTAAATTGCATGTTCATAAGCCAGGGAATTAGCTGTTATAACAAAGTTACTGTTCGTCGGAAATATCATAACTAACAAATGGTAAAGAGGAACTGAAAACTAGCCGTCGTGAACACGAAATAGAAAGATCATTAACTAGTTGATACACTCAAATATCTTTTTATTTATTGAAAGGAAAATAATGAAACAGCAACATAATTAATCACGCATTTAATTGAATTTAGATACACATGGAAAAGAAAAAGATACCCATTAACCACATTAGGCTAACAATGAAATCCTGATCTGTTTTGTGCAAGTACTAGCATTGGTGGAGAGGAAATGCATTGACAGAGGCTTAACCACCTAACCACGGACCTAGTGTATCCCCTCACATTCAACTGAGAATGGCACTACCCTACACAGAAAGAGCACAAAAACACCATCAAGTCCTGCCACCTAAGCATAGAGTGTCAACCACTGAGCCGGCTAGACCCTAGATTCCCTCCTAACAGCCTATCCATCCGACTAGTGGCTATTTTGACCTCTACATCATAGCAGCAAGAATTTCCACTAATCCAACCCTGGCCAGGGATTTACATGGACACTATGTGCCCGATCACCCACTGATCAACTCAACAAACAGGACATTTTTCAATGAATCACCATGAGCTGACTAGGTTATATTTTCTAGACTTAGCTTTACTTTCCTTCTTTATATTATTACTAACATGATTTCTCAAAATTGCAGGCCATTCCCACACAATCCATGACTCCATGATTTACATCTTTCATCTCAGCATCGCTTGGTTGTCCTTGATGATCATTGATGCACCCATTCAACAATCATGGTAATCACAGATTTCTGCTTCATAGAATAAGTTTCCCCATTCCGTAAAGGGTTATTAAATAAGATTATGATACTATTCCCTAATTCAAATCATGACTAACAAGCTAGAAGTACGCTGCCAAGAAGTAAACCTTCCAGTCTCAGAGACATACAGACATTAATGTCCCTGTATTTGCGGCTTCCCCCGGCTAATCAATACATAAAGATTTATTGAACAAGGCCATGACTTATTACAGCAGGCTTCAGCTCTCACAGGGTTGTTCGGATATTATGTCAGAATTAGTTATGCAATTACATATCATGGCAAAGCAGTTCTTTCATGAGAAATAGTCATGTAAAATTTAATAGCATTTGCAGGCTCGATAACTAACTTTCAAATAGATCAAACATAAATATCAATTTAGAGCATTACAAGCAGTCTCAGATGCAACCCAATGAGTATGAAACGCTGAAGATATGATGTGAATGCTCCAACTGTGAGCTGCTCTAGCGGCAATCACTCAGAAATGCAATACCAATAAAATGCTCTCTGATCTCCTGATGATACTGCCACTAAGGTGATATCATACTGACAAGGTAATATTTGCAGAATAAGTGTGGTAATGCAAGTGTACTCACTTAGAAGCAACCTCTGAATGGTTGCGATCGAGCATCTTATAGAATGAGGCTTGGTTACTTGAAAATATGAGCCCGATCAAAAGACTTACACGCATGGAAAGAAAGTGCAAGTTGGTGAATCAGGAGTTACAATCTTGAATTAAAATGCATGGCCAAAATAATGAGTAAAAACAATATAGCCAATGGGCTCTAAATAAAAACTCATTGACATAAGATGGAAATAATAAATTACTTCCCATGTTTTACTATGATGATACCTATTTTATTTACATATATTTGGATGTGTTGCACACAAATACATACACACGTAATATACCAAATATACGTAATTTTATGCACATGTTGTATTTTAAATTTTTGTGTATACGTATACAACATATTTAAACATACGCATACATATGTAACATGTAAAGATGTAAATGCTATGGTACCATTATACTGGAACATGTCTAATATTACAAGAAGGATTTGAGATTGACTCATTTCTCAAAGGTAACATTTGTTTTTAAATTCGCTTTATTACATAAATGAATGTTTATATACCTTATTAAGCTTGTTGACCTAGTTAGCTCATGGTGGTCACTTGACACGTGTCTAGTTTGTCCTAGCCTACATTCCCTGACCATGGTGGTTTCGATTCCTACCTGTTAACTTTGGTAGCAAGATGGTGCTCTTGTACCCAATTCCCTCTCTTACAATGCTTCCCCCTATCACCACAATACCTGCAAGAAGAATTAGCATGGTAAAGCATACTTCCACAACAATCAACTGAAATTAGTAACTGATTTAACTACTTGAAATATCAACGGTTAAATGAATTATTCAAAATCAACAAAATAGGTGATGTAACATCCCCCCCACCTTTATATTTCACATAATGAAAGAAACAGCTGTCATACAATCTCAAATAGTATCATGTCACAATGTTTCAAAATCACAAAATAATAATAGCAACTCTAGTTTATGTTCTTGGAAAAAAGTGGGGGAAATTTTGGGAAGATATCGTCATAATCTTCCCAAGTAGCATTCTCTTCAGCATATTAGTTGCACTATACTTTGCATTGAGTGACGTCTCAATTTTGTAAGCGGAGCTTACGCACCTCGAGTATTCTGAGTAGCTATGTTTCCACTACCCTTGAGTCTTGTACCTACAAGAGAATCAAATCAATAACATGTTCGTTATTGACTATATACCTTTTGAGATATGAGACATGAAACACATTATGCATCCAAGCAAGGGCTAGAGGTAGGGCAATTTTGTACGCCGCAAGATTTACGACCTCCAAAACTTCAAAGGGTCCCACATATCTTGGGGCTAGCTTGGTATTCTTGCCGAACTTGATAGTACTTTTCTAGGGTTTTACTTTAAGGAGAACCTTTTCTCCCACTTTCCATTGTCTAGGAGTCCTCTTAGCATCTACATAACTCTTATGTCGATCGTTTGCCACTTTTAACCTCTGACGAATTTGAAATACCTATTCTTCCATTTCTAAAAGCATCTCAGGGCCAACAATAATTCGATTTTCAATTCTTTTCCAACTCATACGTGTCCTATACTTACACCCATACAAGGCTTCAAATGGTGTCATCTTAATAGCAGACTGGTATGAGTTATTGTAGGCAAATTCAACCAAGGGGAGATACATCTCCCAACAGTATTGTTGATCCATGTAGTATACCCTTGGAAGGTCTTCTACTACCTAGTTCGCCCTTTCTATCTAGTCATAAGTTTCTGGATAATAAGCTGAGTTGATATTCAATTTTGTCCCAAGTGTTGAAAACAGGATTTGGCAAAACCTAGATGTCATTCTAGTATCTTTGTCATTTTACAAACTTGTGGGGAATTTCTAATGCTCCATCAGTTAAATTTCCTAGAATAAAATAGGCTACCTTGGTTAATCGATCTACTACCACAAGGATAGTGCTATGCTTGTTTTTGGTCATAGGCAATCATTAGATAAAATCCATGGTGATTATCTGCCATTTTCATTCTGGAACTTCATTTGAGTGTAATAACTCAGCTAGCTTCCTATGTTCAGCCTTGACCTTCTAACATTCGAAGCAACCTGCAACAATTTCCCACTTCATGCCCTTCAAAAAGTATAGCAATTTCATATTGGCTAGCATTTTTGTTACTCACAAAAGTCTTGAGTATTGGGTAGCATGAATTTCCCTCAAAATCATTTTTTGGATTTCAGAATTCTTAGGTATGTACATCCTTCCCTTATATCTCAAGACTCCATATGTTTCCAATTGATAACCTTCGTATCTAATGTCATGAGGGTCCTTTCGGAGGGCTTAGCGCACTTGATTAAAGAAATCATCTCTCAGTAGATTTTAAAGCACTTGCTCCCTAAGCCCAGGGTTTACTATTATTATAGCGGAGATATGCCTTTGCCTACTCAAGGTGTTAGCTACTCAGTTTTCCTTCCCCTTGATATAGCTGATCTCAAAATCATAGTCAACTAAGAATTCTAACCACCTTCTTAGCAGGCATTAAGATTGGTTTGACTAAATATGTACTTCAATCTATGATGCTCTGAGTTCAAATGGTTTTCCAATCAGGTAATGTCTCCACATTTGTACAACATGAACGATGGCTGCTAATTCTATGTCATGTGGTAAATAATTTTGCTCTAGTTCTTTATCTTCCTGGACTCATATGCAATGACTTGATCTTCTTGCATCATGATGCCCCCAACCCTTCTCCCAATGCGACGATGATAACCACGAAGTGACCCTCACGATCTAGTACTCTGAGTATTGGTGCAGTAGCAAGTTTCTCCTTCAAATATTCGAACGTTGCTTGGCATTTTTCCGACCAGAGAAACTCCTTACCCTTTCACTATAATATGGTTATAGGATATGCTATATGTGAGAAGTCCTTGAGAAATTTCATGTAGAAACAAGCTAAATCCATGAAGCTTCTGACCTCTGACACATTCCTAGGTACCGACCACTCCTTGATTGCCTTGATGTTAGCGAGATCTCTGCAATTCCTTTTGCTGATAAAATATGCCCTAGATACTAGATTTTCTTTTGATAAAAAGAGCACTTTGTTAATTTCTTGTACAAGTTGTACTCATGCAACCTCTGTAGAACTATCTCAAAGTATTTTTGGTGCTCCTCATTCCGAGAATAAATAAGGATATCATCAATGAACACTAACACAAACTTGTCCAGAGGATCTTAGAATACACTATTCATAAGATTCATAAAGGTTGCAGGGGCATTAGTCAACCCGAAAGGAAGAACTGTGAACTCATAATGTCCATAACAGGTTCTAAAAGCAGTTTTATGACTATCTTCCTCCTTAATCCTAAGTTGGTAGTCACCCAATCTAAGATCAATCTTAGAAATATCGATACTCCTCTCAACAGGTCAACCAAATCGTCATTTCGAGGAAGGAACATATTTGTTTTTTATGTAACCTTGTTGAGCATCCTATAGGCTATGAACAGTCTCATGGTTCCATCCTTTTTCTTAACATCCTTTTTCTTAACAAATAACACTAGGGCTCCCCAAGGAGAGACACAAGGGCAAATAAGCCACCATCCTCAAAAATGTAATCGTCTTGATATACTTTTTTCTAGGTTTCCTTTTGATCCTCTATTCTCTCTGCATAGATTTTACACACTTTTCACCTACATTTCTTAAGTTGCATGGCTGATAATTAACATGGTTTTACTTCATGTAATATTCCTTGAATGCTTACAGGAATTCCCTGGTAATCTAGGCATTCTATTCCCTTTCTAACATACTATTTCTCCTCATCCTAACTATCATAGTATTGAACACAATTACTTTCCATATTCAAGAATATGAGAATGCAGTTATAACAGACAACTGGCATAATCATATGAAGAGGATTACTAACATTTGAAAAGAGCACGTAATTTATAACTGTCATCGAAACTAATCATTACTTAATGGAAAGAAAGATCATTTTCTACTAAGTTTTGACTGATCAATAATATATAAAAGTGAAAAAGATATTTGCATCATTAATGTGATAATTTCATAATTAACTGAACTTGATTAATACAAAAATAAGAATTATACCCAATAACCGTGTAGACTTAAGAATGCAAATCTTGTCTTTGTCTTGTGCAAGTTCTGGCATTTGGTGGAAAGGACAAGCATTGTCAAAGGCTTAACCTCCCAAATGCGGACCCCAAGTATCCCCACACAATCTCAACTGAGAAAGGCCCTCCTAGTGTGAAATTAGGCATGGGTCGCCTCTTGTCCTGCCAATTGAGCATCCTGGTGTTAGATTGTCATCTATATAATCAGCTAGGCTATGGAGTCCTTCCCATAAGCCCATCTATCTGCCTACAAGCTACCTTGACCTCTAGTGATCATAGCAGCAAGTATTGCCACTAATGTACCTTGGCCAAGAATTTGTGTGGGCACTCAATACCCAATCACACACTGCTCACTTGACCAAAAAGACTTATACCTATTACCACCATGAGTTGACACAGTTTAATATGTTTGCTTATGTTCATTTACTGTCTAGTTTGTTACCAATTCGACCTCTTGTCTTGCAGGTATTTCCCACAATTCAATTGTTATTAGCTCACACCTTTCATCTTGACCTTGTTTGTCATCCTTGATGAAACACAATGTGGTTGTGCATATATCTTGGATAATTTCTGTTTACCACAATCAAGATTTCTTTCCCCAACTTGGGCCTATAGTGGACATTAGAAAAGGCCTCATGGTAATTCAAAACAATATTGTTAACTCATTGTGATTATACCTCTTCTTATCTCAAAGGCATATTGTTTATACCCCTATAAAACAAGGCAAAAATTTGGTTTTCTTCCCTGAATTATTTTAAGTGCTGAAATGATAACAAAATATTGTACAACAGGTAAATCAATCTTTGAAAAATCACCAATTGCGTGTACATAGAGCAAACATATTGGACAGCATGTATCATATGTGTTTATTCAGACATAGATTTTAATCCATCTAGCATTGATAATATCATTCATGCAACATGCTCAATTCTCAAAGATTTCAAAACATAACAAATGAGAAAGGTAAAGTGCAGAAAGATGTACGGCCTAGCAAGCAAAAATGGAGGTACATCAACCTTGACTATGAATGGTTGTGCTTGGCTCCCGAGTTGTATAAATCCAATCCTCTATTGCCGTTATGTTAGATCCTGGAATGTCTTGTTGTTGCTCTAAGAGAAAATTCGCAGGTATGAAAGAGAAATAATGGAAAGCTTGGAATGGCTTGTTGTTGTAAGAGATAAATCGCAAGTGGAAAGATTATCACAGAACAAGAAATGGCTTACTAATTTCTTATGCATGCTCAATTGACAAGTTATAATCTCCCGAAAGGAGTTAGGTGCAAGGTGACTAGAAAGGTGGCAATCATAAGTTACATTCTTGATTGAAAATTCAAAAGCCACAAATAAAAGGCCAATGTAAATAATAATACAAGGCCAATGGAAATAATATTAAAACATTGAATTAAGATGGAAATTGTAATTTTATTCCTAATGTTTTACTATAATGATACTATTGTATTTACATACATTTGTATGTGTAACATACACATACATAAATACAAGTTATATTCCAAATATATGTATTTGTGTACATGTTGTATTTTAAGTATATGTATACATACATGTATGTCATATTTGAATATATGCATACATACATATACATGTATGTATATGTACGAATGTTTTGTAAGTACTATGGGGTATCATTATACTAGAACATGTCTGCCACACCATTTCTTAAAGGTGCCAATTATTCTTAGTTCGATTCATGCTCAAGTGGGTACTTCTATTATTTTATTAGATGTGTTGATCCGGTCAGCTCATGGTGGTCACTTGGTATACCCTTGCTTACCTAGTTCATTTCCTTAGTCATCGTCGTTATGACTCATACCTATTGGCTCGATGGCAAGTTGGTGTCCTCGTACCCAATTCCCTCTCTGGTAATGCTTCCCCCCTTCATCGCATTCCTGCAAAAGGAAATTTTCCATGGTAATAACATATTTCCAATCATTTAATCAAAATCAAATAGTCATCTTAGTATAACATCATAACAAGTAACCTATATTTCTAAATCTCATGAATCATAACAAATAACCACCATTTCAACTTCACATGAAACCATAACGAATTAACTAATTTAACCAATCAACATACACTCCCCCTCTTGTGTTTCATCATCCTCAATGAACTTTGCAATTTTGAATTACTAAAAGAATATTCAAAAGAAAAATATATAGCTTATAAATATAGTAGCATGAAATCATTACATTCCAATTTGAATCACAATTTATTCATTTCAATCTATGGTCAAGTTTTTGGAAAAAGATGTGGAGATTTTACTTAGATTTCATCATAATCTTCCCAAGTGGCATTCTCTTCAACATACCAGTCCCACTCAACCTTGCACTAAGGACTTACACACCTCTAGTATTCTAAGTGGTTCTATTTCCACCACCCCTAGATCTCGTACCTGCAAGTGATTCCAATGAAAAATATGTTCATGGTTGGCCATATATTTCTTTAGATAAGATACATGAAACACATTATGCATTATAAGGCTAGGGGTAGGGAAATTATGTAGATCACAGGATTTATGACTTCCAACACCTTAAAGGGTCCCACATATCTCGAGGCTAACTTGGCATTTCTAACAAACTTGATGATACTTTTTTGGGGTTTTACTTTCAAGTGAACCTTTTCTCCCACTGAAAATACTCTAGGAGTCATTTTTGCATCTGCATAACTCTTTTCTCAATCATTTCCCTCCTTCAACTTCTGACAGATTTGAACTACTTGTTCCTCCATCTCTACAAGCATCTCAGTGCCAACAATAATTCAATCCTCAATCCTGTTCCAACTTATAGGAGTTCTACACTTACAAAGCTTCAAAAGGTGTCATCTTAAAGGCAGGTTGATACGAGTTGTTGTAAGCAAATTGAACCAGGGGAAGATACATCTCCCATAGATATTGTTGATCCATGCAATATACTCTCAACTAAGAACCAAAAATCAGAATCGGATCAGAATCAGCAAGGCCTACTTGAATCGTGAATTGCTTATGAATTGGCTACAAATCAGCAAGGTGAAAAAAGCCCTAAAATTCAAAGATTTTAAAATTGGTGATTTCTGGCGATTTCCTGGGGCTGATTTTGCAATTTCAAGCAATTTTTGGCACATGAATCGGTTAGCCAATTCACCAACTCACCATGAATCGCATGCCTTATGTCAAATCACGAAATCACGCGAATCGCTTGAATCACGGCAATTCACATTACTCTGCTCTCAAGCGATCTAGTACCTGGTTTATTCTTTTTGTCTGGTCATCAGTTTCTAGGTGGTAGGCTGAACTGATATTCAGTTTTGTCCCCAAGGCAAAAAATAATGTTTGCCAAACTCTAGAGGTTATTCTAGCATCTCTATCTGATAGAATCTTTTCTGGAACTCCTTGAAGTCTGAAAATCTCTCTTACAAACTTATGGGCAATCTTTGGCACCTGATTAGTTAAGTTTCCTAGAATAAAATGTGCTACCTCTGTTAATTAATCCACTACTACGAGGATGGTAATATGCCTATTTCTGGTCATAGGTAATCCTTGGATAAAATCCATAGTGATTATTTCCAATTTCCATTTTGGAACTTCATTTGGGTGTAACAGCCCAACTAAATATTTATTCTCAAAATTGACCCTCTGACACTCGAGACAAGTTGTCACATACTCCGATGTTTCCTTCTTCATACCTTTCTAAAAATATAACAGTTTCATGTTGGTCATTTTAGTCACTCCAGGGTGCTCCAAGTAAGGAGTGACATGGTAGTCTCCCAAAATCATTTTCCGAATTTACGAGTCCTTCGACACGTACATCCTGTCCTTATATCTTAGGAGTCCATCCTTTTCCAATTGATATGGATCCCTCTAGAGTGCTTGATGTACTTCGTTATAGAATCCGTCTCTTGGTAGACACTGAAGTACTTCCTCCCTAAGTATAGTATTTATTGCTACAATAGCCGAAATATGTCTTCGCCTGCATAAGGTGTCAACTACTTGGTTTTCCTTACCCTTGATATAATTGATCTCAAAATCATACTCTATTAAAAACTTTAATCACCTCCTTTGGTGAGCGTCAAAATTGGGTTGAGTGAATATGTACTTCATATCCATGATGATATGATCTAAGCTCAAATGGTTTCCCCATCAGGTAGTGTCTCCATATTTGTAGAGCATGGACGATATGTAGAGCATGGATGATAGCTAATAGGTCATGTGGTGCATAATTATCTGCATAGTTCTTCAATTTCATGGATTCATATGCAATGACTCGATTTTCTTGCATCAAAACACCCCGACGTCCTCCCAACGCATCTGTAATGGCCACAAAGTGACCCTCAAGATTTGGTACTCTTTAAGTATTAGTACAGTAGTTGGCTTCTCTTTTAAATATTCAAATGTTGTTTGACATTTTTCGGAACAGATAAACTTCTTCCCCTTCCTTTGCAACACAGTGATATGGTGTGTTCTATCCAAGAGGTCTCCAACAAATTTCTTGTAAAACCAACTAAATCCATGAAGCTTCTGACCTCTGACACATTCCTAGGTATCAACCACTCTTTGATTGCCTTGACCTTGGCGAGGCCTACTGCAATTCCTTTTGTTAATATAATATGCCCTAGATACTGGATATCTTTTCGATAAAAGGAGCACTTAGATAACTTCCCATACAACTTATGCTCACGCAATCTCAATTAAACTATCTCAAGGTATTTTTGGCGCTCCTCATTCTGAGAGTAGATAAGAACGTCATCAACGAAAACCAACACAAACTTGTCTAAACAATCATGGATATGCTATACATGAGATTCATAAAAGTTACATGGGCATTAGTCAGCTCGAAGGGAAGAATTGTGAACTCATAGTGTCCATAACGGGTCCTACAAGCAATTTTACAAATGTCTTCCTCCTTAATCCAAAGTTGGTAGTAACCCGACCTCAGATCAATTCTTGAAAACATCGTTGCTCCTCTTATTTGATTAAATAGATCATCAATAAAGGGAAGTGGATATCTATTTTTTATGGTGACCTTGCTAATCATTTTATAGTCTATGCACAACCTCATAGTTCCATCATTTTTCTTAACAATAGCAATGGGTCATTTTGAGCTTCTTATCCAATAATTCTTGTAACTGTACTTATAATTCCATTAGTTTGATAATGGTCATTTTGTATGGTACTCTTGCTATAGGTTCTGCTCCAAGTACCAAGTCTATGGCAAAATCAAATACACTAGACGGGGGTAAGCTAGTCAGTTCTTTTGGAACTGCATCCCGATAGTTCCTAAGAAAAGGGTATCTTTCTTCAAAGAATCCTTTCATTCTTTCCCCAACCTCCCCATCTTCTAAGATGTAATCATCCTGATATGTGGTATTTCGTGGTTCTCTCAAATCTTCTATCTTTACGACAAAGATTTTCACATCCCCTTCTTATACATTTCTTAAGTTGCATAGTTAATATCTAGCATGGTTTCACTTCATACAATATTCCTTGAATGTTCACAAGATTTCCTTGGTCACCTAGGCATTCTATTGTCTTTGCAAGACAATCCACCTTCGCCTTATGCTCGCTAAACCACTTTATTCCCGTGATGATGTCACAGGACCCTAGAATTGCTACATATAGGTTAACCTCAGTAGAAAAATTTGGGAAGTCTACTAGCCTCAAATAGGCTTTGATCTACATCAGCCTTAAGCTGATTTGCATATTCAACAATTTAGGGGTTTGTCATAAATCCAGTTCTTTCCAAAAATCTACTCAACAATTTTGGGAATACAAAACAATATGTGGCTCCAGTACAATTAATATAGAAATGGGTTTCCATAAATCTTACCCAAGGTTTCTATGGGGCCCAGTTGCTGCTCTACTTGGCAGTTATCCAATGCTGGATGAATCTTTTGCTAAAAGACGACTTGTTGAGGAGATAAGGGAGGTCATGTTTCCTGGGTGGAGGTGCTCTTGTTAGGACATTGATTGGTGGAGTGGTCTCCACCACAAGTGAAACAACCTTTGGCTGGTCCCTTTCTCTTATTCCCCCTGTTATCATTGTTATAGCTAGAATTTCCCTTCGAGCCTTTACCATTGTTCCCTTTGAAATCAAATTTGTTGGACTTAAAGTTCTTAAAATTCTTTTTGTGAACCCCTGATTCAAAAGTAGATACACTCCAATTAGCCTTTCTTTTATTATCTCAAATGGAATCAATCTTCTTTACCTTTTATTCCTGATGGATGCCCTTTCAAAAGCTTCTTCCATGGTTTGCAGTGCTAGTACATCTATTGCTCCCCCAATCCTATTACTCAATCCCATGACAAATTTCCTAACCTTTAGATTCCTATCTTGCTTATAGGCAGCAACATATTTCAACAGTCAAGTGAATTTTTCCCAATACTCGTGCATTGTCAAGTCCCCTTGTTTGAGGTTTTGAAAGTCAAATAGTTTCTGACCAAAAAAGGTTTGTGGTAACCATCGGTTCTTGAAGATAGTGACAAACCTATCCCAAGTGATGTTGGTAGTCTTAATGTTCAATTCTATTTTTCCATTTCCCCACCATGTAGTTTGTTCCCGAGAAAGATGATAGATTCCCCAAACCGCCTTGGAGGATTCAAAGAAACTTCTTATTTCAAAATATTGCTCCATTTAAGTCAACATGCCTCAGCGGCTTCATCGGATTGAGATCCTAAAAATTTAGGGGGTTTAATCTTCTTAATGTCAACGGGCAAATCATTGACTTTCCTATTTCTTTTGCATTTCAAATGGTGTTAAAAGAGGTTTGGTTCCTTGTCCATAGTGAGTAGATAATTTGGCTCAGTTCTTGGATGAGGTGAGAAGTGAGTATCTTCCTATCCTCACCCAAGTTGGGCTGCTAAATGTTATTGCATATAGGATCTCTGATAAAAATATTGGTAAAGATAATTATAGTCTTACCTTCTTAATGCTCGTGTATAAATCTTCAGATTCAATCTTCAATGGCCAATGCTGACAATGTGTACTTTGAAACTGTAGGTTAAAGAACGATCTTGGGACTACAAATATGTTGGTACTTGATATTGCATTGTTTGCAAGTTTGGTGAGCATATATATCATATAGAAGAGACATGTCCGCGTAGGGGCATGACTCTACGTGATTAAAGGCCATGTAGAGTCATGACCCTACGTCATCATGATTCATACCGTAAGCTCTAATTAGTTAAGGATAACAAGCCCAATACTTATCGGGTGTTATACACAGCAATACAAGCAGCCCGATACTTATCAAGTGTGATACAAACATTGTATATATCCAAAATGCACAGCAATTATAATTAGACTTTCTCTAAGATCATATACAGCCCGATTCATTATCGGATGCTTGCATGAAGTTGAGACATAGCAAGATCAATGATAAGAACCCGATCCCTGATCGGTATAACAGCAAGTGTCATCAGCCAACCCGATACGATTCGGAGGCAATCATAAAACTCAGATACTTATATATTTGTGTATATGTAAATATGCATATGCTCATATATATATATATGGATGCTTGCATGAAGTTGAGACATAGCAAGATCAATGATAAGAACCCGATCCCTGATCGGTATAACAGCAAGTGTCATCAGCCAACCCGATACGATTCGGAGGCAATCATAAAACTCACAGATACTTATATATGTGTATATGTAAATATGCATATGCTCATATATATATATATATATATGCACAGGTACATATAATCTGATGATTACTTTGACAAATGCTAAACTTCAACACTCCCTCTTTAGCAAGGGAGAAGTAATAACCCGGATATTAGAATATCTAATCTTAAAACATTATTTGACACTACCACTCTAAGAATAGAGACTCATCAAATAATTTAAGTTTTCATGCAATAAACAATATCAAGCGTAAGATATGATCTCTAATTGTCCGAAACAATATCTAGAGTAATCAAAACTTGTTTTGTTATTCATGACTTCTGACAAAATCATAACACTATCATAATAACAGGCCTATCATTTGTAAGATCTTCACCTTACAAAGATTACCTTCTGAATGCATGTGTCAATGAAAGATCGTCACCTTTTATTACATATCTAATGCAACTAAACAACCATAGAGAAATAAACACACATATAAATTGAAACTTAAGTTCAATATTCAAAAATTACAATTTGATCAAGTTTACCTCTAAAATATTCCAATTTAATATTGGCCAGAGATTCTATAAGAATATATGTTGATTGCTCATCAATCTTGATATACCATATCTCTGATTCAAAAATTGAATTTATAGATAACTGATTTATCTGAGAACAACATTGCATATGCCACTTATGTATTCAAACTTTGGAAATGTATCATTCTCCCTCTGATTCCTCACTATGGGATTCTCGTTCCATTTTCTCTTTGTTAAAAACTTAAAATGAAAGATTTTCACCTTTTTCATACTTAACTTCTGCTAGGGTTTCTTGAATTTTCTCTCGTTCTGGACAGAAGTTATGAGTGACCAAATTTTTCACATTTGAAGCATTGTACTTTGGACCAATCTCTTTTCCTGTATGATTTGTTGAATTCCTTGTTGTCTTGATGAATTCCCTTTCTTTTTCTCTTATTATTGGTACTGGCTTGAAGCGCTTGAAATTCTCCCTCTTGATTTGAAATGATTCCTCTCATAATTAATCTCGACTCTTCTTGAGTGCATTAGTTTTTGAGAGATTCAAACTTGCGAAGCTCAAGTCGGGAGCTTAGACCTCTGATCTAGTTTTCCCAAGATATGGGACGACCTCTTAGGGCAATCATGGAAAGTTCTTTTTCATCAACTTGATTACCAATAGTCGCAAGTTGATCTTTTAGTTCAAATATTCTTAGAAAATATGACATTATAGATTCTCCATTGTTCATTTTAATGTATAACAAATCTTGTTTTAATGTCAGCAGTTTGCTAGTATTGTTAATCTCAAAAGTATCTTTAATTTTAGAGAACATTTCGAATTTTGTATTAAGATTTCAGATTGAAAGGAGAATATGATCTTTCATAAGATCTATAATTATTTTCATAGCTTTGTTATTATGTCTTTTCCATGTAGTTTTCTCTTGCTTATTGTCAAGAATGACTTTATTTGTTTTTACATATTCTTCTAATTCCATGTCTCTTAAAATAATCATAACACGACTTTTGCATGAAGAAAAATTTGTTGCCCCTTCCAACCTATATTATAGCCTTATGTGGTTGGTCATTTTGATTTGAGAAGATTGAAGATCTTTTTTTCTGAATTTTGTAAATAATATGTGCAATTTCTGAATAATTACTTCTTAACAAAAGGACTGTAATTACTGAGTAATAATTTCTTATCAGAATGGCTTTGATACCATGTAATTGCATACAGGATCTCTAATAGAAATATTGGTAAAGATAATTACAGTCTTACCCTTCTTAATGCTGATGTATAAATCTTCAGATTCAATCTTCAATGGCCAATGTTGACAATGTGTACTTTGAAATTGCAGGTTAAAGAACGATCTTGGGACTACAAATATGTTGGTACTTGATATGGCATTGTCTCCAAGTTCGGTGAGCATATATATCATATAGAAGAGACATGCCCCTGTAGGGGCATGACTCTACGTGGTCAAAGGCCACGTAGAGTCATGACCCTACATGGTCATGATTCATACCGTAAGCTCTAATTAGTTAAGAATAACAAGCCCAATACTTATCGAGTGTTATACACAACAATACAACAAGCCCGATACTTATCGGGTGTGATACAAACATTGTATATATCCAAAATGCACAGCGATTATAATTAAACTTTGTCTAAGATCATATACAGCCCGATTCATTATCGGATGCTTGCATGAAGTTGAGACAGCAAGATCAATGATAAGAACCCAATCCCTGATCGGTATAACAGCAAGTGTCATCAGCCAACCCGATATGAATCGAAGGCAATCATAAAACTCAAATACTTATATATATGTGTATATATATATATATATATATATATATATATATGCTCCTATGCATATATATACATATATATGTATATGCATATATATACATATATATGTATATACATATATATATATATAAATATATATGCACAGGTACGTATAATCTGATGATTACTTTGATAGATGCTAAACTTCAACACTAAATCATTCATCCTCATCTCCATATTTTCCATTCTGGTTTGAGTGTCTCGTAAGACTTGGACCAACAGGTCCATGGAACTCCAAGCATTGTTGTGTTTGCCTCACTAGATACCTCGTTTTCCGGTTCATTGTTCTCGTTGGTTGCCTTAGTGTATGTTTTGCTTTCCTAAAATATACAATCGGTTCATTTATCAATATTATGTTTACACCATGCCCGCGACCATTCCCGCACTCGCGACCTGTGATCATGGTCGTCGATAGTCCTCCCACGACTACAGTTGCCCTCCCTTTTCGTGCTTCTCGTGGCCCTCCCTCCCTCTTCTTTGTCGATTCGTGCCCTAATCGTCGTGTTTCCTGTCGCAGCCGAGGTGTATCAATCGGTCTTTTTGTTGACTGCGGATTGCGTGATTGTGGGTTATTGGGTCTTTTCTCTTGCCGCGAACGACTACCATTTCTGAGCTTCTTCATTTGTGACGACTGTTGTAGCCGAAACGTTGGTTCTATGATTTGTCTCCATTTCTCCTTCCGTGGCCGTGGGTTTTCCTGCTTGTTGTGCTTCCAGTTGGTGGGTTTTTGTCGCTAGTGTTTACTGTGAATCCAGTTGCTCCTACTGGTGGCTTTTTGCTGTGAATCCGGCTGACCTTAGAGTTTTCTTACGGCTCCAAAACCTGGTCTATACTAGCGGTTACAATGACTACAGGCGATAATCAAACCATCACATACCAGCGTTTATGCGATCGTGCTTTAAAGCTAGAGAATGATAACATCTTGCTAAAAGAACGAGTGTCTGAATTGACAACAAAAATAGCGAACCTTAAACAGTCCACGGAATCGAACACCTTGAATATTCAACATTTTTCAGATACTTTCATCTCTGAAACAGCTGGGTTAAAATCCAACATAGAGGCTGTCATTGAACAGCTGGGCAGGCTAGACAAAATCAAAGAACAGCAGAACGAAATGGCAACAATACACTCTTCTCTGATTGCGGAAACGAAACAAAAAAGGTGAAATCATGGGCTTTGCTTTGCACCAATAAAGATACTACTATCCTGACGCTAAGTATAGACAAGATTGTCCAAGGTAAGATTGATGATGAGCAAGTGCGGCATGCACGTGAGCTCAACTTGCGTGTTCGTGGTCTTACACCCACTTCTGATCCTACTACTGCTGGGCATTCCTCTCTCTGATCAGCTTGGTATCTCAGATATTACCTTGGATAGATGTTGGTTTGGTACAGGGGACACCCTTTTCATCAAATTCTTCTCTTTTCCAGATAGGCTTCATGCCCTTGGAGCGAAGAGAAAGTTGTTTTCTCTCCCCTCTAAAATTTATCTGGACGAAGATCTTACTAAGGCATAGGTTATAGAACTCAAACATGCTCGAGGAATTGTGGCATATGCTAGGTGTGCTGGGAAATAGGCTATTATAAGGAATCTTAAGAGTTGTGGTTCGTGATTCTCCTCCTACTGGTTGGGTAGAGAGGACCACCTCCAAACCGGCATGACGGTCCCGACAGCAATCTAACAAGAGGAAGCCCTCTTCTCTTCTTGTCAACTACTAGAATGGTAATGACTCTTTATGGTCATTACCAGGTCTTTTTTAAGATGCGGTGGGTCCTCAGATATTTTGGCCATTACCGAGACTCACGAGAGCCCTATTAGCCCTCTTCCAGGTTATCCTAGTTATCAGGGGTTGTCAGTTTGCAGAGATGAGGTCTAGACTTTTGGTGGGGTCTATGGGTCTGGGAGTGTTGCTTGCTTGGTTCGAGACGATATTTTTGGTTTCACTTCAATTGTTCACTCTGATGCCTATGCCAAATTTATGTGGGTGCAGATTGGTCAGCGAAAATACCGACAGAGAGATTTTTATTGATGTTTGTTATTTCCTCCAACCTCCTCTCCTTATGCTATTCATGACTTGGAGAATGGAGATCCTTTTTGTGACCTTCAGGAGAGCATTTCAGAGTTTGAGGCTTTGGGTGATATTATTATTCTTGGAGACTTCAACACTCGTACCAGGGATCTTCAGATTCCTTTGCATGATCATGGTTTTGATTCAAACTACACTTCTAAATAAGATCCGACTATTATGGGCTTGCAACACACCTCGGAGGATGTTTTTGGACCGCTCTCAGGTTATGGTCATCACCTCCTCCAGCTCTATGAGTCTTCTGGATTGTTGATTCTGAACAGTTTATCCTTCCTTCCTGGATCAGACCTCTTTACCTGCTAGCCGCACTGTGGAGGTGTGAGCGTTGTTGAATACGTCATTTCCTCTTATTCCTTCATTTCTTCCATTTGCAGTTTCACCATTTCACATCTTCCCCTTGGCTGATCATGCTCTTCTTAGCATTTCTATTTGCATTTCACCCCACCCTTCACACTCCTTCTAGGCTTCTCATTGCCCGGCTGATACCGTCTCCTTTCCTACTCTCTTTCATTACCCGGAGAGCAATAGTGAGCTTTTTACTTACCCCCTTAGGAGACTTCTAACACTTGCTAGCTTTAATAAGTCGCTTGCTACCACTGACATGCTTGATTCACTTGCCTCTTCCATCTGGGATTCTGCTCTCCTTTCTATTCCTCACCGTTCCCCTCCCTCTCTCAGAGCTATTCGAAATACTTGTCCTATGAATAAATGGTTTGATATTGATTGCAAAGCTTTCCATCGCTCTGTTCAAGTCACCTTTGAGACTCAATCTCATGCCTTCACCCATCTGCGCCTTTCATACCCCTGTTTTCTTCACCACAAGAAATGTTCTTTTACCTCCTTTCAGTGCATAACCCTTTGCATCATGCTTTTTCAAAATCCCCAGATCTTTTGGCGTACCCTTTTCCCTCAATGCTCCCCTCGTCCTCCACTCTTGACTACCAATCTCTAACCTCCCATATCATTAAGCTTTACGACATTCCTGGGCAGCCACCTCTCCACTCCACTCCACCTCCTTACTGCCACTTGTTCACCTACTCCAGTGTTATTGAGGCCATCAGATCGTTGAGATGCAGCAGAGCAGCTAATGAATAGGGTTTCCAGGCAAAACTTTTCAAACTTGGTGCTTGGTTCTTGGATCTTACCTTCCTACACTCTTTAATAGAGTGATTTGCACTGGGTTCCTGAATCCTGGTCTAAACATGTGGTTTACCCTATTCACAAGTTTGGGCCTACTTCCGAATTGAGTAACTATAGAACTATTATGATCAAACATACTTTTGCCAAACTTTATGCCACTACTTTGAACACTATGTTATCTAGTGAGCTTGATAGAAGAGGTTGTAGAGCTAAAGGGCAGGTTGGTTTTAGGGCAAACTATCAAACTATGGATCATATTTTCACACCGCGGGCTATCACTGAGGAGGCTAGACACTGCTCTCAGAAGGTCTATTGTTGATATGTGCACTTCTGTAAGGCTTTTGATTCTATTCCTAGATTGGCCTTATTTCAGAGACTTCATGGGACTGGGATCTCAGATATGTTGCAGACTACTATTATGAGGCTTTATGGGAGGGTAACTGGTAGGCTCAGGAATCTGGAGGGCTTTTCGGTTCTGATTCAAAGCACCATTGGGGTGAAGCAAGGCTGTCCTCTTTCTCCTACACTGTCTGGTTTGTATATTGATGAGTTTGGAGGATTTCCTTGTGAACTCCTCTCAACTGGGCAACAGGTGTTATTTGCATTAGGTTTTGATCTCCATGTTACTTTTTGTTGATGATGTGGTTCTCTTGGCCTCTTCTCCCGACAACTTGCAGAGACTCTTGGATGGTCTAGCTTCTTTTTGTGATCAGCGGCAGCTTGTGGTCAATTTGTCTAAGACTCAGGTTATCATCTTTAACTGTTTAAAAACCTATCATCTCATTTCTTCTTTCAGGTTCAGGAGGATGAGATTGCTTCCTCTTATATTACCTCGGTGTGAAGTTCTCAAGATCGCGCTTTAGCTTGAGGCCAATTATTCAATCCAAAGTTAGTAAGGGCATGGGTTCCCTGGCTTTGCTGGAAAGACAGTGCTTCAAGCATCATTTCCAGGATATTTCGTCCAAGTTGTCCCCTTTGAACTCCTTGGTTCGTCTGACAATTCTCTATGGCTCGATGGCTTGGGGGCCATCTCTTATTGCTTCTGATTGGGCTTCTATAGAGAGGGTTCAAACACTGATGTTATGGTGTATCATAAGATGTCATAGACTCACCCCTCACAGCATCGTCTTAGCTGAGTTTGGAGCTCATCCTCTCAAACTTGCCGCCATCTTTTACTTAATTTGGTTTCTTCATCGGCTTCATGGTTTTATGGAGTCGGGTGTTGACCAACACAGATACTCTCATCTGGCATATTGTTCTTTTGTTGAGATTTTGAGATCTGACACCTCTACTAAGTCTCGTTGTTGGTACGCCCAGGCCACCTCTTTGTTGGGTTCGATTGGTATTGAGATAGATTGTCTTCCTCCTTACCAGTTTTCACTTAATGCTCCTACTCATCTTCTCCCCTCACATTAGGATTTGAACGAGCATGTCAGACAAGATATTTACAAACAGTGCATTACCACTACCTGGAGTAATCCCCCAAGAGGTCTGCGACCTAGGATGGCCTTCTATGCTGAGCATTTTCTTGAGATCCAGGATGGTATTATTGTTCACCCTGCTTATCTCTACCGGCGCTGGAATCATGCCTACATTCAGAGTTGGTTCTCACCAGCTTTGACCACCATATGGATCGGGCTTATCAGATATGTCAGTTGTGTACTTTGGCAGAGGTTGAGACTAAGATCCACTTCATCTTTCGATGTCCTCTTTACTATGAGATCAGAGGGAGATTTTACTGCCTTTTCAAAGACTGTTCTTCTCTTTCGATGTTCTTCAACTATATTGATCAGCGGTGTCTTGCACTTTATCTTCAGGAGGCCACCCATCTTCGAGAGATTACCCTACAATCTTTTATACCTCAAGGGTGTACTTCTAGCCAGCTCATTACTGCCTTTTTCTCTCCCTTGTCTCCTTCTAGAGGTCTGAAAAGGCCTTCCAGTACTTCTCATTCCAAATTGGTCAGACGCTGCACCAGTTTCTCCAAGCAACAACAGTCCTACAGCGGTTCTACACAACATTCTAAGACTATGGAGCGTTCATGGGTTTACCCCTCTATTACTGATTTTTTTGTGGCAAGGAAGAACCCTCAGTCCTTACCTTCTATTCTTTCTTGTTTTGTTTCTTGCTTTTGTTTCTTCTCAGTCACTGTTTGGTGCTTCTGCTTTGGTCGGCTCTTCTATTTCTATGCTTAGTCCCATAAACCGTGTTGCTTTTTCGTGGACATTAATATAATTATCTTATCTTATCTTACATACATATGTTTATTATCTGAAAGAAAGAAGATACGATAGTAATTGTTTCCTCAAAATGGATTAGGTACTAAAAGCCATTAGTTTTTATTATTTTCAATAAACAAGATTAAGATCTATTTGCTTGTTGCAATTGCAACCATACTTATTTACAAAACTCTCCCTCTTCCGAGGGTATAAAGAGATAATTTAACATAACTTCTTATGAAAATCAGACACCCTATTCCTAGGTATTATGTTTGTTCCCTTCCTTGGGCTTATCCTGCCCTTTACAAGGTACATGATAAATCATGAGTACATTGGTTTGCTTGACATTCCAAATTTGGATAAGTTGGGTGCTCATAATTGCCTTCCTAGCACGGTCCACCTGATTTCCTTCTTGAACCGAAACAAGGCATGGGCTAGAGTCTCATCATCTTTAGGTGCAGAACAATAGGAGTAATCAAATTTTGGCATGTTCTTTATCAGAAAGAAGAACACAAGATGGCAAGGTTCATTTCAAGGTGTGATTATGGTTTTAATCTTGCCCCTTTTCAACATTACATATAGTGATGAGCCCAAGGTTTAGTGCCAAACCCAAAGCTTTGATACCATATGTAACATACTATTTTTCCCCATCTTAACTAACAACTAACATATTATTGAACACAGTTACTTTTCATATTCAAGAGTATGAGAAGGCAGTTATAACAGACAATTTGCGTAATCATATGAAGAGGATTAATGGTAATAACCATTGTAACCCCAGTACTGGGGTACATCAGGACGACAGGACGAGTTTCCGGGACGAGGGAAAAATGGGCCTCATTTTTTGGACGGTGGCGAGGCGGTCATGGAACGGTGACAAGGGGAGGATGGGGCAACAAGGGGTGTTGTATAGTACACATATAGAACTTGAAATGCTTGTTATGAAATGATGTTTCAGTAGACATACGAAATTAAAATACTTGAACATGGCAAAATTGCAACATGAACTAGAAGCATTGAACATTCAACATAGTAACATATTACATACCCAATAGTAACATTAAAAAATTAAATTCAAATAAAAATTCAAGTACCCATCCTAGCAGCAGCATGGTTGCGGAATGGCAAAGGTGGGGATACTTGGGTACACAAGAACCCGGTGTGGGGCATCTTGGGGACGGGTACTTTGAGGTTTGGGAGGGGGGTGTGAGTCCCTGTGTTATACTGGTTATAACATATCAAATAAATTATCTTACTAACATTTGAAAGGAGCATGCTATATATAGTTGTCATCTTAACTAATCATTACTTAATGGAAAGAAAGATCATTTTCTATTGAGTTCAACTGATCAATACTATTTAAAACTGAAAAAGATATTTGCATCATTCAAATTATAATTTCATAATTAATTGAACTTGATTGATACAAAAATAAGAATTATACCTGATAATCATGAAGGCTTAAGAATGTAGATCTTGACGTTGTCTTATGCAAGTCCTGGCATTTGGTGGAGAGGAGAAGCATTTTTAGAGGCCCAACCACCCAACCGCGGACCCTAATTATCCCCACACAATCTCAACTGAAAAAGGTCCTTCCTACGCGGGACGAGGCATGGAATACTATTTCTCCTGCCACCTAAGAATCCTAATGTTAAGAGTGTCAACTATACAACCGCCTAGGCTATGGAGTCCTTCCCATCAGCCTATCTATCCATCTGCAAGCTACCTTGACCTCTAATGATCACAACAAGAAGTATTGCCACTAACCTGCCTTTGCCAAGGATTTGTGTGGGCGCTTTGTTGCCGATCACCCACCGGTCAACTTGACAAACAAGACTTATAACTATGACCACCATGAGCTGACTCAGTTTAACATGTTTGCTTATGTTCATTTATTATTTAGTTTGTTACTGATTCCATCTCTTCTCTTGCAGGTATTTCCCACAATTCAATTGTTATCAGTCTACACCTTTCATTTCGACCTTGCTGGTCATCATTTATGAAACACATTGTGGATGGATGTCCATAAATCTTGGATAATTTATGTCTACCACAGTCTAGATTTATCTGCTCAACCTCGGCCTATAGTGGATATTAGAAAAGGCCTCATAGCAATTCAAAACAATACTGTTAACTCATTGTGAGTACCTCTTCTTATCTCAGAGGCATATTGTTTAAACCCCTCTATAAGAAGGCACAAATTTGGTTTACTTCCCCCAATTATTCTAAGTTCTGAAATGAAAACAAGATATTGTACAACAGGTAAATCAATCTTTGAAAAAGTAGACCAATGGCAAGTGCATAGAGCAATCATATTGCACAACGTGTATCATATATAAACAATTATTCAGACACAGATCCTAATCCATCTTGACATTATTAATATCATTCATGCAAGATGCTCGATTCTCAGAGCTTACGAAACATAAAACTGAGATAGGTAAAGTGCAGAAAGACGCATGACTTGGCTTGCAATAATGAAGGTACATCAACCTTGACTGCGAATGGCCAAGCTCGGCTCCTCAATTGTAAAAATCCAATCCTCTGCTGTGGCTATAATCACTGGTTATAAGAGATAAATTGCAGGTATGAGAGAGAAATAATGGAAAGCTTGGAATGGCTTGTTGTTGCTATAAGAGATAAATTGCGGGTAGAAAAAATTATCGCAGAACAAGAAATGGTTTACTGATTTATTAAGCATGATTAGTTTACAAGATATAATCTCCCAA
This sequence comes from Cupressus sempervirens, assembly GCA_028749045.1. Classification (NCBI taxonomy): domain Eukaryota; kingdom Viridiplantae; phylum Streptophyta; class Pinopsida; order Cupressales; family Cupressaceae; genus Cupressus; species Cupressus sempervirens. The sequence goes on along the minus strand of CM053790.1, from coordinate 56,008,430 downwards.
AAGGAGTCATGTGCAAGATGACTAGAAAGGTGGCAATCATAAGTTACATTCTTGATTGAAAATTCAAAAACCACAAATAAAAGGTCGATGGAAATAATAATTTTACTCCTTATGTTTTACTATAATGATACTTATTGTATTTACATACATTTGTATGTGTAACAAACACATAAATACATACACGTAATATTCCAAATATACATATTTTGTGTATACACTGAATTTTAAGTATACGTATACATAAAAGTATGTCATATTTGAATATACGCATAAATACATATACATGTATGCACATGTATGAATAATAAGTACCATGGTAACCATTTTACTAGAACATGTCTGCCATACCGTTTCTTTAAGGTAACAATTGTTCTTAGTTTGATTCATGCTCAAGTAGATACTTTTATTATTTTATTAAATGCGTTGACCCAGTTAGCTCATGGTGGTCACTTGGTATACCCTTGCTTGCCTAGTTCATTTCCTTGGTCAAGGTGGTTAGGATTCATACATGTTGGCTCGATGGCAGGTTGGTGTTCTCGTACCCAATTCGCTCCTTGGCAATGCTTCCCCCCTTCATCACATTTCTACAAAAGAAAACTTACCATGGTAATAACATATTCTCAATCATTTAATCAAAATCAAATAGTCATCTTAACATAAGATCATAACAAGTAACCAATATTTGTAATTCTCATGAATCATAACTCAACTCAACTTTGCATGACGTCTCAACAACTATAAAGAATATTTTAAAATTAAACAAAATAGGGGATGTAACAACCTTGATAGACAACCACTTTTGCCTTATACTCGCTCTGCTAATCTATCCCTATGATACTATCATAGGACCCCAGAGGTGCTACGTACAAGTTAACCTCAATAGAGAAGTTACTAAAGTCTACCTAAGCCTCAAAAAGACATTGCTTCTTTTCAGAAATCTACTTAATAATTTTGGAGATATAAAACACTTTGCAGCTCTAATGTCAATTAATATAGAAATGGGATTTCCACATATCTTACCCAGGGTTTCTATGGGACCTAGTTGCTGCTCTACTTGATGGTTGTCCAGGGCTGCATGAATCCTATGCTGGAAAATGGGTTGATGAGGTCGTAAGCGAGGATGCATTTTCTGGTTTGATGTGCCCCTTCTAGGACACTTGTTGACATAGTGGTCTCCACCACAATCAAAACAGCCTGTAGGTGGTCCTTTCTTTTTATTTACTTTGTTGTCATTGTTGTTCCCGGAGTTTCCTTTTAAATCTCTACTGTTATTTCCCTTGAAATCAGGTTCCTTTTCTATGGTATAGTCTTCCTTCACAGACTTAGCATCAGCAGCTTTCTTCTCCTCTGGTGTAGTTACCATCATCTTCTTCTCTGGTGCAGATGCAGAAGCTTTCGGACGCGTTTGCTGGTTGGATGTGCCCTTACTAGGACACTTGCTGGCATAGTGGTCTCCACCACAAACGAAACAGCCTGTAGCTGGTCCTTTCTTTTTATTTCCTTTGTTGTCACTGTTGTTGCTGGAGCTTCCTTTTGAAATTCTATTGTTATTTCCCTTGAAATCGGGTTCCTTTTCTATGGTATAATCTTCCTTCACAGACCTAGCATCAGAAGCCGCCTTCTCCTCTGGTGTAGTTACCATCATCTTCTTCTCTGGTGCAGATGCAGAAGCTTTGTTCTCCTCTAGTGTACTTACCATTATCTTCTCTTGCGTAGATGAGGCAGCTTTCTTATTGACTTCATTTTTCTGATTCTCGGACAAACAGTTTTCCCCTATATCCATTCCCATCTCTTTAAATTTTCGCAACCTCTCAAGTTCATTTTGCAAACTCTCAAGTTTATTTTGTAAACCAGCAAGTCGACATATATCTTCCAAATTATACTCTTTGACAACCTTGATGACTGAATTTATGGCAATAATCTCCTCAGTTGTTGAATTAAGCTGCAAATGGAAGTCCATAAAAGAGAAGTCATACATAAAGAAAACAATTTGCCATCTCGCAGAATTTAAGATTAAGCAGTGATCCCTTTCCAATCGTTAAAACCCAAGATGAGAAAAACAAACCAGATAAGATGGGTTTTTCTCTCCCTTCTTCGCCATGTCCTCTATAGCTTTCTGTCTATCTTCCAAATATGCTTTCAACAAATCTGCCGGTTTTATTTTATCCATTACACCAAATGCATGAGCATATCTGATGGCCTCTATCCACTTGCCACTTTTTGAAAGCTTGTCCACAAAATCTGCACAAATACCAAACCTCTATCATTTGCAAGAACAAACATAATGGATCTTGTAGATGGACTGCATAAATTAGTTTTCAAGTGACCGGACACAATCTTTAAAATGAAATAAGTTACAGAATTTTTGAAATGGCAACGTTTGTCAAAATCCTTTATCAGAACTTTATCCAAGATACCATCTAAGCACCCCACTTGGAGTTCATAAAAAATATTTTCTTTAAAATGCTAAGAGAAACTGATCACAGAGCTTTTATAAAAGCCTAAGGTTTACATACATTTTATGGTCTGTAGAATAGTTCAAGAAGTCCCAGAGATCCCAGAGACATCAAGTTCTCACATGTTAAAATGCCAGCTGGGAAACCTTGAGATGAACTAACCACCAAGATAATGCAGGTTCATAATGTAATCTCACAGCGAGCTACTTGCTGAATCTGTAGGTCAGGCCGACCTAGGATGGCAAAATACAGAATGTGGCCTGAACATAAGAAAAACAGTCGTTTGGTCTTTAAAACCTCAATCCAACCTGCATTCTTCTTGCAAAGCATCTGCAATCTTCCTTGAGCAATTGAAGGCAATTCAAAAAGCAATTTTTCTCCAATTTCCAGTTTTCATTTTATTTCTGTTATTTTTTAGACATTTCTAGTATTGTTTTACATTTATACAATGTTTTATTTAGTTAAGAAAGGGTTTATAGAACAGAAACGTTGTTCTTCCTACAGTAATTGTTAATTGCAACTATTGGGGGCTATAGATATGTGTAGGCACCAATCAGTTAAAGTACCACCTTGGATGCATTGCTAGTTGAACGTGAAATTGTGTCAAATTGGTAAGTCTGAGAGAGAACAAGAGATGAATGTAGCTCTTACATTAATGGAACAAAAAATGATGAGGACAAACACAACCATTACAGCAGTACTGAATCCTGACAACACAAAATAGAGAACAAATGTGACATGATTGTGGCCTCCATTCATTGTCTAAAGATTTGCGGCACATTCACTTCATCAAGCTCCAGTGATATCCAATCAGAAGATTGTTTTGTTCCATAAAACATGTCAAGATTCGTCACCTCTGCTTCGAGGTACAGCTTGAACAAATACAAGCAATGGCTTAAGGAAAACTTTGGTTCTAAAATAGCCTTCCTATATGGGAAACATTTGCTCACACCATTGGCATTTGTTAAAAAAAGGTATAGGGTGCCTACTCCACATGAGTTTAAACAGCATTTTGGTAAGAAATGTAGTGAAAGCAAAAACAAATGTAGAATAGCGAAGAAAGCAGTGACACAAATGCACAATATCATCAGACAGATGAGCAAATAAAAGAAATCATTTTCCAACAGCTTCGAATGAAGAGGTGTTCTTTGAGTATAATCGAGGAGATAGTATTAGAGGTGAGGACAGAAAATGCAGTTGCACTCAACACTTTTAAAACCCTTTGAGCTGCCCATTGCTTTGTGTACTGTCATAAAATTGCATCACTGTGTAATTTTCATTTAATCTGACCCCATTTTAGCATGTATCCCAATGCAAATGGGGACTTCCACTTTTGTTGCTTTTAGAGTTTTAGATGTCAGTATTTTGTTTTAATCTCTGGTCTTTGTCAAGCAAAAGTTCAGGAGTTTAGGGTTGTCAAGATCAGTCTCTGAGTACAGAAAGTATCATCAAAAAGTTTTAAAAAAAGCATAACAAAAAGTGAACTTTGATATAACAAAAGTGTTCACAACTGCCAAAGGGCGAAAATCAATATTGCTTAGGGTCAATTCTGACAGCTTTCTATTTTTAGGAAGTTTGCTTTTTCTTTTATTTTTCATTTACAAAAAGGAGGAACATATGGACTTTCTTTTCTCATTAGAAATTGTGAAAGAATACAAATATTTGTGGATTGACTTCTATTATAGACTCTGTTGGGAGACTTGTAGAGCAAAAAGGATACAGGGAGCGTGGAAGGTATCCTATCTAATGCAAAACAAATGTAGAAAAACCAAGCTTTGTGAATGGAAGACAGAGAAAACTCTCTTTCGTTTGCTGGTCAAGGCGGTTGTCCTTTACGGGTGCATGGCTTGGAGGCAGGCAGCATGACAAACTGTGGGTGGAGAGAGAGAGGGTCATAAACACTTAATCACTAGTAATATCATTAACTAGTTGATACACTTACATATCTTTTCATTTATTGGAAGGAAAATAGTGCAACAGCAACGTAATTAATTACACTTTTAATTGAATTTAGATACACATTGAAAAGAATAAGATCCCGTTAACCACATTAAAGCCACCAAGATTTTTCAAGCAAATTCTGATTGCTGTTCAGAAACCATCAATAAACAGTGGTTGCACAAGCCTAGAGCTTATCATAGCAAGATACCCAAAAAGCTTTTCTGAACACACTTCAGAGAGAAGTATGGAGATATCATCTTACTTCTCAAAAGAGTTATGGGAAGTCCTCAGGCTTCTCCATTTGAACCATGGATGATCTATTTCATAGAAAGAATCACTACAGGTGTTATGACCCAAATTCCTATCCTTTATTTGACTTCTATTATTATTCATGAATGAGCAAATTGCATGTTCATAAGCACGGGAATTAGCTGTTATAACAGAGCAACTGTTCCCTGGAAATATCATAACTAACAAATGGTAAAGAGAAATTGAAAACTAACTGTTGCGAACATGAAATAGAAGGATCATTAACTAGTTGATGCACTTTATCTTTTCATTTATTAAAAGAAAATTAGTGCAACAGCAACATAATTAATTACACTTTTAATTGAATTTCAATACACATGGAAAAGAATAAGATACCCATTAACCGCATTAGGCTAAGAATGAAATCTGGATCTGTCTTCTGCAAGTCTTGGCATTGGTGAAGAGGAAAAACAATGACAGAGGCTTAACCACCCAACCATGGACCTAGTTTATCCCCTCTCAATTTCAACTGCGAATGGAACAACATCACCTCCTGCCACTTGAGCATCCTGGTGTTAGAGTGTCAACGACTCAGCCGGCTAGACCCTGGATCCCCTCCTAACAGCATATCCATCCGACCGGTGGCTATTCTACCCTCTAGTGATCACAGCAGCAACAATTGCCACTAATCCTACCCTAGCCAGGGATTTACATGGACATTGTTTGCCCCATCACCCACCGCTCAACTCAACAAACAAAACATTCCTCAATGAACAATCATGACCTGACTAGGTTATATCTTTCAGACTTAGCTTTACTTTCCTTCTTTATATTATTACTAACATGATTTCTCAAACTTGCAGGACATTCCCACACAGGTACATGACTCCATGATTTACATTTTTTATCTCAGCCTCACTCAGCTGTTCTTGATGATCATCAATGTACCCATTCCACAATCATGGTAATCACAGATTTCTGCTTTATAGAACAAGTTTCCCCATTCCTTAAGGGGTTATTAAATGAGAATATGATACTATTCCCTCATTCAAATAATGATTAGCAAGCTAGAAGGTACACTGCCAAGAGATAAGCCTTCCAGTCTCAGAAACATACAGACATTAATGTCCCTGTACTTGCAGCTTCCCCCAGCTAATCAATACATAAAGATTTATTGAACAAGGCCATGATTTATTACAGCAGGCTTCGGATCTCACAGGGCTGTTTGGATTTTAAGTCGGAATTGGTTATGCAATTTCATATCATGCTAAAGCGGTTCTTTCATGAGAAATAGACATGAGAATTAGAATTCCCTACCAAGGCTATGCAAAAGTAAAAGATAGCTCCTTCAAATAAAGAAACAATTTCATCTAGCAAAGAGGCGCAAGGGGAGAAGAAATTTTCCAGTGTATTCCTAACTCCACTGTTAATGTTTTCGAACCTGAATATAAGAATGCAATATACAAAAAATCAGATAAGCATACGAACAGACGACACCATTATTTACCCTGGGAAACCCTCCTACTTGAGGGAAAAACCCAGCCACACCTGAAAAAGCTGCACTTTATTTAGATAATAATTGTCTTAGTACAAAGCTCAAAACTCGAGCTTTACACAAAAGAATCAATGTAACTCCCCTTACAACAAAGGCAGTAGTCCCCCAGACTCTTTGTATCAACATCAAGCTTGATCGTCTGTTCTACTACCAACAATATCTCTGCAATACTAACAGTATGTAAAAGATAACATCAAGCTGCTCATATAAAAAAAACCGACAAGACAATCTCCAGCACTCAATAGATAAAGCAGCTAGAAAGGTCACCAACCGAAGAAAAGAAAATGAACTGATCTCCGTGAGCAATCATACACGGCAACAATAAGATAGCCAACACCTCACACGGCAACCATAAGATTGCCAACACCTTACAAGGCAACCATAATAAGAATCAATGCCACGTACGGCAAATAAAAGAAAGAAAATGACGCCTGCAAAATGATACAAAGCCACTAAATAACACACCACGGTAATGCTTGAAGCCGTTACACATTATGAGCTGTCAACTGAAGGAAGAATAACGGTGTCGCAAAGCACTCGTACAAGTGATGAAGTAGCAACTGAGGCATAAGAAAGTATGTCCATGTCATCAAAACAAACAGAAGAGCAAATACATGAAGACGTGCCATATGAAAGAAGCTACAACTCGATAATTATGAAGAAGTGAATGGGATGCCATGAAGTCACAAACTACCAACATAGTCACGGGTATGTGTGAAGCCTCTATCGCAGCTACAAATTCAACATCCACAATGCAAAATTGAGCATATGCAAATTCAGTTCCCTCTAGACAAAAATGAGAAAGTGTAATGCCTTCAAGATGCTTTTCCTTGGGCACTTGTTTTACAAAGAAATCATGTTCCTCAGGCAACTCCTGCACAGCCTCAGCAAAATTGACGAAAAACACACTGGATCATATCTATTCCTTTTCACCAGATGAATTTTGCAAAGTCACTAGATCAGCTCCAAGCTCATCAAAAGAATTTGTGTAATTGGAATTACCTACCAAGCCTGTGTAAAAGAAGAAGACAGTTCCTTCAAACAAAGAAACAGAATCATCAAGCGAAGAGACACCAAGTGGAAAAGAAATTTCCAATTTATACCCACTTCAACCACCCAGAATTCTAATCCATGTAGCAACTCAATCAAGTTCTACTTCAACCCAGTGTAGGACCTCAAGCCAACGTAACAAATGGCACAATGGCATCCATAAAATGCATCTCTTACAATGATCACCAATTATTATAACATGCCCAAGAATCTGGAACATTTTTGTTCCAAATTTTAGGTTGGTGATATCAATCAGATTGTCGACAAACAAATCAAAATTTTCGAAGATATACTCCAAAAAATAAATATTCAGCATGAAGATGTTACTAGTCAAATAATTCCTTACTCTTTAGGAGAAGAAGCATATAATTGGTATGTACTTACTGATAAATTCAATTCAAGATTGGCAACAAATAAAGGATGCCTTCCTAGCCAGGTTCAGATTGCCTACTAGCCCAGCTGAACTATATATACAATGTGTTGAATAAAAGAGACAGAAAAATGAACCAATCAGTTCCTTTAACAACAAGTTCACAAGGCTTACATGTGACTACATGATCCATATCACTTGGATGACACAGAAGCTCACTCAGTTATTATGCAGCCTTGGATAGTCTCACATCCATGTTTGTAAGAATAGCCAACCTAGCTCCAACTGACTTGAAAGGAGCTTATGCCAAAGCTATAAAATTCAATACAGATTTAGGCATAAATATTACTGGATAACTCGATCATTTAGGAAACACAGCAATGCCAAATCAAACAACAAGAATCAATCAGGCACTGGCTGGTCACACTCCAGTGATAAATCCTATCCAGATCTTGGCAATCATATAGTGGTACATCCTGGAGCACCTCTTCTGCAAGCACAATCATCAGAACCAGTTCATCTGCAAAGCATCACAAAAACTCAAGAAAAAGAAGGAGAGATGAAGGAATTGATTAAGCAAGTCAAAAAATTATCAACCAAGGTCACATACTTGCAGAATCAAAATAACCAAATCCACAGCATGCAAAGAAGTAACCAAAGATACCAAAACAATAATCAAAATAACAACAATCAAGCATATCAAGCTGGAAATCAAAGAAAGCAAGGTTTTAGAGGAAACAATCAAGGATTTCAAAGAAGAATATGGAATATTGCACCCAGTTCTGGAAATGTGCCACCACCATTGGATCCTTCTGCAAATTCTGAGGTTTAACAAAACAGATAGAATTCTTGCTGAGTCTGTATTATTGGGGCAGTGCCTTATGTTGGGATGTCAATCCCAGAGATGCTATGCAGATTAAGGAAGATGACACACCTCCAAGATTGCTTGGGGCTCCATTGGTCGAGGAAGTTCTCAACCTAGCAGTAACTCATATTCTAGTCTAGTTCTAATTTGGATTAAGATTCCTAGACCTATCATGTGTTGTTTATGGACAGCATATATTTACTTATAGCTTGAATGAATGAATGAAGGATTTTAATAACGTTGACGAGGCCAAAGCAGCCTATGTGACTGCTAACAACTAGCCTACTCCAACTGTAGTCCTTTGACTAATTTTTCTCTTCTTTGGTCTATTTTGATGATCAGATTTGCTGTCTTATTTAGTTGCTTTTCATCAAAGAGGTGGCCCATACTGTTGTTTTCCAGCATCTCTAAGTATTTGGATCTGATGTCGCTGTATGTCAGGCAGTCCATGACAAAGTGATGTTCTGTCTCAATTGCCCCCATGTCACAGAATAGGCATGTCCTATCTTCCCATTCTTCTTTTGGCACTTTCCATCTACCCGTCTCGCATCTCAGTTCATGGGAGCTAGTTCTAAGCTGGGCTATAAGCATTTTGGCCTTCCACTTAATGGTTGCGAATAGATACACCTTTTCCTTGTGACATGCGTTGGGGTTAAATTCCTTAATATAGTGAACTTTTTTCCTCCCCATGTGCCTTGTCCACATGATGTTACGGAATGTTTCGCGAACAAACTTCTTGATTTCTTCCGTACCATCTGGGCAACTATGAATGTTGACATCCCATTTTTGCATCCATTTATTGTTTTCCTTCATCCATGTGTTTTTTCTCTTTTCTAACTTTTCTTCAGTGACTAGCTTAGGCCAGCAATGATTTTCCATGCTCTGTGTTTTCTTTAAGTAACATAACAGTCGGATCATTGCAACAACTTCCAAAGGGAAGGCACCCACTTCAGCTAATAATATCTCGTAAGGCACCGAGGTTTTGATTTTAAGGCTGCTGAAGTTAAGGTGCTTTTGTATTCTTTCAACTTGTCTCCATTTCTGATCCATACAAGATCACTGGTGTGACAAGCAACACAAATAATATTTTCTTTGTCTTCCAATCCCAAAGTTTTGCATTCCTACATTTATTCTGTAAAGATTACAGCGGCTTCTAACCTCCTTGAATCCTCTTGGATCTGCACATTTCCCAGCTGAGTTTGTTCTGGAAGTCTATTCCCAAGTACTTGTATTCACTCACAATCTCTAAAGGGTTATCCTTAAAGAGAAAAGTGTCTGGGGGTCTTTTGTTTCTTTTCAATGAGAAGATCATAACTTTGGTTTAGCTAGTGTTAACTTCCATACCCACCTCCTGGCAAAAGCTTTCTAACACCTTCAAGTGCTCTCTCAAACCATTGGTTGTCTTGGCAATAATGATGAGGTCATCCGCATATAACAGTAATTTTATTACATAACTGGCTAGCTGGACCCCCTCGCCACTAGTGCTATCTAACCATGCTTCCAACTTGTCAATGATAGTGGGCACCATTGTTTGACCCCTATGTCGTTGCCAAAGCATTCTGCTAATCCATCCATAGTTCTGCTTTTGGCCTTAACCAGCTCATAATCTGTGTACTGCTGTCCTTCGCACCATAGGTATTCCCAGCTCTTCCATTCGTTTCCAAAGTTTGTGATGAGGTACTGTGTCGAAGGCTTTTTTGAAGTCCACAAAACAACAAAAAGCCTCATCCCCTAGGGTATCCCATATTTTCTCAACTAAGTATCTAAGAGTCGCCCCGTGATCAATAGTGGAGTGTTTCGGTATAAAGCCCACTGGTCCCTTTGCTATTTTTTCCTCTATTTCAGCCCATTTGCTGATTTTTCGTTCTACCATGCTTCCAAATAGCTAACAGAGAAGAGGGTTAATCATGATGGTCCGATAGTTAGAGGAGTTGTTTGTGCCTCCGCTTTTGTGGATCAGGACCACTACACTGGTCATCCAATTTTAGGGGAAGCCCTCCTCATTGGCGTTGTTAAAGCCTAAAGGTGCAGTTCATATGAGGTGCAAGCAAATCAGCCCCCCATTTTAAATATTCAGCTTGAAGCCCATCAATGTCCATCGCTTTACCTATTGCTAACCTCCTTATGCCTTGAATGATATCATCAATGCTAAATAGATCTTCCATGTGCATAGTTACTAGGGTATCATGTTGCTCTTGCTTGCGTTCATAGAGCGCTTTGGCATATTCCAGCCATTGTGTTCCGGTTATGTTATTCTCTAACTGCTTCTTTTTCTGTCTAAGCTCATTCCATTACTTTTTGGGGCCATTTTTCCCGAGGTTAATCAGTTCAAGTCATCTTAAGATCACATATTGTTCCTTCCTTCGTCTTAGCAACTTGATATACTCCTTATTTTTTTCATTATCCTTTTGCCTTTTGCTCTCTTACATTCATCATGAAACCACGGGTTAATCGAAAATGTATTCTTAGTGCCTCTTTTGGATTTAGATCTTTTACATTCCTCGAGAGCCTTGTTGATAATCAGAACAAGGTTATCCTTGTCCACATGATGTTGTGTGGTAGTATTTGAGTTCTTTTGCTGATTGGTAGATATCCTACTGCGAGAGTTTCTGAAAATTTCCTGATTTTCTTGTTTCATTAGGATCCTACCAGCCGAAGGATCTTTTCTTTCCTTGTACACTTGTCGAACATTTTGTTGATCTTTTATGTGAGGTGCCAGCTTGAGAGAAATCGGATTGTGGTCCGAGTTTAGGCCGAGTGGGCATTACCCTATCTCAAACTCCAATATCTTTGAGGTGTAATTTGAGAGCGAATGATGTAATCCACTACACTTTGTCCATTGTAGGTTTTGCAAGTGATGCATCGTGAATTAGGCCATTACCTCACCCCATTGCAAATGACCATGTTGTGAAGGCAGCAGACACCCAGTAATTATGCCCCAAAGTGATTGACCTTGCCTTTGTCATCCTGCGATGACCTCTCCCAATGTTGGGGCCCCTCTTCTTCTAGCCATATCGGATCATTATTTTCTCTGTACCCTCTTTCAAGATTGAGAATCTGATTATTTGCTATCCTAGCATTAGAGTCATCTTCCTAAGGCGCTAAATGTAGAAATGTCCTTTTTGAGCAAGGCAAACGGGTCTTCGTGATCTAGGTGCTTCTTCTTGTAGAAATGTGATCCTTTAGGTGCAAAGTAGCATGTTGCCACCAGAATAGAAACCTGATTTTCTGTTATTTTTATCCAGATGTATTGGTTGTTTGCAACTTCTTTCTCTGTGCTAATAAATCTGCCCCGTGCTTCTTTAATCAAAATGGTGATGCCTCTGTGCCCTTTACCACTTTCTGTCCTTTCATTCCACACTGAGATTTTCCTATAACCTTCAAACTCCTGAACCTTGCAGCCATCGTGTTCATGTGTCTCTGTGAGTAGGATAATGTCTTTGTCCCCTGCTATGGACCCTAACCCAGGTCCTCTCCTCCACGTATCCTCTACAATTCCAGCTAACAACAGTTAAGAAGTCTTGGGTGGGCAATAGTTCCTATTTATCCTATGTTATTTTGTCATTAACATGGGCCTTCCCGTTTTGCAGCCATGCCCATTTTCCATTATCTCTTGCTGTTTAAACTTTTTCCCATTCTTTTCTCCTTTCCTATTGTTGGGTTGCTTGATATAATGATTATTATGGACAACTGATTATGGAATTGGACTTCTATGTTTACTGTTTACTATTTAGTAGCTCAGTTATAAAATTCTCATATGTCTACTATTTACATTTCAATATTAGATGTCATTTCATGCATGAAACTTGGAGCCTTTGGTGGGAACTTTTTCTATAAGCATGTTGTTAAATATAGATCAAATTTTGGATTGAACGATTTTAATTTTATTTTTTCTTTCCTAGATGTATGATGAGCCCAATTCCTACTGATAAAACTAGAGTAGCATTTGATGAGATACTCTAGTCGCTTTATAACTAATGTGAATATCTATGTAATGAAGTAGATCTATATGAGAGAACAATGTTGCCAAAGGAAGGATATATTGGTTTCCACTTGAGAAGGTATGATATATATCTCTGCTGTAACTTGTAATAACACTTGTCCATTTGTGTATTCCAAGATACATTTCAGATCATTACATATACTCATGTAGAGGCATGCCTCTCACAGAGACATGTCTATGCATGAACTTGATTCACGTAGGGACACGGCTCTACATGAGACATGCCCCAAAACAATACCAATCAGCATTTTGATCTGTCATTTCATAACACAGTGTATCCTGCACAACTTGTTAATGACTTAGTTGCCGATTCGCGAAACGAATCCGATTCGGGCACGTGAATTGGATCCGTGGATTCGAGATTTTTTTGTTTTCCCAATTATGGTTTGTGGAGGATTCGTGTGTGTGTGTGTGTGTGTGGGTGTGGGTGTGTGTACACACATACCAAAAAAAAAAAAAGAAATATACATAATTCTAAAACTAAATCGTTTCATAGTATGAATCTATGATTCTAGTACGCATCTATGAATCTAGTATACCTGATGATCTATTTTCATGATTATAAAGAAAATCAACACATTCACATTGAATTACTAAAAGTGAAAGTTTGTAACATTCAAAGTATAGATTATTAAACTTAAAGTTTGTAACATGATTTACTCATAAAAGAGTCAAAGAGTCAAGAATCTACGACTAAAGGTTTTTCTTTGATAATCAAATGGATTTTCAAGAAAATCCGCATAAGAGGGGTACTGATGAGATTCAAGTTCCATATCTGTATCACCAGAGGAACCTAAACCAGCTCCGCTAGTATTAGAGGGGATTGTGATCTCATAATCCTCCTCCTCATCATCCACATCAAGCAAAGTGGATCTAGCAAGATCCTGGATGGTCATATCTAAATCAAGAGTCTCGGGTGCTACACCCCAAATCTTTTTAGGCCCCTTCCTGTACTTAGGATCCTTCCGTGACAACAAGCGCAAATTGTTGTGAATGAACACAAGGTCATCTACTTTTTTTGCAGCCAACCAGTTGTGTTTGACCGAATGGATAAAGGAGTAAGTACTCCAATTCCACTTAACTACAGAAGAGCTGGCAACCTAGAGAAACTTAAAAAATATCAATACAACAATCAAGATAAATTCAAGGAATTGAGAATGTTAACTTTAAGCTTAAGAAATCAACTTTAGGTGTTAAATTTTACAAACTTAGGAGTAAGTACTCCAATTCCGCTCAGCTACAGAGGAGCTAGCAACCTAGAAAAACTTAAAAAATATCAATACAACAATCAAGATAAATTCAAGGAATTGAAAATGCTAACTTTAAGCTTAAGAAATCAACTTTAGGTGTTAAATTTTGCAAACTTACTTGGGATAGGATCTTTTTGACAAGAGGTTGGAGGTACCTAAAGTCTTGCCCATGAAGGTGCCACCATTTAATGGCATCCATCCTGCTTTGGTCTTCTATAGCAATAGAGTGAAAATTATAACCTGAGATAAAGGTAGCAAATTCATTCCTCACAACTGCCCCAATTTCTGGATCTTGGAATATTTTAGCTAATACCCTCTTATACCCATTTGCAACCTCTGCATCTCTAAATAGTGGAACTCTACCTGGAAGGCGAAGTATATCTGCACTATAGTACACGGGGATAACGTAATACAATTGAACATTATCAATTATCAATTGCACAAACATTGGATAACATAAACACAAGCATTTGATAAGCATTACAGTACCTCGTGGATAGAGCATATGCGAGGAAGTGCAAAGGTGTGGTCATCTTGTTCCATCAATGATGAACAATTGCTTCCATCATCTTGTAAAAGGTGTCTAGAGGATCATTCTCCCTCCTCTGTATGACTTGGGATATGAGATATGAATAATGATTACAATTAGTGATGATTTCAATTTAAACTTTAGAATCTAGATCTCTCTCAAATAAACAATTGTAAAAGAGCATAGAACTTACCATTTTAACCTTTTCCAACATAGTGTTCGTGGAATCATATATATCTTGAAGGCATGGCTCATTACTGTCTGCAAAGCGAAGCATTGTCATTATTGGATCAATGATTTCCAACACATAAGTCACAAGACCCCACCAATCCTCATCTAGTATCATTCTTCTCACATTTAAGGCCCTTGTTATATTGGAATTCTTCCAAATGCCCCATTGGGTGCTAATGACCATCTATTTCAATGCTCCCTTTACCTTCACAAGTCGTCTCAAGAAGACTGTGTGAGAGGGAAAGTGGGTTTCAGCAACCTAAGAACATGTTAAACTCAAGTTAGTAATACATTTTAAAATTAACACATGTTAACGTAAACAACATATAAGTGAATATTAAATTTATAAATTTACCTTCAATAATTCCAAGTTCAAGAAACTCCTAAAAGTTGCTTCTAACATGTGGTGATTTGTCACAAACATTTGAATCTCTTCAACTTCCTCATATATCTTTTTCACCCAATCTATTTCAGTGCCAATTGATTTCATCACCAAATTGAGAGAGTGAACGATGCATGGTGTCCAAAAGATATGATCATATCTAGACTCTACAATTATCCCTGCAGCCCTACAAACTTTTGCATTATTCGTGACCACTTGGACAACATTATCAGGACCCACTAACTTTATGGCATCAATGAAAATGCGTGAAATAAATTATGAACCTTTCACTTGCCCTCCACAATCAACTGCCTTCAAGAACATTGCCCCCTTAGGGCATACAACAACAACATTGATCCATGGACGGTTTCTACAATCTTTCCAACCATCTGAAATAACAAACACACCCAATTGAACCCAAGAATCTTTATTAGTTTGTTGCCCCACTTTTCATTCTCTAAATCAATTAGCAAAAGTGAAAAGTGAATACTTGTGTTATAGTGAGATGAGCGAGTTCTTGGTCGTGTTTGAGTCTAGGTCTAATCCCTCTTAGGTGGAACAAGTCTCCATCGGATTTCTCCTTTTCCCCTTCTCCCCATTTCATAGACAGGTGCTTCTTCATTTTGTCGAAGTGATCTTACTAGTAGAGGTTAGTGCCTAGTCTGATGGAGATTCATGTTATTCATTCAATGATCAATTACATGTTATAGCTGCTTTCGGCCTATCACTTTTTCAAAAGAAACAGAAGCTTGCGAAAAATCGGAAATCAACTTCTCGGCGGGTTTCTAACTCATGAAGATGATTTCCCACAAAAGGCACTAAATGACACACATGGATCAAAAACACGAAAATAGCAAGGTATCTTGTGGCAAATCAATGCTCACTTTGCGATTATGACTTCAGAAAATGTTAAGATTCGTCATGGCTATCATAATTGTCCCCGACGGAAAACTCAGAACAAACTTCTCCTCGGCGAGTTTTCAACCCATGAAGTTGGTTTTCCAAAATGGCAGTTTAGAGTGAAAAGAAACGATAAGTGGGCTTTCCAAAATGGCAATTTAGAGCGAAAAGAAGCGATAAGCGGGCTCCTACAGAATCTATGCACCTCACTTAGACATTTCCGATCCCAAGAAGGACAATGGTCTAAAGTTCAATTAAGAAAGGAAACGTTGGCGGAGAAATAGAAATTGTCTTCTCCTAGGCGAGTTTTCAGCCCATGAACACAATTTCCCGAATTCCAAAGAAAATCAAGTCGATGATAAAGTTGGATCCCCAATTTGTGCATAAAATGTCTCAGAATGATAATAAAAAGAATCTAACCATTATGAAAAAGAGTTAATGATCATAATTCAACTTAGCGGCCATTTTCACACGGAGTACTCTATTGGGAACTTCCCGAAACTTGAAGGAAAACAGGAAAGTAAGTTATGGGGAGATATAAAGTTACCGTTGAGCCAACGGAACAATGAAAAGACCCCTAGTTATCCATTAAACCCTCGCATTTACTATTTCAACAGATATCTCCTTCAATTCATTCATGTGGTGCAAATTCTGAAGATTAACAGATGAATCGAGGCTAAAATATATATGGAAACATAAACAATTGAATAAATACCGCTTTTTCTTTGAACTGCTATCCTATTAATGTGCATAACTTTTTCAAAAGGCCAGTATTTGTTGCATTAGCCATTCCTTTCACTTTCTTAATTCAAATCTCATTCTCAAAACAATGGCAACCAGATTTGCGGGATTTGACAGGTTAGACAGAATCAAATCTCAATTGCAAAATTTTGTAGATACCTCTCTTCGTTTCTACGACATGGAGGATTTTCAAAAGAGAGTTTAGTCTGAATGGATTCATTCCATCACTGAGAAGCTTTGAGGATATGGGTTGGTCAAGACAGCTGGTTTTTCGATTGTAGTTTAAGCCCCGGAGTTGATCTCTAAATGTATACACCATTACAACCCAAAGACAAGGAAGATTGCACTATCGGATAACACAGTGTTGATTTCAATCGACAGGCAAACTGTGGTGAATTGCCTAAGAGTACCAAAACGAGAGGAATTCTCAGATTTAACCTTCAGAGGAGTCGTTTCCAGGTTCTCCACAAAGAAGATGATCTGGAGGAAAGAAATCATGCAAACATGGTTCCAAAAACCACGGAGTGCCAAGAGTAAGGTTCCTAAGACCTTGTTTGGGACCAACCTCAAACCAAAGATCATTGATATCTTGGTCCTCCTACATAGATTGAAAGGTGAGGTAGAAGCTTTGAATTTCTTTGAGCAATATTTCTTTTTAGTGCAAGTCATCTGCTCTGACACCTAATATATTGATTGGGCTCGTGAGGTAAGCGAAATTTTGTCTAATGCTCTCCGTGCTGCAAAATTTTACAATACATTCTATATGTCCTCTCTCCTCATCTATATGTTGGCCTCATTACAACTATAGCTAGGCCTCCCAAGAGCGGAAAATTTTCTTGATGATGTGAAATCTTATGAGTTTTATCCATGCTTACAATTGGAAAAGTATGTAAAAGTTAATGATGCATTCACTATGAGGATTTGCAAGGACCTACAGGGATGTCCAGAAAGGAGATTCAATCCTGAAGCCATGGCAACCATCAGACAATTTAAGAGTTAGTTCATCTAATTCTCATCCTTTTCTTATTTGCATCTTGCAGTTTTCAATGGTTTCCCCTTGAAGTTACCAAGATATCCTTGATCGTGCTGATCGAGATCATGTGACAGGCCATTCAAGTGAACATGTTGAGTGGGAATCTGAAGAAGAAAGGGTACGAATTCCCCATGAAGGTGGGGGGTTTCAGCTGTGACACCCATTCGGATGCCAAGAACATGTTGAGGGTGTTTGAAATGAAGTATAAATTGGAGATGTACGAAGTCTTGAGGCCCATGTTCGACCCAAATGGGTACGCAAGGGATGTTTTGCAAACTAGAAGCGTAATCAAGCACATTACCACCATTGAGGACTACTAGGCCGATTGCAAGAACGAGTTCGAGAGCTATGATTGAGCCTTCGCCAAACTAACAATCAATTAGGTGAAAATGTAAAAAGTCAATATTGATGTGGAAGGACTAGAGGATGATGGTCAAAACATGTATAGCAATACTTACCTAACTAAGCTAAGAGGAAATCCAATAAGCTCGGAGTCTTATGAAGATTCTGAGGAAGAGCTAGATATAATGATGGCTCAAATCTACAAAAGGACTAGAAAATGGGTCAAATGGACCACAGTTAGGAGTTAGAGCAAAAGCACATCCACTCAAGCCTCCCTAAAGGTTGTAGCGGCTTCTTCCTCCCAGGGTGGCACATCAGGTGCAACCTTGGCCATTACCCAAGGTCCAGCTCAACCATCAGATGGAGGTGATCAACCTCCCAACTAAAGCATTCCGCTAGCTAGAACTTGTCAAGACGGCTCCCTTCTGATGATCAGAACTCCAACAGAGGCTAAGAAGAAGGCGAAGGAATTAAAAGATAGTGCAATCACTCTTGCCCTCTCGCCTCATAGCAATTAAATCCTATCTGTAAGTGTTGTACTACTCCTTCCGAGTAGTCCTCAAGTGCAAGTAGTAGATCTTGGCGATGGTGGAAGTAATGAGAGTGAGTCAACTGAATCTAATGAGGCAACAAAGAAGAACTTCAAAGGCAGAGAAGGGCCCGAATTCTTCAAGGCTCATCTCACAGGCCTCGAAGAATCCTTTCTCTTCGGCCACAAAAATACTCACCCCGGTCAAGACAAAGATGTTTAGTATAGAGGCTCTTAGGACTGCTTCCAAGGTGATCGACACAAATTCATGGCTAGAGGACACCTTGGACAGAGAAAGAAAGAGGAGAGATGAAGGAGCTCCTAACAAAGAGACTTCATCTCTAGCTATCCACTCTGAATTAGCACTGAGCAAAGTCAAAAAGCAGAAGACCTTGTCCATTCTTAGACAAGATCCTGAAACAGGGCATTTGACAATGGAAATTGCCAAGCCCACAAAGGAATGAAGAATCGAAGATATGTTTGCAAGTGATTTTGCCCTACATTCTGTGGATCTCGGGGAGGTCAGACATGACACCAAGGTTGGCTAATAGAAATCAACAAATGATGTAATAGAGGGACAACTTGAAAGCCTTAAATTATTAAAAGTCAAAATGAATGCGGAAATCCATGAACTTAATGGCTTTATCAAGCAACTGGTCACCCTGTTGGCAAGCATCTCCAGAATGTCAATTACTAGTGATCCTACTACTACTGATGTCCAAGCACTCATCTCTCAGCTCCAAGAAAATAAACATTTCGAGCAAATCGGTAGAGAGTAGAGCGGGAAACTCAAGTTAGAGGGACTCGCCATTATAGAACAGATCGACAATGTGATACTAAGGCTCGAAACAGAGGACAACATTTCAACAAATAGAGCTACCCCGGCACCACAAAAAGTTAAGAGTGAAGATTGTGTCTCTTTTCTGAAGATGATTATCCATATGAAGGCTAAGGAGGTTATGGAAGCAAAGATCTTGCCTAAGGGAGATGAGCCTTTATTTGAGTGGCTTCAGAGCATGCAATTGAAGTCTAAGATGATCCTGGTGGCAAAGGAAGGACTTAAAGAAACAAAAGCCAAAGTGAAAAAGGATCAAGACAGAGACTATGAACTCTTAAGAGGTCTACACACGGATTCCCAGAGTAGTGGACAAGGAAAGGGAATCATTAGAGTAGCCGTCATGCAAAATAACTTCTCCAATTACTTAGATGGTTTGACAAGGATATCTTCTAATCATCGAAATAGAGTTTCCAAGCTCCACAAACTTGGTGGGTGTGTACATTTGGCCATGGAGGAGATACAAGATCAGTTAAATGTTGTCAAAGATTTAGCCAGTGAGCATTTTAAGTGGCTCTTAAGATATACTAATGTAGATGTTCATAGGCATGAAGAATTGATTCCAATCATTGTCGCCACCAAGGCCTATAAGGCAAAGTCAAAAAAGGGAAAGAAGGCAAAGTGATTCATATTCTGCCCCTTTCATATTTTGATGTAATGATTGTAATGGACCAATTAGCTCCTTGCCATTTGTCATTTCTAAGGAGATGAACCGATTTAAGTTCCTTTTATAATGGTCATCTCGGAATCCTATATGTACTAGATTGAAAGATTAATAAGGGGTCGGCTAATTTTTGGTGTGAAATACTTGATGTTGCAGAGACAATTGAATGGTATTTTGTGTCAATTATTTTCTGTTCCATTCTGTTTTAGGTTAGTTTTATGTTTTCTCTTCATCTGAATTTAATCAAGAAATGAACAGAGTTTCACTCCCTATTTCGAAGCAGCAAACCGAAGATAATAGTATTGTTATCATAGGTTCAAGAGAAATCCTTTTTGTGTTTTCTTTCAAGTCAGTCTTTCATCTCTGGGGTTAGTTTCTTGCCGATATAAGTTTAGTTTTAGTTAGCATGCATTATTGAATCGTTAAGCCTTACGGGTTCATAAGATGTGTGAATTCATAGACTTAACTAATCTTAAAATAACAACTCTTGCCTAAGTTAGTTCTTGTTTAGGCCTAGCTTGGTTTACCTCTCCTGTTCTCGGGTTAAGAACGCACCCCATTTTATATTTAGAAGCAAAACAAAATTCATTGCAAATCACAATGCAACAAGGAGTTTTACCTAGGAATTCAGAGGAAAGTTAGTCATTTTAAAACAACTTTTCGATTGTTGTAACTAGATGTTGTTCACAAATTTGGGCGTTTAAGAGTTAAATCAAAAGGACAATATGTTTACCAACATAGTTGACCTTGGTTTACAACTCAAACTAGCTCTAAATATCCATCTCAAACCCTCTTGCTACTAGGACTAAGAAATGGATATTACACTTAGGAGATGCATTGGTTTGATTAGAAGGCAAAAGTTGCTCAAACTTACCTCTCTCTAGCTCAAAGATTCAAGGAACCGCTAACAAGGCCGATTAAGACCGCTACCACTGATACCAAACAAAAAACAAGGGGTCCCCATCTCCAATGGAGCGATGGTGTAAAAACCTCACAACGAGCTCCTCAATTTCAGACCTCCTTGTTAGAACAAGAAAGATATATATCTTTCTATCACATTTTGTACCCCATGTCTTGTCCTTGTGACCAAACATGAATTGCATAGCCAATTCAAATAAGCCAGCTATAAAATATTGTTCACAGTATTTTTACATTGCATCTTTGGAAACATCTTACTTTTATGTAGAGGTAAGGTATATAATTAAGTCATTAGCACCTAGATACGGATCCTCTCACTCTAATGAATTCCACGGTATAACAAACATGTAGTGAGGTTGTGGTTTAATGATTACAATTGGACTTTTACCCAAATTTAGAGATCTTAAGAAAGTGTCTAAATGAGAATCATTTGTGTACAACAATAAATTTTCAATTCATGGAACTGAGATGGGGTGTTGGTTTTTGATTTAACAAATTTAAAATTAATACGAGAGAACAACAAATAAGATTTAACAACAATATTTAATGATTTTGATTTGTAAAATTTAATTCATGCTAAGCTAAAACTGATTTGCTTGATTCTTCAACTAAATGACCAGTGCCTTTAATCCATTGCAATTAAATGTATCAACAGTTGACCTCTAAATTCTCTACTCACGATATCCCTATCATACTTAAAATGAACCTATCATTCCACAAAAGCATTTACTTAATTCCTTGAACTAAAAGCAACACTGAAATGATATACAACTCACTTGAATTGCATTTGAATAAAATGAAACTTGTTCATTCATTCTCAAAATCATAAAAGCATGAAAATGGAGATAGAATTTTGCGACATAGATATCCTACAACGTTCCTTGTTTTAATCTCTTTGAGAATGATACATATTTCTCATATGAGACTTATGACAAAATGTGAGACTAAAACCAGTCTTTCATTAACTCCAAACTTCTATAGAAAACAAGCTTAAACACTTCAAGACTTAACACAGAATACTAGACCGACTCAAAATGATAATATTTACCACATAGTTAGAATTCAAACCCTTCTTCCCAATCTTGGAAATCCTTTTATAGAATAAGTATTGCAACAAGCTTTAGATCTAGGAAGGCACGTGTCATCACATGACTCAAAAACAAGTTACTGAGAAGACAAAATACCGTTTTACAAACATTCTCTACAACTAGACTGATTTGGGAAGTAGCTCAAAATTTGGCAGCTGGCATCTTCCTATCAGGTATAGCCTTTGTTTGTAGTGTAGGTGCATCCGCAACAAGTGAATGCAAAGGTAAGATACCCTGATACGATTCTTGTCCTTCCTCTATTTTATCTTTATCTACCTTCATCAATTGTGTTCTAACTACTTCTCATGGGCAAGGCTTTGATTTTAACAACTGCTTCCCACACATAAACTTCACTCTTAGTTGACCACTCAGTTCCTCTAACAACTTCAAGATTATTAATAAATTTATTCCATCTGGCATTCGTGATGGCCTTTGATTTTGTTACAAATATGTTCATATCCACTTCAATTTTGAACAAAGAATCAATCAGATCATAGAACAAGTTGTCATCCACATCCCCATCAAAAATAGTCGCAACCTTTTCCAATGTCATGATGTGAACAAAGGATGTTGACCACTCTTGCCAATCCTTCAACTTATTCTCATTATCATCAATGGGGAGAATTAAAATATCAATGCCTTCATTCATTATCTTCACTTTACCTTGGATTACCTATGACTTGCTTGTAAAGAAACCAATCAATTCTTTCACCATTTCTAAGGCTTCTTTTACTGTTAAGATTTGTCAAGGAACTCTAACTTTTTAGCCATCAAAATAATTAATCTATCAAAGAATTGGATGTATGGACCCCATTGATTAAAAATAGGGGAGAGCCATGTCAAGGCTTCATTGCACACATACTCTGCACTTTGCAAGGAGATGAAAACACTGTGAACTTGTTGGGATATCTTTTTCAATATTTCCAATCTGTGGTATAGCATTCCCTTCAGCACGTCCACTTTCAACAAATCATTCTATCGTGGAGCTTCGGTCTCCACTAAAGCAACTGCATGTTCAATCTCTATTGTTTTATCTTTAGTCATTGGCGCAATTTGCTCATTTGTTTTTTTCTAAATCTTCAGCCCTCATCTCAGTTCTACTTTCCTCTTGATCTTTGAGTTGCTCCTTCAAAGAGGCAATTTTCTCCTAATTCTTGTACTCTGCCCTCCAACTCTTTTTACAATTTTCTAGTATCAATGTATTCTCTGAAAGTTTGGGCAAGTTGATCTTCAATCTGTCCAAACTTGGCCTCGTCCACGAAACAAAAGTGCTTCAAAGCACTTGAGATCTCACTACCAATGGTTGAATCCAATGTCCATATTATTGCACTGCCCTAAGTTGTATCTTGTACATCCATCAATCAAGGCTTATTTGTTTCAAGAGCAAAGCTCCACACAGCCAATATTAAAAGTCTTATTGTCAATATTAAAACCAAAGCCTCTTTGTAAACCCTGTGCACCAAAAGCTTCATAGGAAATTGATTTTTCCTACCTTCTTATCTAATTCAACACAAATGTTGTTCCCAAATCCCATCCAAGCACCAATAGTATACCACTCCTTTGTACAAAGTCTCTTGCCTCACTTACTGACATGGTTTCACTGTCAAGATCATATGCCAGCAATTTCTCATTGAGTTCTTTGGTTTTCTCCTCTGACTCCCCTGGCTTCAATGTAAGTGTCAATTCACTTTGCTTAACCTTGTACAAAAGCTTTTAAATTATTTTGATTTATAAATTCATCATCTTCTAAAGATTTTTCTACTTGAATGATCCTATCATCCAACCTTGCTACAACCAATTGCAACTCTGTCAAGGAACTTTCAACTGCCTTTACTCTCTCTTGTAGGAAACTCTACCTCATGTCAGCAAAATATCGGCTCTTACCAGGCATTAGTTGCAATGTCATGTCTTTAATCTTTCCACACATATGGGCAATTTTTTGCCTCTTGTTGCCCTTTGCTACCCATACAGATGTCTCAGGCTGATCTTTTGTTTCTTCTAGAACTACATCTGGCTCAGGAGAATCTAGGTTTACTGTCTTCTTCTCCTAATGGGTCCTGTGGCATTTGAAACATAATATAATAATAATTTTGTAGTAGCTTTTCAACCTAAAAGGATAGGCAATTTCCAAGCAAAAACCCTTAAAATCAAGGTCACTCTTCTTCAACTCCCTCTCTACCCTTTGAATATCTTCAAATTTTCTCAATCTCTCCTCTACATCACTCTCAATCAAATTATTTCTAATTATGTCCTCCTGAGGCATTTCTTTGTTGTTAGGGAAAGTGTAATTTCTTATTTACTTTAAGGCAGACCTGACTACATTCTCAAGAGCATATATTCTATATGGAGCAGAAGACAAATTATAATGTCCCAAATATTCATGAATTTGGTCAATGGCTTCCTTCCCAATTGTAAAGTCACCAATCTTAAAACATCTACATAGGAAGGTTCCTTTGTGAAACTTAGGGCCTAGATACTCCCTATCCATCGTGATGAGTTACCACAAGAATTCCATTATCCCCAATCTAGTAGGTATATATCTTGCCAATATATGTAGGGGTTGGGGGCAATCATAAAGTCTCAAAATAGAAAAAAAAAAATTTAAAAATGCATCTCACCAATTATGATCTAATTTAGCATCATCCTTTGAAAAAGCAGGCCTCAATACTCTCTTTACACTATTTGGAATCCTATCTTGTTGGGCACCTAACATTTTCATAACAACAGAATTGAAATTATTGAAAAATGACAGAGAGCTAGAGTAAGGATAATGCCTGTCCCATACCTGGGTCCAAAGTTGCACTGGCAAATCTCCATTAAAATCTGAAGTCCTGATCCATGAAGTTTGTGCTAAAGTAGCCAATGTTCTTGTATAGAATCATATGCATCAACAGTGAGTAATGGTGGAATTTGAAATTTCCAAATTCTCCCTTGTGGGCAACTCCAATTTGTTCTTGCATTTTCTCAATGATATATTTCACATAATCATACTCAATATTTGTGAATGGGTCTTGAATATTCATAGCCATGAGGTAAGGTCCTACATACACCATATCTGAACCATCACTCCCGAGTGCCTTATGCAAGCCATAGATTGTATTATGCATATAATTACAAAACTTGTTTATTGGTAGCATCTTATCCACCTTATTTGGGATGTCTCCAACTGACTTGAGCTCATATGGAATATGGTGGATCATCACTTTGCTAATATAAAACCTAACATTTCTTTCAAACTTCTTCTGAAAATCTTGGATGTCAACCTCTACATTCATCTAACCTTCAAGCCCAAAAGCTTCAATACGCTCCTATCCTGCTTTTGAAAGGATTTTGTTGCAAGGTTATAGGATGCTATAAGGGCCTTCAACAAGTCTACCTCAACATATGCCTCTAGGAATATGAGCTTTGCCAAATTCCTCTGCCATGGGTTTGATGCTGGCAACTTCTTAAATCTATTGCTGTAAAAGAACATGAAGAGTTCGTACCATTTGTGTCTGACCATATGGCATCTTTGCAATACATAAATGGGTCTCTGAAATCATGATCATTTTCTAAAATAGCATTCAATGACACAAGTAATAACTGAGCCCATTCTTCAACATATTTGTTCAACTTTGTCTATCTGGTTTTGCCTGTTTTTGAAGCTGATGTTTGGACTACTTCCGCGTCCTTGGATTGTCCCTATTCACCTCCCATTTCAAAAATTTTTCTACAAATAAACCTTGGACTCTAAAACTCACAAGAAATAATTCAGCAATTTGATGGCCTACACACTCTACAACTCAACGATTTCTCTAACTTCGACAACTAGTATTTTTCTTGATCACAGAGAATGTCTTTATGTATGCGCATGCTTCATCAACTTCCTTTACTCCACTAAATGTCTGGATGCAGGAGGATTCAAAATTTACAATAGGAGTGTCACTTCAGAATTTTGGCAATGTTTACAGCCAACTAAGCCGTCTTATTTTATGCCAAAATTTATGATTGGTTAGAAACCCTTGTCCTTTCTCAATTTGGCGCAATCACTTTACGCACTTTTGTTTTGTTAGGGTTCTGACCTTGCGCTTCATTGAAATCTTACTTTCATCGTAACCCTATGAACCTTGATACCATAGCCTTCTGATCTTACATTCCACAGTCTATCTTATAATCAGAGACCCTAATTGTAATATCTTCCTTGAAGTCGCGAACTTACAATTAGCGGTTAATATCATTTCATAGTAGCATCAAAATTGTTTATGTTACCCCTGAAAGTGGTCCTCTGATCTTATGCTTCACTTTAGTCATAGCTTCAAAAGACCTTGAAATTTACCTTACGATCTTACGTTTAACCTTTAATCGTAACATCAGATGAATTCATGCCCTATGAGAATTACCTTTTACACATTTATGCTTTAACCCTAGCCATATCATCGGATGACTCTTGCAACACAACTTAAGTATTTACACTTTCCCTTTATTCGTATTATCGGGACTCACTTATAGACATAAGAATCTTGACTTATGACCTTACGCTCAATTCTTGGAATGTATGATCGGGAAACACTTCCACCTTTACCAAAACAGACTTGCGGTGATACGCTTGAGTCTTAGGTGTAAAGTTGAGACACGTGGTTCATAGCCTTTACGACTCTACGCTTCACACTTAGTCGGGAGATCAAGGAAGAACAAGGAATATTCCTATTATGACTTATGACTTCCCGCTCAAATATAAGACATAGGAAATGATAAAGTGTCAACCATAGGATAAAATGTTTTTGGCTAGTTGAATAATATAGTTCAAGCATTTAACATAATCTTAAGTCATAAAAGAATACAAGTTTTAAAACAACCTAAGGCATGGGCTAATCAATTTAGGGTTTCTCTACTAAAAACTTTGCAACAGAATACATGAAAACCCTAATTGCATATATCTACCTGATTTTAACAATATTTTTTCAAAAAAATTGGAATGGTGAAAATATAGGCCATCATGGGGTTCTCATCTATATGTCGTAACTCCCTATTTGGCTAAAGAGAGAAACCTAAGTTCAAATCTGGCTCATTGTAAAGAAAGTAGATAGCAAAGGCCCAGATTTTGCAATGGCAAAATGTGCAGCAAGGTTTCCATATAACCATTAGAATAACATTGGAAAATGGCATGACTTTACAAGTCTTGTGAATATAATCTTGCCTTCCTCAAAACTATAGCAAAGGCTGCCATTAACCTCACAAGAGAAATGAATCGGGAAAAGACAAATATAACTCATTTATTCAACATTTGACTATCATTGTTGCCAAATATTATTTTGTAACCAAACATAATGTGCTCTACATCAATCAGATTTTTCGATTGCACTGTAAGTAGATAGGCAAGGTCAGTGAACTCCAACATTAATAACAAGGTTGACTTACTCCAGATATATTCACATTGGCAAGGTCGGTATACTCCCAAGATTGATAAAAGAATAAAATCTTAGATTACAAAATTTAAACAAATTCTAAAATGTAACTGGAAAGGATCTTCCCTCCCTTGTAAGCACACATCAAAAGGATCCCATACTCCACTTCGGCATCTAGCTTCAATGTGACTTGAAAAACAGCCATTACTTTTCCAAGAACGCTGCAATTTAACAATTGTCTTAATCCATATGAATTTAAATTACCTACACTGTACAGAAAGGGTTGCAAACCATCCAAAGAAAAGGTAAGGTCAAGTTATAATACAATGGAGTACAACGAAGCATGATCCACGTCTACAGATATTTTGGCAGAAAGGCCAAGAGAGGGTTGGACTATAAATTAGTAATCTCAAGGACATACCTATCTCACGTGCATTATTTCATGATCATCCATCAGACCCCTTGTAAATAAAAAAATTTGTTCAAAATCGAGCGCAGTTTTACTACTTACCCGGCATTCTGGGAGACAATCCAAGAAACAATGCCAGCGCAGGACTTTCTTTGAGGGACACAATCTGCAACAACATTTCACAAAGCTCATCCTGTTCAAAATCCTTTCCGATCCGAAACGTCGCCAAAAGCTGCAAAAATGCCTGTATGTCCAACTTACTCGCACCCTCCACGCTCTTCTCAAGCCCCATTTTTTCCCTCCATGCCTTGGCCATATCTCTCGCCATGTCCTGGACATACGTCCCAACCGGCGCATTCTCGTCGCTTCCCAAAACAGGAAAAAGGCATTCCAACATAGAAATGCACATCTTTTTGTTGATTGTTTTCCTACTATCATTGAGAATTGTATCGCTCTTGGAGAAATCGTAGTCCTTCATTGCACGAAGAACAGTAGACGCTCCGTGGTTGACCGTGGCCAGGGCTGCGGGCAACTGTTTACGTAACTTGCCGTGTTCTTTCTTGTGGGTGATGAGGTACTTTAGAAGCCCTTGCCCGTAGCCCCTGCAGAGCGCAAGCATCTTTTTGGGGACTGTAACTGGCAATATTTTAGGTATCCAATATCCACAAAATTCATCTTTTCCTTTCTTTGCTTCTTCATTGTCTTCATCTTCCTTCCTTGGTTCTTTCATCTTGGGCTCAATCCTGGGTTCCTCTTTAATAGTATTTTCATTTTTTTCTTTTGGCTTTAGGATTTCATACCTGGAGAGAAGATCTTTGTGGCGCTTACTGAAGTATGCTTGGATGTCGTTGCATAGCGCGAGGATTTCGGGTTTGTTGCTGTTCTCTCTGCGAAGTTCAGGTAAAGAATTGTTGAAGGCGTCTAGCTTTGGCTGCAAAAGCTGAAGCAATTCCAAGATAGGATCTTGTGAAGCAGCACTCATTGTACTGATTTAGGTTTCAACACTAAAACCCTAGCAGCTAGGGCTTTGGATAAAATTAACCCAGTGGCTGGAAATAGAGTTTTTAAGTAGCTTAACCACCCGCAGGCCTGAATAGTTTGGTCGGCCAGCCAGAATCGAGCGAAAGCTAATTTGAAAGAATGTGAGTCAGCGACCATGACAATAATTAAGAACAGAGATGTTATCTGCCCTTATCTTTTTCTTTCCATGGTTTTATTAGTACCTTGGAAAATCACGGAGTTTGCACGGTTTTCCTTTACTCCTCGAAGGACCTAATATTAATTTTCATCATTAATTATTTACCCAAAAAAAAAAAAATTTATAAAATTCAAAGATGTTATAATTTAATGATTGTTTTATTGCTAAAAGATTTATTATTTAAGGCAAGAGCCTAGAATGCATTGGTAAATTGAGAACCTCTCATGGGGAGATCTTGGGTTCAATCTACTTTATAACAATGGTTGTTTTATTCTAAAAATTATTTTGAAATTTTTTAATCAAATGTTGATTCATATCATTGTTCACAAGAATTTATCTCATGAAAATGAATAGAATGTAACACTCTTTGCAAACTCATTGACATGAATAGTACATTAGAAGAACTCTCTTTAGGAGAATGAACAAAACACTTTCTACTAATTGTATATAGGTGATGCTCACAACAGTGAAGCATCCAGCTTCTTGAAAGATCATCTATCTAAATATTACTTCAACTAAGACACTCTTGATCATAGAGTTTCTTTAATTGATTGGTTAAAATTATTTTATAGACTTTTGAAACTAGAATTTGAATCTTACACATTATTACACAACCTTATCAATCATTTGAACTAACACAAAAACCATATTATTATTATTATTGAAAATTTACATCTAATATAATTTATTATAATTTATTTTTTATCACAATTATGTTATTAATTATTGAATAGATCTCTTTCATTTATTATTAAATATTTATATCTTATTAATATAATTAATAAATATTTGATATTATGGAAGATATCTCCTATTTTCTTGATATTTTTTAGTTCATTTTTAGAAACATTTATAAATAATTTGTTTCTTTGAGTTAATTTTAATAATATTATTTTTATTGAATATAATATATATTATTTTTATAAAAAAAAAATCTTCTTTCTTATATACATTTATTTTTCTCTTATTTCTTTTGATTTTAATAATATATTTTTTATTAGGTAATATGTATTAGTTTTAGTATTTGTTTATCAATAGTATTTTCTATTTTAGATTCTTTATTATCAATTTATTTTATATACAATTTTATATCATGTAATAAATATTTTGAAGAAGAATGTCATTAAAATTAATTTAGAGGGAGAAGGGGAAAAAAGAGGAACTAATGTAGAAAATAAAGCTAGTAGAGAACAACATAGAAAAAGGAAACGATTACAGTTTAATTGGTTGCAAATGATTATAGTTCAATTGGTTGAGAATAATTGATGAAATCATATTAGAATTTGAATGTGAATAATTAAATGTATTTATTTATTATTACATATGATATTTTGATCTAGAATGAGATTAATTATTATATAAATATTTAATATATATTTATGTTCAATATAATTTATAAAAGAGCAAACAAAATTATCAAAAAAAACACAAAGAAATCAAGAGAGAGAGGAAAGAAATAAAAAGGTCTCTCTATGGAAAATATGTAACCATATAATGAGAAGAACATTTAGTTAAAAGCAATGAGAAAAATAGCACGAAAGTGCTCGTTATCTATATGCAAAAGAATAGAAAATATACATATCAAAAGTGACACAAGATATGCCCTTGGAAATTGTCTTGAGGGACAAATCCAAGCTCCAAAAGTATTAATCCACCATGTACTATTCAATAATGCAAGATTACAATAGAGACATGAACATCTCTTAATAACAAATACTCCATGTGAACAAACATGTAACCAAACATCCCATGTCATGCTTCAAACCCTCATAGATGCTTTTAGCCTTGCACATAAAATAAACAACTAACCAAACTTAAACAACTACCCTTGTGGTTGCTTTTATAGAAAAACACTCCCACAAAATAAACAAGTGGTCTTACATAAAACTAACTAACTAGTACTATGGCATTACAAACTATTGCCACCTCATATTTAATATTTGGTATAGATTTTCACTATATAAAGGTACTTTCCCTAATAATAAATCAATACAATATAATATCCCAATTTTGAACCCACATGGGCTCATCACTTAGTGTGTTGGTTAACTAGTGGTGGTGATGTTGTCCTCATCCAAGTTCAAACCCTCGTTGGGTCATTGTCACCCTAGTCTTATGCCCTTGTTGATCCAGTGTGATTAGGAACATTTTTTTGTAATGAGGGAATGATGTCCACCATTTGTGGCCTCGCTAGTTTATAGCTCTAGACCAAAAGTGTCTCATGTGGATTTTGAAGGCATATCATATCAGTATCACCAGTCACATTTAAAAAGTTTACTAGGCACTTACAAAAAAATATGTGAATCCCACATTGAATATAGTTTCGATGTTGCAGTACAACATGTGAAGTGGCCCTTAAAATTATATTCCTAAATATTTACATACGTCTAGGTTGCCCTGGGAATATCATGCACATAATAACAAAGTAATGCATTATGAATACTGTACAAGATGTACAACATATAATTCATGTTGGCAAGAGTGATAGGATATGGTATCTTGTCGTTGATGGTAACTACTTCATATACTCTTGAAAATGTTTTAAATTTAGTTTACTAGAAGACCTAATGCGTATAGTTATCTAAGTATGAAAGAAGAGTACATGGCAATTTGATAAATCAATTTGGTTCAGGTGGGATTTTGAGAGTTAGAGGATGTGATTGTAGGATATGCATGTAGATAAATTATTATGTCTAATTTGATCATTCTAATCACCCAAAAATGGCCATCTAGAACATGAGACCCATTTTTATCGATTTTTGCATATTTATCAATCACTTATCTTTGATCAAATCTATGGTTTGGTCCTCTTATCCCAAGTCTTTATTTATAACAATAATGTGTCCCTTTTTAATTAAATAAAATTAACAAATCTCACTTTACTCCTATGTGTGCACATAAAAGGAATTAGTTATCTTAAAAATAAAAGAAGAGGCATTTTCTACACATGAATGCGCATTTTCCAAGGTAATGGAATCTTTCTTTTGCCCTCTTATTCTCCTCCATACATCTTTTGCCTCTTAAACATAACTAGTGATCTTTCCTCTCAAAATTCTTATGGACCAAAGCCAACATCAAACTTGTTCTCCACCATGGATTTTGCCTCATAATCTTTATCATCAATTTTCCTTTATAAGGAGACTCTTTCATAATCTTAGACTCTCATGTTATCGTTATGTTTCAGAATTTACATTGGAGCACTCACCACACTCTTGGCATTCTTGCATTGTTGAAGCATTTTTGCACTAATCTTGGTTTAGTGATAATTATATCTTAGCTCTTACATGGTAGTTTAGTCTTTTACTTTCATTGTACTTACATTAGATTTATTTTCTTGTACTCTCATATCATTTAAATTATCTTGAATTCTCATCTTAGATTACCTTGCATTGCATTTACATTCACTTATTCTTGGATACTAGCATCATTGCTTTTGTTGTTGAACCTTTTGGTCTATGGTGCACCTTGCAACAGTCACTACTAGGTTCATCTTGAGAGTTGACCCATCACATATGTTTGATTCTTGCATGTCATAGATAGGAAACTATAACCCACCTCTCAAGTCTCTCTTTCCATGAGATCATTTGAGTATAAGAATTTATAGAAGTGTATTATATTTTGTGCATACATTTTTTGAGTTTAGTAGTTTAATTTGATTTCATGTTAGTTTAATTTCTCATGTATTGTTTTTCACAACCACTTATTAGATCTAGTAAAGTAGTTTTATAGGGTTCTAACTTTGATTTTTAAGGCTAACTCTTGTACATATTGACTTGAAGGCAAAAGCCTTAGGTTTTGAAAGAATCGATCATATCTTCCAAACATATTTGTAATTGGGTCTGAAATATTTTTTGTAGGTTGGAGATGGACTGGATATGATGTAAGGAAACTTGTAACCAAGAATATAATCATTTCTACATAACCCAAAATATATCTGAAATAAATAAGAAATTGAAATCCACATGCAAGAGAATAGACAATATACCCACAAAAATGTGATGCAAGATATACCTTGGGAAACCCTCATTGAAGGAGAAAACAAGCAGCCTCCAAAAGCATCCATCACCATGTATTATTCAACAAAAACACCATTGCAATACAATCATGGAAGCCTTCAAAGCTATAGCCACCACTAAGCAATCCATGTGAACAAGCATGAATACATACATCCCATGTCATGCTTCCAACCTTCACAAATGCTTTCTTTGCTAACCTGTCAAGCCTTGTCTTACTCGACTCTTGCCTTTTCACCTTTTGTCATTTTGTTTTACATCTACAACTACCTTTGTGGTTGCTTACGTAATAGCAAGTCCCACAAAACCACCAGATGGTATCACATAAACCATGTGCTACCCAACCCATTGACCCCACATTTAATATTGGACATTTAATATTTTCTCCATATTAAATGTCTAATATTAAATAATTACATCAAATATTATCACAATGTTATAATAAAACTCATCAAGTATATTCCATGAGAATCTTTACATGTTGCATATCTATCTATATACAACATTACATAATAAAATAAAATAACACAATATAAAAATATAATACAATGTGTGCAATGCACATAATCTCAACAATCTCCCACTTGTTGTATATAATGCATAGGGTCAATCCATAGCCACATAAATGAATAATGGAACAATCTCTCGTAGCACAGCCACCATCATGGATCAAAGTACACCATGTGTTCCATCCTAATACCTACAACAAAATCAAAGTATCCAACATCTCAAATATGAATGAAGACACCTCTTATTA
This sequence comes from Cupressus sempervirens, assembly GCA_028749045.1. Taxonomy (NCBI): domain Eukaryota; kingdom Viridiplantae; phylum Streptophyta; class Pinopsida; order Cupressales; family Cupressaceae; genus Cupressus; species Cupressus sempervirens. Next base: position 55,974,738 of record CM053790.1, on the reverse strand, counting down.
TGCCACTACCACCAGACGTACATAGGAGTCATCCAACCTGTCACATGAGAAGATCATAAAATCATGTATCGACTAAAAATCTCAAGCATAAACATCTAATCCAAAGGTAATCACATGTTTCCATAGTTGAAATAACACACATAGTAAGTGTTAACCCATCCAACTATCCATACCTCCAATGTTATACCAAGTGAATCTCACATCATTAACACATACAATCACAAGTCTCAAGAGAAATACCTGCCACATATACACCAGGAAACTCCCATTGTAAAAGATAATGTTAAATTTATAACCAATCCACTCACAACATCTCAAAGAAGTGAATCCATGTAGTATCAAGGACATCCACAGTACATAAATCAATAACCTACAAGAATAACTCTTGTCACAAATTTCCAACACTCTCCCAAGTTCTCCATAACCAACAAAGAAAAGAGATAAAGGAATAATTGTGCCATCTCTCATGTGACATACATGAACACAGACTAGTGATCACAATCTCCAACCAAACACAAATCCAACGTAGGTGAAACCAAGCATCTAAAAAATAACCAAAACTAAAGAGAAACCATGCAAATCATAACTTGTATCATGTCCTTCTACACACACATCTCTAGATGTAAATTGTGCCAAGTAAGATCTCCTTCATAAAACCCCAACCAAGAAGCCACAACAATACCCATACCATACCATATAACTAATTATGGATGTAAGCTTGTACTAAGAAGATCAAAATTATAAATCATTCCCAACTCAAGGAATAACCATTCCTAATCTGAGGAATATGCCCAATATAAAACCATCTCCTAAACTCAATCAACATAACAACCTATGCACAAGGAGATAACCAATGCTAAACCATCTCTCAAATGAACACTTTAGACCTAATCCATGTATCGTAACTTGAGATCCAAATGCATGAAAGATAAGCATAAATATAAAGCACTTGAGAGAAAGAATGGGTTATACCTCTCAAGTAGTAAATTGCCGAGTAGACCAAGAGTGGGGAATGAGAATGCTCATGAAGATATCCAATTCTCCAACCAAGACTCATCTAAGAACAATCTCCTCTCAAGTCCATATTAGGTGAATACCCATTGAAGTTCTTGTTGAAATTGTCAACCGTCTCGACAAATACTTCTCTAATCCAAGAGAAATCAACATCACCACTATTTCTAAGTATCCACGAGCACCTATAATAGATCAATATATGACAACTCCAAATGCAACATAGCAATATCATGAAGTATTTAGCAAATTATCAATGTACTCAATACAAAGAAACTAAGCCAAGATCAATGTCAAAGCTCCAACCATGGCCTTAGGAACATAAACATGACAACATGATCTAACCATCTCGACCAAAGAGATAACATTCTCCATATGAGCATACCATAACATGTCAAAACTCTAAATGTGTATCAAGAGTACACCATGATATAACAATGAAACTATCCTACCACCAAGGATAACATGTCAAATGAAAGCATAAATCAGATCTTTACCAAGAACCCCATGAGTCCTCGAGGTGAAACCATCTCCACACGCCATGAAGATAACCAAGAACCCCATGAGTCCTCAATATCCAACCATCTCCATACACCATGAAGAACCATCTCCACACACCACAAAGATAACAAGTGCACAGTACAAATGTCAAAGATGCTTCTACAACAACAAGATCTAAGACATCCTCCAACATTTACAAGCACTCGATAAATATATCAATGCCAAGATCTCCCACTCAACAATGGGACTGGGTCACCTATGACATCATAAAATCCATCTCCTACATGAAGATCATTTAGGTCTACACACACACACAACTAAAGTGTTAGTAACAAGTGAAACCAAGATCTCCAAACCAAGAAGATACAAAGCAAACCAAAAACTAATGTTGCACTGCCACCTCATCATTGTTACAAGTTCCCACTAAACCATGTATCCAAGTTATCTATGACATCATGATGAAAAACCATCCTCTAACCATAAGAATCAACTAATGCATCGAAGCATCAAAATAAATCAAAGTGCACATCATGATCTCTTAAAAAGAAACCAAATGATAATGATCCTCAACCAAAAAGTTATATCATCATAAACAAATCAAAAATCCAAACCAATGGACATCAAGGATGAACTTGTATATCCAATCATGTCATGCCAAAATCCATGGTACCATGATCACATCCATGAATTGAGCAACTAACTCTCAAAGTGTCCAACTTGTCAACATAAAATAGTCAACCACAATCCTCCACCATGATTGTACCTAGTAACAACATCTCATCCCTTCTACATGAAGATAAATCAACAAATCATGTGACTAAGGGCATAGACAACCCAACTCTAAGTCACCAATCTGAAGATGCATCAATAAAGAAAGATTAATGGAAAAAGATAACTCATATCCAAGCCATAAATGCAACTTGTAAGTATAAACCGCTTACAACACTGCATAACTTGTAGGCCCAACAAAACATCATACATATCCAAATCAAACATTGATAAACATATCATCATGAGACCAATCTAAAATATAAGACGAGTATACGATGACATCAAATCTCAAATTTCCAAAATATACAATGTCATAAACTCACAATGTTACCATAGCCAATATATATCTTAAACCATTTAGATCAATATATCATCAAATAAATCATTCAAACCTATACCAAATTTGAACCAATGGATAAAGCTCTCCAATATCTTTATGTTAACTACTCAAAGTCCAAATCTTGACTCTGTATGCCCAAGTTATGCCCTAGTCAGTGCTCAAAATAACAACATCTAACTTTTGAGCTCTTAAAACCTAATATACTATCACAATTACAAAATCAAACCTGCACCAAGTTGTAGTGCTATGAATTAGCTTTCCAATGACTATAAGAAGTCCAAAATCTGATATCCTGAAAGAAAGTTATGGTCATTTTACCAAGGCAATATTATTTTCAATTTTCACTACGATTTTTTTGGTGATGAAAATTCAAACAGGATTAAATTTGACAGTTGTCATAGGTTGAAACTAAAATCCTTTGTATTCTTCTATCAACATAGCCAAACTAGGGCCCATTATATATCAAAATTTATGGAAAGGCCAACCTAGATCCAATGGTGAGGTCTATTTTTGTCCAAGAGGTCATTTCTGCAAGCTCCCCTTAAAACCCTCATTTAAATGAAACATCCAAAAAATCTATTTGGCCAACAATTTCACATGCCCAAAATTTGCTAACATCCCATCATAACAACAAACCCAAAACCTTTAAATTTGCAGTAAACAATTTACAAAACTCGTATATATTGCCCTTTATTTTATCCTCTCATACATTCCCATGAATTCAACCTAAGGTTACAACAACAAAACCATAACTATGATACCAATTATAAGAAAACTTGCAAGAAAAAATATAATCATACCCATAATATATCTAAAATAAATACGCAATTGAAATCCACATTAAGATAATAGATAATATACCCACAAAAATGTGACACAAGATATACTCTGGGAAACCTAGCCTCCAAAAACATCCACCACCATGCATTATTCAACAAAAACACCATTGTAATATAACTATGGAAGTCTTCAAAGCCATAACCACCACCAAACAATCCATGTGAACAAGCATGAATCCACACATCCCATATCATGCTTCCAACCTTCACAAATGCTCCCTTAGTTAACATGTCAAGACTTGATAAGTAGGAGATGATTTCCACAGCTAGTCAAATTGTGATGTGAATATCAGGATTTAACTGTGTGATTTTTGAGTCAAACTCGATGACCCATGTTTCATGAGTAGTGATTCAACATGAATCCATCTCTCATGAGAATAAATGGAACACTTAACACTCATTGGATCTAGGTGATGCTCACAGGGGTGAAGCACCGGGACTTCCCGGGAGGTCACCCATCCCAGTACTACTCCAGCCTGAGCGCGCTTAACTGCGGAGTTTCCTTCACAGTTAAACCCAAAGCTTGCAACCCCATTTGCAAAACCTTCACCAAGTGTTGTGCCTTATGAACCATTCATTAGAAAGCCCCTTAAGCTCATCAATTGATAAGTAGTTAAGCGCGCTCAGGCTGGAGTAGTACTGGGATGGGTGACCTCCCGGGAAGTCCCGGTGCTTCACCCCTGTGAGCATCACCTAGATCCAATGAGTGTTAAGTGTTCCATTTATTCTCATGAGAGATGGATTCATGTTGAATCACTACTCATGAAACATGGGTCATCGAGTTTGACTCAAAAATCACACAGTTAAATCCTGATATTCACATCACAATGTCAAGACTTGTTTTGCTCGACTCTTGCCTTTTTGTCTTTTGTCTTTTTGTCTTATCTCTACAACTATCTTTTCCATTGCTTATATAATAGAAAGTCTCATAAAACCACCAAGTGGTATTACATAAATCATGTGCTAGAACCATGTGCTATGTAACCCATTGACCCCACATTTAAAATTGGACATTTCATATTTTCTTCAATATTAAATAATTACATCAAATATTATCACAATGTTACAATACAACTCAACAATTATATTCCATGGGAATCTTTACTTGTTGCACATCCATCTAGATGCAACATTATACAATTAAATTAAAAAATACAATATAACAATACTATAAATGTGTGCAACACACATAATCTCAACATATGACTCAATCTAAAATTTAGATTTTTCTGATCTATTTTTTGTGAGTCATAGTGTTTTCTATTTTTCATAAAAACTTATTTTTGGTTACAAATCAGCAATTTGCTTTTTAAATGTTCCATTTTTGAAAAGTTGTGAGAATTCTATTAGGATTTCTTATTTGATTTTATAATTAAGATGCAATAATATAGCTCAAAAACTTGATTTAGGAAAACTAGTCTATTTTGGAAAAATGGGTCCCTGGGGCACAAATCAAGAGATTCTAAAATTCCTGCATTTTTTGAAATCTCTCTATTTTTAACAAGGCTTTCTTCTCAACATTTCCTTTTAGGGGCTGAATCATATCATACAATTCTAATCTTGTTGATTGGGTCAAAAGCAAAAAAACAAAAAAAGATCATTTGGTGATTAGCTTTCACTTTATTTACACATGATCCAATGAATGATATGGATTGCCATTTTGTATGGAATCAACTATTTCAGTGTATTTGTTTGAATTGTCACTTTTTTCATGATTTCATGCACTTGATTATAGTTTGTAATGGCAACTTGGAGGTCAAGGGAGCAAAAAATGGGAAAAAATGGGAAGCACGAAATCAAGGTGCACACATTCAAAATATTCTTATTTGTATTGTAAATAGTGATCATTGTCTATTTTTTGTTGTAAAATGATATCTTTCTTAATGTCAACTTGTATGGTATGTCTTCCCAACATTGAAAAATGACTTAAAAGTAACCATTCACATTTGGATTTGGGCTTACAAATTAGGTACCCATTTGTCTTTTAATCCCCAAGGTTTTCTTATTTATGTTTTCTTCTTACATCCTTTTAAAGGGATTTTAGGGTAATTTAAATATGGGATCTTGTCATTTCTTTTTAGGGGGCCTACCTAGAGAAGTGATCACTCTAGGGGATGACATCACCTCCCATATTCCAATGGAGTATAAGTATAGGGGCTTGAATTTAAGGACAAACCTCTTGGAAGTAGTAATATTGTCAATCTTGGGAAAGGCCCAAAGAACTTTGTACCTTTGGGAAGTGAATGTGGAGATTGGGTTGCTATTTTCTCCTAGTTGTTTGGCAGTATTCTTTCATCTATGAATTTGGGCCTCAAGTACCTTGTATATATTGAGGACATCCCCTAGTTGAGCTTATACATCTTAGTAGAAATCTAATAGGTTGTTGATGTGTTTGATATGCTTGAATGTTTAAACACTTCCTCACTTAGAACAAAATGGGACATATCAACCAAATTGAGCCTAGGAATTTTCTCGTTACATGTTTTCATTATGTATTTTTACCCAAAAATCCCATAAAATTTTAAAAACCAAAAGAAATTTGAACATTTTCCTCTTGTTCAAGATGTCTAAAATAGTCAACCATCACAACAACAGGTTAAATGAACGTTGGGGTCAAACTTCCCAAACAGAGCTTAAACATTGTCAACATAACTTTTTCACCACATCCTTAGCTCTTTTTGTCCTTTGGTCTTGTCTCAACATGCTAGCATTATATTTTGCTAAAAAGTTAGCTTGAGCTACTTGACTACACTCTTGCTAAGTGAGTTGCTCACTTGTCCATCTTGGATTATTATTTATTTTGGATACTTTTTATCTTATCTTTTCTTGTTCACAGGTGTCATACATAAGGAATTCTAGCCCACAACTTGGGCATCTTGTGACAAGTTATCTTTGTTATCTATTTCATGTTTTTTCACTTTGGACAAGTGGGCACTTTGCTTACCTTGTTTGGAAATCAAGGATGCTCTAGTTCTCCTATCAACTTCTTCTATTCTCCTTTGTGTTTGAGTTTTCATCCAAAACTATGGGATTCAATTATTTTTCTACCAAACCTCAACTAAGACTAGATGATCTACAAATCCTTGATGACCTTAAGAATATTTAAGACTTGTGCTCCTATTATGAAGAATTAAAAGAGATGACAAGGGTAGATGGCCCTTATTTCCTTTATTTCACCAAGAATATGATAAATTTACAAGCACAATTCAAAGAAGTGAAAAAAAAATGAATGAAAACATCACATGAATTTTCCACAAGTCCTCAATATACTCATGACTCATCTTCTTCAAGACCACATTCATCCTCTTCTTCTAGGTCTACATATTCTAGCTCTTCAAGCAATCATTCATTTTCTTCCTTTAAACCTAAGAGTAAATTTACACCTTTGGGAGACTAATATAATGTGGTACTCAATACCTTAGTTATAAATAATATCATCACTTTACCATACAACTCTAGACCTTATGAACCTAAGGTAAAACCTAAGTGGTGGAAAAATGATCACTATTGCGGCTAACATAAAAATAAAGGTCAGAACACAAAAAAAATGCATAAAATTGATCCAAGAACTTTATTGTTTTTGGAACCCCTAAAGACTCATATGATGAGGATATTACTCTTAAGAGATATCATATTAATGAACCTATTAGAAATAGGAAATACTAAGACGGGTGGGAGGGTGAATCAGTATTTCAAAAACTTTTTCCTAAAACTAGATATCTTTAATAACTTTATAACTTGCATAAGAAAGTAAGCTAAATATACTGAACAATAAACATAGCCACAAAAAAAAAGTAACTTGTAACACCATATTTTATTAACTAGGGAAACTCTAGTGATGTAGGAGCATCTTGGGTCTTGGAGCAATTTGGCATCAACCAAAAATACTTCATGTTTTTCTAGATCAGTTTGTTGTTTGCAAAGTGTTCATTGCTACTTGTGGATTCATGTTATGTGAAGTTAACATCATGACAAGGACCTATTCATGATCCTCACCATAAGTGTGTGAGTCTTGAACTTACATAATTCTTGATTTATGTGTCATTCTTGCGGTCATGTTTCATATGGTTCTCATCCAACATGGCATAATGTTTCTTTTGGCATAGTGTCCAAAGTTAATGTGGTGTGTTGTGCAATTGCGAGCCAACTCCCAACACATGTGTGAACCCATATCTAAGTGCACGTGGGTTAACATCAACATTTTCTTTGGTTTTGGTTTACACCTCCAAGGTTGAACCTATAATGGAATTAAATGCTCAACTAGTCAAGTTATGGATTAACTGGCTATATAAGAAGCTTGGTTAGAGGTAGAAATTATCATTTAATACTATGACAACCTTAGAGAGAAGATAGAATGAAATCTTGGATTCTAATTTGGTAATTTCATTGTAAATGGTCATAATCTGGAAGGCCTTAGAGTTGTGCATGTTGTTTTATCATTCTCAATAATTACACCTGAGTAAAAGCCTAGAATCCAACCTCATGTACATTGTGTTTTTGCTGCTTCTGTGTGTGACTTTGAGCAAGGAATGCTGGTAGGTTTAAGTTGAGTTTATTTTGCTTGAATTTCCAGTTATCTTGCATTAGGTGGTATCAACCTCAGAAAGAAGATAGAATGCAAGCCTGGATTCTAATTTGGTAATTTCATTGTAAATGGTTGTAACCTAGAAGGCCTCACAACCAAGCATGTTCTTTTATCATTCTCAATAATTATATCTACATAAAATCCTAGAATCCAACCTCATGTACATTATTTTTTTTGTTTCTTTCGTGTGTGACTTTGAGCAGGGAATGCTAGTAAGCTTAAGTCGAGTTTATTCTTATTGAATTTTCATTTCCCCTGTGTCAGGTGGTATCACAATAAGTTCTTTCTTATGGATTGGATTGTGAATAACCTTATTGGATTGGTTGTAAGGTGACAAATCTAAAATTTGAGCTATAACTTGTAGAATGTTACAGTCTTGCAAGAACTATTTTCAAGATGGTTTAGGGTAGAGGAAATGTTGACAGTGTTATCATGGACATGTTAAGGCAGATTGCAACCAGGCTTGATGCTGTGGAGATAGCTTAGAGAAGAGGTTTACATCTTCAAGATGTTAGTGATGAAGAAGAGGTAGCACCTAATGTTGATCCTGCTCTTGAAGCTGAACATGACAAGGAAAGACTTTTGAGAGTCTTGTCTAAAGCTAACTCCATGCATGATGTTGAAGTTGCTTGCCATGATCGAAGACTTGAGATCGATGCAATATTGGATTGGATCTCTAAGGTGGATAAATACTTTGAATATGAAGGTACTCTTGATAATAATAAGGTCAAGAGTTACAAATTTGAAAGGTCATGCATCTCTTTGGTGGGATTTTTTGCAAATTGACAGACAAAGAAGAAGTAAATAAAAGATCAAAACACGGATGAAAATGCTTGAAAATATGAAGAAGTCCTTGCACATTATCAAGTTAGTCTACTGAAAAAGATGCAAAATTTAAGACAAAAGGACATGAGTGTGAAGGAATATACTAAGGAGTTCTACAAGTTGTATATTAGATCTAGACATGTGGATGTTGAAATTGAGAAAGTGGCTAGGTATCTAAATGGCTTAAGGTCATCAATCCAAGATGAGATCAACTATGTTAAGATGGATAGTGTAGAAGAAGCATATCAAATTCCTTTAAAGGATGAAGAGAGATTGGAAAAAAGACATGATCAAAGATAGAGAGGAATGGGTGGTGGATATCAAAAAAGCAGAGGTAGAACCTATGGAGAAAGTAGGAGATTTGACAATATAATGCAAGATAGAGGATGGAAGGATAAACTTGCTAGTAAAAGAGTTAATTATTCCAGAGGTAGCTATACTAGTTACTCTAGGAATAGTAACAATGGAAAGAGAGAAGAAAGATCTTGGCTCAAAGGAACTTGTTACAAATATGGAGAAGAAGGACATAGAGCTTTTGAATGTACTAACTCTAGAAAGAAGATTAAGGGTAGCAACAAAAATACCTTGGCTTGTAAAGAAGTTGATGAAACACCTAATGAACCTAAAAATGGTGACAATCTAATTTTGAGAAGAATGTTTCATAATGAAGAAGATGATGAGGAACATGTTTTAAGGAAAAGCTTATTCAAAACTAGATGTAAGATTGTTGGAAAATGTTGCAAGGTAATCATTGACAGTGGAAGTTCTGATAATTTGGCATCTGGAGAGATAGTTAACAAATTGCAATTGCGAAGGTTGAGACATCCTAAGACTTGTTGTGTTTTTTGGATCCAAAAGGAGCATAAACTACTTGTAAGTAAATAATGCCTTGTTAAATCCAAAATTAGGAATTATCATGATGAAGTCTTCTGTGATATTATGCCAATGGATTGTTGTCATATTCTTTTGGGAAAACCTTGATAGTATGATAAACAAGATTTTTAGGATGGTAGATTGAATAAATATATTATTTGGGTTAATGGGGGAAAATAACAATTGTTACCTTTGGTGGAAAAGTTTGATGAAGGTCATTGTACTACAATCAGAGTATGTTTGGTTGAAGGTAATGAATTTGCAAGAGAAATAAAGGAACATAATGTTTGTTATGCTTTGATAATGAGGAAGATTGGAAAACAAGATGAATTAAAACATGTACCTAAGGTTGAACGTTTGCTGAAAGAATTTCATGACATCATTTCTGATAATGTACCTGATGGTTTGCCTCCTATGAGAAGTACAATATGGATTTGATACTTGGAGCTAGTTTGCTTAATAAAGCACCACATAGATTGACACCTAATGAAAAGATTGAGTTGAACAAACAAGTACATGAATTTCTTGTGAAATGATTGATTGGAGAGAGTTTGAGTCCATGTGCAGTACCTATTGTGTTAGCACCTAAGAAGAATGGAGAATGGAGAAAGTGCATTGATTTTAGAGCTATAAATAAGATAATAGTGAAGTACAAATTTCCTTCACCTAGGATGGACAACATAATGGATAATTTGAGTGGAGAAAAGTATTTTACAAAGATTGATTTGAAAATGGATATCATCAAATTAGGATTAGAGAAGAAGATAAATGGAAATATGCTTTAAAAACTAATAAAAAGGTTTGTATGAATGGGTGGTTATGGCTTTCAATTTAACCAATGCACTTAGTACTTTCATGAGAGTGGTGAATGAATTTTTGAAGAAGTTCTTGGGTAAATTTTTTTTTGTATTTGGATGAAATTTTGATATTCAATAAGAACAAGGAAGAACATCTTGAACATATCACATAAGTTGTGCAGAGATTGAAGGAAGAAAAATTACTGATTAACTTGAAGAAGTTCTCATTTATGAAAGAGGAGATTGTGCACCTTGGATTTTTTATTTTAGTTGATGGTTTAGAGATGGACCTTGAAAAGGTGAGAGTTATTCTTGATTGGTCTACACTAGAGAATATTGGAGAAGTTAGATCATTTCATGGATTGGCTAGTTTTTATAGGAAGTTTATTAGAAATTTCAGCTCTATTTTTCATGCTATGACTGAAACTATGAGAGGAGATAAAAAGGATTTCAAATGGACACATGGAGCACAAAGGAGTTTTGAAACATTAAAATAAAAGATTGTAGAATTGTCTGCGCTTGGTTTGCCTAATTTCAGTAAAGTTTTTCAAGTTGAATGTGATGCTAGTGGAAGTGCAATTGGAGTTGTTTTGAGTCAAGAAGGAAGACCTTTAGCTTTATTTAGTGAGAATTTGAATGATGCCAAGAGAAAATATTTATTGTATGATCATGAATTCTAAACTATTGTTCAATCTCTAAAGAAGTGGAGACATTATTTGATGCTTAAGGATTTTGTGTTGTATACTGACCATAAGGCCTTGCAGCATTTTAGGAGTTAGAATAAGTTGAATTAGAGACATGTGAAGTGGGTTGAGTTCTGATAAAAAATTCTTTTTCATTAAAGCATAAAAGTGGATAGTTAAACAAAGTTGTTGATGCATTAAGCTGAAGAAGAAATTTGCTAACAAAGATGAGAGTTGAGGTACCTAGTTTTGATGACTTGAAGAGTGTGTACGAGACTGATCTTGATTTTGCAAAACCTTGAAAAGTTTGTAAGGAACAGATAGTGAACAACAAGTGGAATGATTATTTCATTCAAGAGGACATGTTGTTCAAAGGAATTTGATTATACATACCTAAAGGATCTATGAGAGAGAACATAATGAATGAGAAACAAAGTGGTGGACTTGCTGGACATTTTAGGATTGATAAGACTATGAAATTAATTTTTCAGAGATATGTTTGGCCACAAATTTACAAAGATGTGCAAAAAATGTTTAGAGGTTGTAGAATTTATCAAACAACAAAAGGGACCAGTTAGTATATGGGATTGTATTCACCTTTTCCTATATTTGATAGACCTTGGGAAGATGTGAGTATGGATTTTGTTCTTGGGTTACCTAGAACGTAGAGAGGTAATGATTCTATTTTGGTAGTGGTTGACATATTTTTGAAGATGGTTCATTTCATACCTTTTAAGAAGGCATCTGATGCACTACATGTAGCTAAATTATTTTTCAAGGAAGTGGTGAGATTGCATGGTTTATCTAAGACTATTCTTTCAGATAGAGATACTAAGTTTATTGGTTATTTTTGGAGAACATTTTGGAAGAAGCTGAATGCAAAGTTGAAGTTTAGTTCTATGTTTCACACTTAGATAGATGGAAAAACTGAAGTTGTGAACATAATCTGGGGCAACTTGCTGAGATTTTTAGTTGGAGATAAGCTTGCTAATTGGAATTTGGTTTTGGCACAAGAAGAGTTTGCATATAATAATCATGTGAATAGAAGTACTAAAAAAACACTATTTGAGATTGTTCCTAGATTTTATCCTAAAGGAACCATAGAGTTGAGAGAATTTCCTACTAAGACAATGAGTGTTGAAGCTAGGGATTTTACAATTTTGATGAGGACTTTGCATAAGGAAGTCAAAAGGAATTTGGAGGACAATAATCTGAAATACAAACAAAGAGTGGATAAGAAAAAGAGACATAAATATTTTGAAGTTGGAGATGAAGTTATGATTCATTTAAAGAAGAGTATATTTCTAGTTGGTACCTATAATAATTTAAAAATGAAGAAGTTTGGACCTTATAAGATTTTGAATAAGTTTGGTAGTAGAAATGCTTATGAAGTGGAGTTGCCAAAAGATATGGACATATCACCTATATTCAATATTGTAGATACATTTGTGTATTGTGAGTCTAATGAAGAGAATGAAAATAACTTAGATTATCCTAAGAAGCCAAAATATAGTATTGAGAAAATTATGAATAACAAAGTAAGAAAGAGTACAAGAGGAAAAGTCTACATGGAATACCTAGTTTAGTGGAAAGACAAACCGGGTAAAGATAGTTCATGGATTACACAAGCTGAGTTAGATCTATATGATTCAGGTTAGAGAATGAGTAGTGCCTAATGTGGACATTAGTTATTCATTAACCTCAAGTGTCTGATGTAGGAGCATCTTGGGTCTTGGAGAAACCTTGCATCAATAAAAAACAAGTCATGTTTTTCTATATCAATCTACTATTGGGGAAGTAGTCATTGCTACTTGTGGATTCATACTATGTGAAGTAACATCATGATGAGGACCTATTCATGATCCTCACCTTAAAGGTCGAGTCTTAAACATACATAATTCTTGAGTTCTATGTCATTCTTATGGTCATATTTTATATGGTTCTCATTTGACACAGTGTAATGTTTTTTTTGGAGTGGTGTCCTAATTTAACATGGCATGTTGCACATTTGGGAGCTAACTCCTAACATGTATATGAACCCATATCTAAGTGTACATGGGTTAACATCAACATTTTCTTTGGTTTTGGTTTTTACATCTTCAAGGCTGGACCTATAATGGAATTAAATGCTTGACTAGTCGACTTGTGGCTTACCTAACAATATAAGAAGCTTGATTAGAGAAAGAAATTAGCAAAGACATGGGTAAGTGCACCAAGTTGTGGTGCCAAAAGGGGGGTATAAGTGGACACCTTTTTCCTAAAATCAGCAATTTCTAGACTTCAACAAGAATTTGAAGATAGTTACGCTCAAAATTTTAAGCTATGACAAAAACAAAAGTCATAGTCCTCTGAATCTAGTTTCTAAACTACTAATTTTTTTTCAAAATATTTTAGTTTTAGGTCCTCAAAAAAGGGGGCCACAAAAAGTGGTGTTGTTTATTCCAGAAAAACATAACATAGTACAAAGTGTGGCCCCCCTAAAATTTTAACTTTTTTTTTGAAATTCTTTAATCGCTCCAGTCAAAAGTTACCTAACACTATGTAGTTTATCCCAGATTTTTCAAGTAATTTTATAATGTGTATTTTTTTTTTATGAATTTTTTAATTAGACACATTCGAAAAATGTGAAATATCTGTGTGCTCCCCCTAGAAATGATTGAAAACTAATCTAAAATCAAAACTTCTTTTTTTCAAAGTGTGTAGAATGGAGTCTAGTTTCTAAAAAACTAAGTTGTTTCAAAATTTGATGAACGAGCTAAAATCTACAACCCAATTAGTATATGTTGGTTTTTGACAAAAAATGGACATACATTCAAAAGAAATTATTGATGAAAGGCTTTAAATAGTTCAAATTAAAAATAAATTATATGGTTGTGTAGCTAACAAAGAGACCTACAATGTCATGTAACCTAATTTTATTGATGCTTAACCACGAAGAAACTAGAAGGAGAGCACACAAGAAAAATTAATCATTTTTTGTATGTTTGCAGCAAAAGACGTCTCAGACTAGTTTATGGACTCCAAAGCTTTGGTTTGGATCCCCAAGGCAAAACCAAAAGTTAGGCTTGGTAGAATTTAAATCTTTAAATAGCGCGTGCACAATATAGTGCGTGCATGCTATAGCGCACACACACTATTTAAAGCTTGTTGAATTTACTTTCAAATAGCGCATACGCGGTTTGTGAATTTTTTTTTCAAAAAATGCGTACGCGCTATGGTACATAAACACTATAGTGCGTGCGTGCTATGGCTTGGTATACCCAAGGCATAGCGCATGCACGCTATAGTGCGTGCACGCTATTTAAAACTACAAAGAAAAAAATGGTGTCATCTTTTTGGCACCACAACTTGGTGCACTTATCCACATATGGAAGGGAAGGTAGAGACCGATCAAAGGTAAGTTCATTCCCTATAGAATTGTAGGGCCTATAGAATGGTAGGGGAATCAGTTGATCCCGCATAGGTAAAATAAAGTAAAGGCAGGACCATAAGCAGGAGCAAAGCTACCAAAAAGATCTAGCACGACTAGCAGTAGACCTAGTCATTAAATAACATGAAAAACTTAGAGAGAAGATAAAATGTGAGCTTGGATTCTAATTTAGTAATTTCATTGTAAATGACCATAAACCAGAAGGCCTCACAACCAGGCATGTTGTTTTATCATTCTCAATAATTACACGTGTAAATGCCTAGATTCTAGCCTCATGTACATTTTGTTTTTGTTGCTTATCTGTGTGACTTTGAGTAAAAAATGCTGGCAGGTTTAGAGTTTATTTTGCTTGAATTTCCAGTTCCCCTACATCACCTAACCAATGGAAAAACTTAGTGGGGATGGTACCTACAAAATGATCCACTAATCAAAAGTATTTGGTTAAAGATATTGACCCTATTAGGAGTTCATTACATGTCTATAGTGCCTTGGTCCTTATTAGAGGAATTAGGTAATGTTAGAAGCCTCAACCCCATTAGGAGCTGTTATATACAATTTACAAATGTATGCAAGATGAGTCCATTTTCTAAACATCCGATGTACAGTAAAGTTCTTCAATACAAAAGATAGATACAAAAACCTTTGCACTACTACTAATATCTTCAATATATGATATTACCTTTGCTTTTCTTCACAAAACTTTATCACAATTCACATTGCTCTTATCATACATCAAAATTCACATCACATGTATATCACACTCACTTCATTAGAAGCACACTTCACATCACATTAAAAATTTTCCTTTATACCTTGTTATTTCATAATTATCTTCTCTGTTAGCCTTCATACCTTCATACACTTGCCAAAATTAGAAATCAACTCTTTCTAGATTAGGGTTAACATCTAGGTTGTCATCCCTAATTGGTTAAGTAATTATTTTGGTAAAAAAAATAATTATATACCCAAAATACTCATTTCCTTATCTTTCTTTGTTGTGCATGTACAATAATAGAAGAGGTAAAATCATTATAACTCTATCTCTATTGACTGTATTGTCATGCACTCTTGCACATGTCATCCTCATAGTCTCTGCTAACTATACTTAACCTTGCACATGTCAATATTGCTTATGTGAACTACGCTGATTAAAACTCTAATTGTTATATTAGATAAATTGTGTAACACTTAGACAATTTTCAATGTGTGTAACCTAATTCTTCATCCTTATGCTTCACATGAATTATATTTTTCCATAGATGACAATATCATGCTGACTAGCCTAGCCAAATTTCCAATAAAACCTGTGTCTACAGTAGTTCCCTTATCACCTCCACTTCTTCAAAAACTCATGAATCTCCCCAAACATCAAAGATTTCCAACATGCTTCCATACATTTTTTTTTTGTACTAACTATTTGTATCCTCAAGGGCTACCTCTAAAAGAAAGTGAAGCTAATATTCATTTGGCTTCAAACCTTTTCAATTCTACTAAGACTAAAAATCCCAAACTTTCATGTGTTGCTATTCCTATCGTATCTACTCCAAGAAATCCTTCATTACCTCTTCAAGAGCCTACCATGTAGATCCAAGATACTCCCTTGTCCTTAGAAGTGGCTCCATGTCAAGAGGACTATAAAAAAGATGAGGAAACAAGTATCAAGAAAGATCAAGACCAAGATACATCATACCCTTTTAAAATTACATCCCTCCATCTAAAGAACAACCTATCCCTCCATGTCATATGTCTTGTCCATCTCCTATGAAAGATTAAGACACCTCTTCCATTAAGCTTATAAAAAATCAAGAGAAAAGTGTTCTTAATTCGTTATCTAAAAAAAATGGTCAAGATCAAAGTATCCCTTCATCCCCCATTCTTCCTAATCCTTTCCATAAGAATATATAACTTCAAGATTTAGTTGATCCTATCGAAGAAGTTGCTCTTATCAACTCTACTCATAAATATATTGGTACTCTTGGCCACATTTCTCACTTTATAGATGTTGATATCCCTATCCATTATCCCTTTGCATCTTCTATGTCTATCCTTGGTCCTTATCCATCAAAGCTAAAACCTTGAAAGATTCCATCTATATTGGGACCCTATTTTCCTTCATACCTAATACCCCTCACTCTAGATCATCATCCACCTCTCTTGTCATTCCTCAGGATCAACAAAGGAACTTATCCTTGAAAAATATCCTTCCAACCATCCATCTAAACCCACCATATCAGCCTCATTCATCCGCAAACCCCAAGTCTTCTGAAAGCAATTTGGATGTATAAAATAAGAAGAAACACAAGAATCCATTTACATGTGAAGATCATGATGTCCTATCTACCAACATTGATGTAGAGAATCTTATAAATTAACTAATAAATAGGATACATTATTATCTCAACATCCATGAAATATATTCATTAATTAGAGGCATCTCATGAGGCAAAACATAACACTTTTCAACACAAAACATTAACCTTTCTCAATTTGCATATCCTAATTTCTATATTTGATTTCATTATTCATAACTTTTGTTCTTGAAACTCTCTTACCAAACCCTTCGATGGAATTATTTAAACACAGTCCTTTTAAATGATATCCGAATCTGATCCTAATCCAACAAACCAATTACACATTATGATCTCTGTACTAAGACCCATTTTTACTATAAAAAACCATAAGTAAAATCAGTAACCTTGCCTAGGGCATCTAATAACTTTCCAAAAACAATTACAAATGAAACCCAACCGATTAACAATAAACAATATATGAGTATAGGTTCTAAACAAATTATCGGGTTCTAAACATATTATCAATTCCTTTATGCATGGATTTCCAAAAACAAGAAGACAATAGAACATGATAGAAAGAATGAAATTAACAAGTATTTGCCTTTATTTTATTATAAAACAACTATGACTGATTCTCAGAGACTTAAATCGATACCCATGAAACATTAATAATGCAAATGCTAAAAACTATGATATCTTTAATGCAAGTCACAATTTACATGGGGTGCTCTCTTCTCTGCCAAATAGAGCCATCCATCTACTCATAACCCTTATACTATGCCCGATGTATAATCAAGCCAAAACTAGAGATACTCTCCTCCCCTCTTACCTATCAGGCTTCGGTCTATTTAAAAAAAATCTAATCCAAATATGCTCCCACAAATTCTACCGATAGCACAACCCCACTGTTATTGGGTTTCGTACCCAATCTATATCCTTCTCTTATCGAGCCCCTCTTGTAACTACGCCAATTTTTCTCTAAATGTTATCGGGATCCTCTATGTTTGTCATCTCGTAGCCCATGCATATCAGGCTCAACTATGCCACTGCTTTTCAACTCGGGCCTTCTCCCATTCTTATCGGGTTTCATGCCATTTTTAAACAGGCCCCGTCATCACTAAAAACAAATTGATCATTACTACAAATAGACTAACAAGTGACTTTCAACCTGGAATAACCACTCTCTCTGAAATTGACCCTTATTGATTTGTATCCAAATGGAACCAATTTCAACTCTTTTAATCAACCCAATACAATGGGTTTACATTAACAACTAAATAAAATTGTCACCTGAAAACTTACATGACTATATTGCATAGGACCATTAAAATGGTTAAAAAAAGCTCCCATAATCCCCACAATGACATTGATGGTCCCATTACCATGTTGTTTGACCGTAGATATGTGTTCTCTGAAATTTGAATTTGGTGACCAGATGCTCCTGCATCATAAAGTTGGGAAATTACTTATGCCTTTAACCATGACGGAATAAAGTTTGTGTTGAACTCATTACTGGATGATGATGACTTTTAATCAACCCAATACAATGGGTTTACATTAACAACTAAATAAAATTGTCACCTGAAAACTTACATGACTATATTGCATAGGACCATTAAAATGGTTAAAAAAAGCTCCCATAATCCCCACAATGACATTGATGGTCCCATTACCATGTTGTTTGACCGTAGATATGTGTTCTCTGAAATTTGAATTTGGTGACCAGATGCTCCTGCATCATAAAGTTGGGAAATTACTTATGCCTTTAACCATGACGGAATAAAGTTTGTGTTGAACTCATTACTGGATGATGATGAATCGTGGCCAAGAATGAAAAGTGTATGTTTGATTGAAAGAACCAACTTCCCAATTCATGCAGACAATGAGAAAGAAGTTACAAAGGAAGTAACAAAATATTTGGTTGAAGAAAATGGAGTTTTTAAATAGCTAGCTATTAGATTGTGGTGACTGATCAAGGAAGTACTGTACATACTCCATAATTCTTCAGTGGAGTTTTAGGGCTACTATATTAGCATTTTATAGCCGACATGTTGTAACTAATTTTAATCCTAAAGCAACAAAAATACTTGTATAAAAGGGCTTAGGGTTAGAAATTGTTTCATTGTGGGTGATGTGAAAAGTGCTTCTTGCGGCGGTATTGAGTTGTAAGGGATTATAGATTGTAATCAGGTTGTAATCACTAGAACATAATAATATTGGACTTGCTATTTGGTGGACGTAGCCTAGGGTTTGGGTGAACCATGCTAAATCTTGGTGTCTTATGTTATTTTCTGTGCGATTCAATATTTTCTAATATTGTTTATATTTGCATGTAATTGTTATTTCTATCTGTAATTTTATCCAAACACCATCTACAAAGAATGTTCAAGTATCCAAAGATGAATTAGCAATCCTAGCAAATGAAAGAGAAACTAGTTCAATGAATGAGCCAAAAGATAAGATGCAGCAAGAAGACAAAGAAGAATCGAAGGAGATTTAAGATCTTAATGAAGACTACATAGAGTCAAAGTTATAAGAACGTGAGAAAGATGAAGTATCGAAGGTGTGTCATTTGCAAAAGTATGCTCATAGTGAGGCTATGATGACAACCTTAATGATAGATGAACTGATGAGTTTCCAAGAGGAATAACATGAAAAATAAGTTTAGATTGTGATACTTGATTTTGCCTCAAGCAAAGAGACTATAACACAGTTGGTGAGATAAGTTATGTTCTTTTTTAATATGCATATGTGTCATGAGGAAGAAGAAGAGTTGGTAGCAGCAGGTACACAACGAGAACTTGATTTGTGGGAGAAGCATGAAATTATTATGAAAGAGTTGCTCAGTAATGGGAAGGTTGAGGCACATCAAGAAGAAGATTCTACACCATGGGAATGTTCTACAGGCATGCAGATTAGATCAATAGATGTAAGGATGAAGGTCCACCCCTTCACAGCCGAAGGTGAAGATGAAGGAGCTCACAATGTGGTGGAGCATACATATCAATTTGTTCAAGCCCAAAGTTAAAATGAAGACTTGGTTTTCTTCTTGTTGCCACTATAATTTCCAATAGACTTGGAATTTTTTCACTGTGGGAAGTATGATGCAGGAGTATTGGGTGACCAAATTCAAATTCTGGAGAACACATATATATGGTCAAACAACATGGTAATGGGACCATCAATGTCATTGTGGGGATTATGGGAACTTATTTTTACCATTTTAATGGTCCTGTGAAAAATAGTCATGTAAGTTGTTGGGTGACAACTTTATTAAGTTGTCAATGTAAACTCATTGTATTGGGCTGATTAAAATAGTTGGAATCGGTTCCATTTGGACACAAATCGATAAGGGTTAGTTTAAGAGGGTGGTTAGTCCAGGTTGAAAGTTAGTTGTTAGTCTGTTTTTAGTAATGATCGATATGTTCTTAGTGATGATGGGGCCAGTTTAAAAATGGCATGAAACCCAATAAGAATGGGAGGAGGCCCGAGTTGAAAGGCAGCGGCATAGTGGAGTTCGATATGCATGGGCTACGGGATGGCCAAAAAAGAAGAGCCTGATAATATTTAGAGAAAAATGAGCACAGTGACAAGAGGGGCCTGATAAGAGAAGGATATAGATTGGGTATGAAACCCAATAACAGTGGGGTTGTGCTATCGGTAGAACTGATTTATACTCTATTATTTCCTCTCGGCTGTGAGAGCATAGTTGGATTAGAGTTTTTTTTTTAACAAACCGAAGCCTAATAGGTAAGAAGGGAGGAGAGTATCGCTGGTGTTGGCTCGATTATAGATCGGGCATAGTAGAAGGGATATAAGAAGATTAGGATGGCTCTATTTGGCAGAGAAGAAAGCACCCCATGTAAACCGTGACTTGCATAAAAGATATCATAGTTTTCTGCATTTGTATTATTAGTGTGTCATGGGTATCGATTTAAGTCTCTAAGAATTGGTCATAGAATTGGTCATAGTTGTTTTGTAATAAAACAAGAGGCGCAAGCGCCAAAGTTCCTGCCGAATTTGATGATTTCAAGATATTAAATGTGTCGTAGTCTAGAGATCTATGAAGTTGAGTTTGTGAGATATGAAATGTTTGTTTAGAAGTTTTATAATTTCTAAGAATATATTTATGATTGTTCAATTTGCATTGTGCAGAAAAAATAATAACCATAAAATAGGGTTGAATTAAAAATAAATATGAATATTATACTTTCAATTGCTTCCTTCAAAAGATATGCATAAGTTTTGCTTAATTAAATGTTCTAAAGAGCAAAAGTAGTAAAAATAGCAACAAAATTGAAAATAACAGGAAAGTTTTAGAAATCTGAAGATTTTTTTAATTACTAAAATCACACTTATGCACACGAGTAGATTTTTTTGTACATGCAATTTAATGTAATATTTTCAAATCTTCAGAATCTTGATTTTCAAATCTTCAGAATCTTGGAAGCTGTGAGAATTTGAGAACTTTGTAATAGTAGAGTTATTGCATGATGTGGACATAATAAAGTTTTTCAAACTTCATATTTTTTTATAGTAATGTAAATATAAAATACATGCATGAGAATTTTTTGAAAACCAATTTAATAAATAAATAAAGCATAATTTCTATTTAAATTGACTAATTACTAATTTACCAATTTCTTTGACATTTAATTGTCTTTATAAAATAGCGTGGGAAGCACTCAAACGGGTATCGAAGAAAGGATAAAAAACTAAGGTATTAAATTTACTTCTTGACTAATGCATAAAAATAAATAAACATAAATTAATTTAAAAATAATATTTATGCTTTAAAAAAACAAAAAACACTTATAAAAATATCAATATAATAAAAATTATATATGTTAAATAAATGTATAATCTAATAAAACTATATATATATATATATATATATATATATATATATATATATATATATATATATATATATATATATATATATATATATATATATATATATATATATATATATATATATATTTAAAAAATCTATTAAAAGCATTCGTTTGGATATGTTAAAATAAAAATAATTAAATTCTAATTTAAACTATATATAAATTAAAATTAAAATAAATATGAAATTAAAGCATATAAAAAATAATTTTTAAAATTTGACAATTTAAAAGAGTTAAAATGTTATATTTGATTAAAATATCTATATTTGAATAACATTTTACAAATGAAAAAAATAAATATCAATTAAAACTATTATCTTCTTTTAAAAAGTTTATCCACTTGTCACAAATGTGGAAAAGATAAGATTGAAATTAATGCATTCATTAATAGAGATAAAGTTGCAATTAATGCTTGCATTAATAAAGGTGTTCAAAAAATAGTTGCATTTTTGTTGAAGGAAAATGAATTTTTTCATTGCTTTTTTCATCATGAGCCAATAAGATTTCAGTTTAATGGTATTTTGTTTTTTCATTAAATAAGATGAAAATGTGAATTTTATAATAAATTTTGATCTCAGAATAATTCTGAAATCTTATTGGACAAATTAATTTCATTGTTTCTATCATGTTCTATTGTCTTCTTGTTTTTGGAAATTGATGCATAAAGGAATTGATAATATGTTCAGTATTTATTATATTTCAATAGAAATGCGAACGGAGTGTTGTGTGGATTGAAGCATTGACCAAATACTAGAAGTATCAAACTATCTCTTGGTGAGTGTTTGACAGTGAGGTGAATAGAAAGATGCATATTTGAGAGGGAAGATGCATTTGTGAGTCTGCACTTGTGGTGTTTTACATCAGATTGGTGTCAGAATGAGCGAAAGATCTGGGTGAGGAAAGTTGTGTTGTGTTATTTGATTTGTAGATTGTGCTTTTGAATATTCTTGATATTACCATAGATGAAGAACTAGAACGAAGGGAAAGTGCTCAGACACTCAAGGTCCGTTTGGTTCCTAGAAGATGACAGGAATTGGTTTTTTCAAAACCCGGATTTGAAAATTTGTGGTTTGTTTCAAAATTTGCAAAATGGAATTAGCATACAGGACTTCCAATTTTGCCTCAAAATCAGGTTTTCCAACTTCCTAAAAAAAGTAGGAATTGAAAATCAAAACTTGGTTTTGTTTTTTAAGGAGTGTAAGAACAATAGATTGGACTACTTTTTGAAATTTGCCTTCAACTCCTAACTTACGCATAAAAATGTGTCTTCACACGCATCTTTCGAGTGAAACAAACGGTTTCAGTAAAATTCCAAGAATCGAAATGAAGATATATAAAACCTTGATTTGGCTAAACCAAGGTTTGTAGAAATCTAGGTTTTTAAAATTCCACGAACCAAACAGACCCTCAACGATTTGAACAAAATATAAATGCAAGGTTATTATCGAGAGTGGTTCTTTTGATAGCATAGTATCTATTGAAATGGTTCAGAAATTGAACCTACTAAGTGTATCTCATGAAGCACCTTATAGAGCATTCGACTTAAGTGATGATTAGTGGGTAGATGTTTTAGAAAAAGCATATGTTCCTTTAAATATTGGATCTTATTATGATATTGTTGTGTGTGATGTTATGCCTTTGAGGGATTTCCATTTGATTTTGGGCCAAGCATGTCAATCAAACAAATCGTCCATATATAATGGAAGGAAATAATTACATTTGAAACAAATTTGGAGTGATTGTAAATTATTATTTTGATTGGTTTTTCAGTTTTATGTTGGTTCTAGGTCTTGTATGACCATGGACAACTTGGAAACCATGTATAATCTACATATTTTGATATTAGGATGAATAAATTTTCTTTTATCTTTGGTTTGGGTTTATTTCATGGAGAAATGAAAAAGTGATGGCAGGTTTGGTAAAGTTGTTATTTGCAGATTTGAAGATGCCCGACTATAATCGGATTGAAATGTTTGATATGGACACATTTGGATGAATCGAGAACTCTATTTGTATACATGGGAAATATATGTGAACTATTGTTCATTTCCAATTGGTTTGAGTTTTTTTCATTATATATGTGTAAGTTATATGTATTGGAGTGAAGACTAGTTTTTTAAGATCTCCATTGAAGTTACAAGCAAAGATTAGTGTTTTCGTAATTATCTATCCATTGGAAAATTTTATGTCTTATAGATTAAGAAACTAGACTTGTATACTTTTAATTGGAAATTGGTTGGGTGTAATTTTTAATTGTTTTTGGAAATCTATTAGATGCCCTAGGCAGGGTTACTGGTTTTATTTTGGTTTTTGATTATAAAAATGAGTCTTAGTACATAGATCATACATGTAATTGGTTTTTTGGATTGGGATCATATTTGGATATGATTTAGAAGGAATAATTATAAATAATTCCACAAAAGGGTTCGGTAAGAGATTTTTAGAAACAAAAGTTATGAATAATGGAATCACATATAGAAATCAAGATATGAAAATTGAGAAAGGTTGATGTTTAGTATTGAAAAATGTTATGTTTTGCCTCATGAGATGCCTCCAATTAATGAATTTATTTCATGGATGTTGGGATAAGCATGTATCCCATTGATTGGTTTATTTATAAGATGTTTTGGATCATACACGTGAATACAAAGAAAAAATAATCATTAAAGAGACCACAAAGGTCCACTAACCAAAGAATGAAATGAAAGAAAATATGGGTTCCTAAATCCATCATTGAAGAAATGCTTTCTAAATTGTCCAAAATTAAATTGAAATCAAAATCTATATGGATACCCAAGTCTCTTTTAAATACTTTAATATTATAAATGTTAGGATTAACCTCAAACATAAATAACTGTTACATGCAAACATAACCAATATCATAAAATAATAAATCACAGAAAAGAGAACACAAGATATAAGGATTTAATGTGGTTCATCCAATCCCTAGGCTACATCCACCAACAATAAGTCCAATATTATTATTATCCAGTGATTACAATTTGCAATCCGTTATAGGTCAATAATGCCACAAGAAGCTACAATATCACCATACATTATGAAAATCCCTAACCCTAAGCCATTTTATACAGGCCTTTTCCACTTACAAAATTAGGGATATAGTAAGTCGTCCAATAGAAAAATAGAAGTCGATGCCTTTTACAATAATAGGTTCATCTTTGGCTTTGGGGGTGCTTCCCCCAAAAACCCCTATAGGGGCATTGCCCCTTGAACCCACCCTGTACTGCGACAGGGAGAGAACCTAGGGCACCACCTCCAAACCCCTATAGAAATAATCTAGGGGAAATTGAGCCAAATAAACCTCCAAGTTTGATGAGGCTCCACATCATGACGGTAAATAAATCAAATTTGATATTCAATTTTGCAAAGGTTTCCACTCCCTTTTCTTCCAAATGTCTTCCTAAAAGCTTCCAAATCCTTCCACTCCATCTTCTTCCAAATGTATACTACCATATCATATATCAAAACATTAATTTATTTCATCCATCATTCAACCACCCTTCAAGAAGTGTGTCAATATTAATGTTGCCCACTTTCTTACCTACCCTTATACATTTTTTAAGTCCACACTTACCTAGTATCCATCATCCTTCTCATCTTCCAAAGCATAAAACCTTTTCCTCCATATGCCTTCTCTATCATGTCCTTTCCATCACCCTATCAACATCTTTGATCATGTATTTCTATGGTCTTGGTGTATGATGACTTATCCTTTCAATATGAGTGTTGTCCAAATTGAAAACGACTTGAATTATCTTCAAAAATCCAAATAGAAAAAAAATTTAAAAGGAAAAAATGCCTTGGTAAAAACCTGGTAAACAATTGCATTGGTAGCAAAAGTAAAGAGAGATAAATTCCTCCTATGGTGAAAAACACTAATTCTTGTGACACCTTGGATAAGTAGCAAGATGAAAAGCTAGAAAATAAGCGCCATGCATAAATCTTCCATAATCCATCTATTCCATCTTTCCTCTATGATCTTGACAATGTTGACTTATCCATGAGCATTGGCTTTGTTATCCACCAACTTCCCTATCATGATCATTATTATCCCAAATCATTCACTCATAGCCTTCATAATGAGTTTCATCCTTATCATTCTACGTCATCACTATCCTATCAAATTTAACCCTTGGTCTGGATCACAAGAAGAAGAAGAAATGGTTCTTAGAAGCCTCTCTACATATCTACTCTTTTGAGCTATACGCTTTCATAACAACAAGTCATTTATCCCATATGCTACCTTGCTTATTAGCTTCCATTGCTTATCCAAAACATGCTTCATTTGGCTATTTCAATCTCTTCCCTAGCTCATGTAACTCTTGAGGAGATGGTCCTTGACGATGGCATTTACTTGCTGCATGCATCATTTCCTATTCAATTACCTATCATCTTGTTGATCCATCATTCCCTATACACCTTGGTAGACATTGGGACAAAATAATGTCATCTTTCTTGAGAACTAGTAATCTCTAAATCATTCTAAAAATTCAAATAAAATTGATATATAATCCTATAAAAAATCCAAAAAATTTGATATACAGTCCTAAAAAAATCCTAAAAAGTATAAAATGCCCTAAAAAAACCAGCTTAGTGAAAACCTTGCAATAGGCACTTTGATGTATTACCAAAAAAATCAAAATGTCTCAAACATAAAAAGTCCAAAAAAAACTATATTAAGTGGTGAAAACCTAGAAATAGGCACTACTTAGGGCATATGCACCCTTATCTATTAGCTTGTAACTTTAAAAATTAGCCATTTCACTCCATCTTACCTACTTGTCTCCTATTTTGGAATTGGTGTTTTATCTAGGTCTAGGGGGCACAAAGTGTATCATCTCTTGGGTCTCTAGGATGCATTGGTATTTAGTGGCTTCACCATGCAAACAATGTTTATCAACACTTCCTCTTAACACTTCATGTTTTTGAGCTTACACCTTGTTGACAATCTTGGGTTACAATATTTCTCACTTGTAGACATGAGTCCTTGAGAGTTAGTACTTGCTTCCTTTTCCTTTTCTTTGCACACATCATGGTTAAACTCAAATGAATGAGATATTCTTAAAATTTTCTTTGTGTGCTGCTTGTGTTGATTTTTTATGAGTTTTCCCTCCTTAGCCTCTTAAGGATGTCATTGAACTAGAGGACTGGAGGCATGGGGCATATTTCTTCTTCTTTTGGGTGTAGCTTTGATGATCCTAAGTGTTTCTTTCTTTGAGCCCTTGGACACTTAGGAGACTTGGGGCATCATCCACATTGTTATATTGTGTTTTCTTATGCAAGACTGCACTCGTGGTTATCTTGGCCTCTATGCATTGTACAAGTGTAATCTTACAATCTCTAACTTAAGGAATATACCAAAGATTCATCTTTATCTTTATGTCTTTTATCATTATGCTACGTTCCCACATTTTGGCTCAATCATAAAAGCATGGACCTACTTAATTGACCCTTGCAATTAAGCTTTTACATGTTCATTTTAGCCTGTATCTTTAGGGTTTCATTTTAGTTTAGTTTGCATACGAGTTCAGAGAGAGTCTCCTTTATCTTTCATGGATGTATCAGCCAACTCCATTAATCTCTTGTATTCTTCTCAATCATGTCTTCATAATATTTCCTATCTTATCATCTTCTTTCTTTTCTTATCATAAAAAAGAGTTACTCTTATCATTACATCTATCTACCCTTTGGACCCCTTATATAACATTTTAACCTAATTTTTTAACATCTCATATTTCTATGAAAATTGACCCCTAACCTAATTTTGACACTTTGGATCCATTTTGGGGGTCAAAATAGAAATCCAAATTCATCTTGATGGAAAAATTATGATTTAAGTTTCCTTATTCTATGCATAATTGACTAACTCTTCTGAGGCGAATCTTTCAATCTATTTGAGGCAATCATCATTTCTCCATTTATCCATCATTTATTCTCTCTCCACCTATTCTTTCCCTTCTCATTCATTCAACTTTATTTCATCCTTCTTCCTAGTTTGACCTAATTATCATGATTATCTTTCTGGTCAAGCTTAGTCAATCTGGGACATATTATCAATGCTTGGTGGTTAACCTTTGATCCTAATCTCTTATATATCATCATGAAATTATATTATGATTATTTAATCATATATATCTTTCTACATCTCCTCTATATCATTTTGATTTTGATCCCTAGGGGCAGTAATACCTTAATCTATTTGTCTAATTGATTCTACTATCTATCTTATTTGTACATTGTCTGGGGGATACTCTTGATTTATTTACTTTAGATGTATCGGTTCTCATCTTATCGTCATGGGTTTTGATTCATCTTGATCTATCTATCTATCTATCGTGGGCATATGAGTTCTCATCTTATTGTTACGAGTTCTAATTTGTTTTATCTTTTTGCACTTTGTTCGATCAAGTTCAAAGTTAGATCTTTATCAATTATCTTGACATTGTCATTCTTTTACTTATTGTGTTCCTAGATTGTTCACACATTATTCAAAGAGGGGAAAATGTAATCACCCAAAAATGGTCATCTAGAATATGAGACCCCTTCTGTCATTTTTCGCATATTTATTAATTGCTTATCTTTAATTAAATCCTTCATTTATCATTTATTTGATTATAACCTATGGATTGGCCACCTTATCCTAAGTCTTTATTTATTTTATAAGAACATTCCCCCTTTTAATTAAATAAAATCCCCAAATCCCACTTTATTCCTATGTGCACACATAAAATGAATTACTTATTTTAAAAATAAAACAAAAAATGCTTTTTTGTCACACATGAATAAACACTTTCCAAGGAAATGGAATTTTTATTTTTCCTCTTATTCACTTGCACACATCTTTTTCCTCTTAAACATAACTATTGATCTTTCTTCTCAAGATTGTTGTGCACCAAAGTCAACATCAGGCTCATTCTCCACCGTTAATTTTGTCTCTTAATCTATATCGTCCATTTTTCTTTATAAGGAGGCTCTCTCCCTACTCTCTCATAATCTTAGACTCTCATGCTATTGTTATGCTACAAGATTTACTCTATAGCATTTGGATCACTCACTATACTCTTGGCATTCTTGCATTGTTGAAGCACTTTTTCACTCATCTTAGTTTAGTGATCATTATAGCCTAGCATAGCCTAGCTCTTTCATGGTAGCTTAGTCTTTTAATTTTTTTGTACTTAGATTAGATTTCCTTTCTTGCACTTGTATATAATTTAGATTATCTTGTATTATCATCTTAGACTACTTTACATTGCATTTACGTTCACTTGATCCTTGGATACTAACACCATTAGTTTTTCTCTCTAAATCTTTTGTTTTATGTTGCACCTTGCAAGGGTCACTACTAGGTTCATTTGAGAGCCAACCCATCACATCTCTTTGATTCTTGCACATCATAGATAGGAAGCTATAAGTTTCCTCTCAAGTCTCTCTTTCCATGAGATTATTTGAGTACAAGGGTTTATAGAAGTGTTCTAGATTTGGTGCATACAATCATCACAACTCCTAAAGTTATCAAATGAATGAGATATTCACCATTGAATATTGGGTTGACATGTTTTGAACACAACAAGATAGTTGAGTATAATTTATGACCTTACACTTGGAAAATCAGTTTTGATCAATGATTTGGTGACTATTTATGGGAGAGCCAACATCATCTAGTATACTTATGTTGGTTAACAAGATTTGAATTTGAGTTTTGATCCTGCATCATCTACATTTTGTTTTGGCCAATAGAGTTAGAGTTTTTGGATTTTGGTCTTACAAATAAGATTATATTTGGATTGCAAAGGAGAGAGGAATACATGATATACAACAAGGAATATAATGATGTGAGTATGAATATTAGATGCTATGTTTTATGAACATATTATGTTTGGAGCTTCATTAGAAATACATAAATAGTGATAATATCAATCAATTTGATATATGATTTTAAGTTTTTTGTTGTTATGTAATTGGCAATAGGCCTTGACGTAACTTAGAATGTATGATTGAGTAGTACACTTTAGGTAGTAGGTTTGAACGAAATTGTATTCCCCTATTTTTGTACTTTGCCTTTAACAGAGTACTTATTGCTATTGTAGTGATTTATTTGTGTGTATCATCTTCACCACAATTTTTCTTCTAACTAGATTTTCCTCAATAAAAAAATTATGGTGTTATGATAATGACATTGTGTATCTTGTTTGATTTAGTTGAATTTACTTTCAATATTAAATTGTGATTTTGATTGAAAAAGTTTGTGAATACTGTTGCACCAAGTCACCACTTCCCCTCCCATCAATGCTTCCTATTCCTAACAATCGTTATCAGAGTATGGTACCTTGGAAGAAGTTTAAAAACTTGAGGAGGATCCTAAGCATAGCTCCCAATAATGTTTAGATTTAGTTCCTGAATTTACTTAACAATCTTGACAAAGTTAATGTTCCAATTGTTGATTTGGAGGAAAAGTTGAAAGAAGCAAAAATAATAATTGAGAACCTAAAAGAATAATTGAGGCAATATAGATATGTTGCCCACTTTCAATCTTTCCTTTGTCCCTTATAATTTTTGGTATTCATCGAGTTTCTGTCCAAGTTTGCATATCAAAGTAGTCTTTAAGTGACTTACTTCTCATCAAGTTCTAAGACTCTCACTTTGTATCTTTTTTGGGTATCCTTTGCTTTACATTCTGCTTATCCCTCTATGCAGGTTTCTTGATGTCTTAATGCATTTAGGTTTTAGGTAATTTAGATTGGATTGGGATGTGTTTCAAGTGTCTTCTTGATGAGAATTAAGTTCTCCAATGTTTTTGAATTGCCATCTTGTACCAGCATTCCATTTCTTGCATATTTTGAATGATTAGGCTGATTTTCCCCCTTGGCAAAGTTCATCAAGTATGTACTCGAGGGACAAAGTCACGATGGTGTTAACAAGCAGTCAACTTCATTGTGTCATTATGAAAAGGTCTATGAAAGTGTAAGTTGAAGCTAGGGGAGGTCTCAAATCAATTTGCATAGTTAAAAATCTACTTTTATGAAGAAGGATGGGTCTGTGGGTTTCCATTTGCTCACTAATGGAAACAAAGGTATTATTTTTTTGTCTCCGATGCTAACTTGGTTGGTGCCCAATTCTAAAGTCTTTATGCATAAGTAGGCAAATCATGATGCTAAAAGGAACTATTCTGAGCCTATAATGAAAGATCTATACTCAAAATCTCACCTTGTAGCCATCAAATCAAGATTAAAGGGAAGATGTTGTGACCTTTTCCTCTCTCCAAAAAATGCTGCTTTCAAAGGGGTTTTCCATCCCTAAGAAATGTAAAAGGGCACTTCTCTGAAGGCTTGGAAAATAGAAATCCAAGAGAGTTAAATGTGAAAATATTCTTTGAAAATGCCCAATAGATGCTTCTGGTAAAGTCAGTTGTAGAGGTGTAACCCTGCTATTAGCAAATCAAGTGTTAAGTACTTAAAGTGGAGAATGAAAGAATGAAGTCCTCAAGGTATTAAAAGGATCATTCCCCACATTGCAATTTTGAATCAAAGGAAAAGTGCCTGCTTACGAAAAATTTGATCTGCCCTATTCCACGCACATAGTAAGTTATTGAATAAATCTTCATTCCATATTCTATAGGAAACAAGACATTTTCTACTAAACTAAAACCCTTGTTGTGTTAAGTGGCTTTTAATGGTATGACTTTACTTTAGGTAAAGTAATATGGGTTTCAAGATTATGAGTTTTTATGTGCATAGAAACATAAAGTTTTAAATAGCTGTTGATCATGAAATTTATTGCAAATTTTGTCATTATGATTAGTGGCTAAAATTAATTTTGTTTGTGTGGCCAATGCTCAAATTTCTACATCTATTTCATCATAATTGCCTGTAATTTGTTTCCTCACTATTTCAAACAACTATTTATCCATAATCACATCCTTTGAAATCATATAAAATGACAATCAGAGCTATCAATTATGATAAGCTTATATGCCTAGAGAGTGAGTTAAAATATTTAATAGATACATCATTCAAGTTTTATGATTTAGGTGAGCTTTGTAGGGGACTTAACTCTTAACCTATCCACTTGATTACTTAGAGGCTGAAATAAAGTGAATTGGTGGAAGTTTTTGGTTTTTCCATGGTTTTACATGCTCTAGAGCTAGTAAGGGAGTGCATAGAGAGATATGATCCAGAGACAAAGTAAATTCTACTTCCTGACCAGTCACTCCTCCTCTCAATCAACAAGACTTTAATGTAGTCTACATTTGGTGTGCCCATAAAGGAGGGATATTGTGACATTGACTTTGGCTCCTCTACATCCATGTTCAATGAGAAGAGGACCTTGAGAAGGGAAGATATGTAGAGGACATGGTTCCAACCGCTGTGCTCAAAGAAGAGCAAGATGCTGAAGACAATATTTCAAGCCAAATTAAAAAGGGTGATTGTAGGCATCCTGGCTTTGCTGCTTAGATTAAAAGGAGAATAGGAAATTCTAGAATTTATTGAGCACCACTTCTTCCTAGTGCAAGCCATTTGTATTGAAGGTCTGCAAATTGACTAGGCTAAAATCCTATGCAACGAGCTTGCCTCATGGTTGAACTGAGCTAGGGGATTCAAGAAGTTTTACATGTCTTAATACTTAATATATGCCTTGGCTACACATCACCTATGGCCAGGTCTTCCTAGAATTGAAGACTATAACGAAAATACAAAGGTGTATTAGTTCTACCCACACCTTTAGTTGTAGAGGAGATATGAGGAGTATGTAACAATCAAGGACACTTTCGCAATATAATTATGTCAGGAAGTGCAGGGTTTCCCTGAGAGAAGATTTTCACCAAAAGCAATTTTGGCTATAAGCTAGTTTGGATGCTCTTTCATCTAATTTTTGAGCTTCCCCTATGCACAAATAGGTGCTTTTTATGGATTACCCAAAAGACTTCCTAGGTGCTTGGAAGACAAGGTTGTTGTCTAATTGTGTTGACAATTTTTTGAAGTGAACACCTTGTGTTCAAATATGAAGAAGATAGATAAGATTCTCTTCCCCATAGTGATTAGACCCTATTCTTATGCCTCTAGATCTGATGCTCAAAATCTAGTCAAAAACTTTAAAAGTAAAATCAAATTGATCAATTATGAGGTACCCAGGCCTCAATATGACCTTGTAAACTTCACAAGGGGTCATTTGAAGCTAGGATACACCTATAAACACGTTCTAGACATTGAAGATTTTTGGGTTGGATTTCTTAATGAGTATCGAACTCGGGATAAGTTTTGGTCCTAGTTGACAATTGATGAAGTTAAATTATATTGTGACTCTATTGATGTTTTTGATCTTGCACATGATGGATCCTATATGTATCCCTCCTCATGTGAGCAAATTAAAGGCACTCCCATTATGCCTACCCTTCTTGTAGGTCCTATCATTAATACCATGAAGGTTTTGATGCACAAAATTGTCAAGAGGATGAACAAGTGGGTAGAGTGGACTCGAGCAAGAAAGAAAAGAATGGGAAGCACTAGATCAACTGTTGGAGTGACTTTTGGAGCTGCTCAATGAGATGTAACGACCTCCACTACTGCTTCCACTTCAACATCTGTGGGCCCAACTTAGTCTATAGGCTAAGAAGGAGACCAACCCCCAGAGAAAAATGTTCCAATTAGCCTTACTTATGGAGGTGGATCTCTTCTAGATACATGATGAGTTGGGGAGAAGGAAAGGGACAAGGGGAAGGAAAAAGAGAAAGAATAAGAGAAGTTAGTAGCTAAGCCCACCTCCCTTGTTCAAGTCATTAATTTGGATGGTGACACCAACCTCATGGATGGCCAAGAATAGGATACATCACAACAAGGAGATACTTTGGCCCTCTTAGTAACTAAAGTCGATGCCTTCCCCTCTATTTCTCAAAGAAATCAAACTCCCCTAGTCCCAAGGAAGCTCTTTAATCCTACTACCCTACAACTAGCCCTCAATGTCCTTTCAACCAAATCATAGTTGGAGGAAAGCATTGATCAGAAGAAGTAAAGGTATGAACAAGCCACCCCATCAAAAGACCTCATCACATAGGTAACTTCTTCTTAGTTACCATTTAAGAAGAAAAAGAGGCAAAAGTCTGTAGCAACATTGGCTACTGATCCTTCTAATGGCCACATGTTGATGGAGATATAAGAGCCTCAAAAGGAGGGCAAGTTCCATGAGCTCACTAAAAATGACTTCTAGATCAAAATGGTGGACCTTGGTATCCCTGCTCATGATTCCATAGTAAATATATGGAAGTCCACTAATGAAAATATTGACAAAAAACTAGAAGAGTTGAGGGTAGAGAAAGAGGTGCTCAAGGCCTCAAACAAAGAGTTAATGGACTACATTAGATCTACACTTGGAAGCACTTCAATTAGTGCATTTTACCCAAATACATAAGAGAATAAGAACTTGCTTATGAAGTTGTAGCAAGAAAGGTAATTTGGCAAAATTAGCCTAGGATGGGTTGATTAGATGAAGGCACAAGGTCCCTCACTTATTGATAATTTGGGAAATCTACTATTAGATTCTCACAAGTTAAGGGAGACAACTTCTAGTCATCAAATTACCATGCAAAATTTAGCATATAGACTAATAGAGCAATTGATACTATTGCAAGAAGTGGTCGATATGAAGAACAAGGTTTCCATCTCCCATAGGATCCTTAAAATAGGTAAAGAGCCATTGTTTCATTGGAAAAAATCTTTGAAATTTATAGTGGAAATATCTACAAGATCTATAAATGAGATTAAGGATGTGCATGACCTGGTGCAGGTCATAGAGAAGCTCTTTGAATACTTGAAAGTGTTGCACATAGAGTCCTATATGTCTACCAATGGTAGATTAGTAAATATTGAGAGGATGAAAACCAAGTTCCTAGCATTTGTTGATAAAGCTATTGATCCACTTAATTTCTAGATGTCAAAATTCTAGGAGCTTTCATCATCCGATTCAATCTTAAGGCACACATTAGAGAAGCTCTAATTAAAGGCTACTAGAGTGGACATGTTGACAGAGATGCTTGACCACCAGATGATTGGAGTTGGCAATATCATTATCCTAGGTGTCAAGGAGCTAGAAAAAGTAATAGATCCAATGAAGGCTTATAGAGCTAAGGCAGTTACTCCTAAGAAGGTACGATTCTTTGACATTCTTCCAGATATATGTCATTCCCTCTCTTCTCTCTCTTTTTGTATCCATTTGATGACATTTTCTCAGTGATCTTGGTCTCTATAATGAACAATGATTCAATCATGTCCTATTTTTAGTTTATTCCATTTAGAGATGCTCTGCACTACAATCATCAAATGTAACTGGCCATTTTGAAGAGGCCTATATATGTAACCTTTTGAGAAGTTAATAAGATCAAAAAATTATTTGTGGGTGAACCCCTATAGCTGGGACTACTACGTGTGACTCTAAGTCCACTTTTAATTTTGTTGTTCATCTAGTTACTGCATAATATGTGGGATGAATGTGTTATTGTTGAAAATTAAATGATTGTAAATAAACTTGGTATTATTTTCTTCATTCAGTGGATTGTAAGCTTTACTATCTTCAACATAAGCATTATTTTGTTCTTTGTGTTATACATTGTAGTTTGTACGTGTAGTTTAGTTCATTGTATTAGAGGACTAGAATTTGATTAATGAAGAAGCTAAAAAGGAGATAATCTAGGTATTTTCACATATTAGTTAACTCAACAATCCAGGAGTTGCTCATTCTGTCATTCCTTCTACTCCTTTGTTGTCATAGCTAGTCTTGCATGTTTCCATCCTTTCATTTAAGTTAGTTTAGACTGTATTTAATGAGTTGGTCCCTATTTCTGAAACTGCCTAGGTTGTTTAAAGTGTTGAACAATCTAGTTATTGACCTCTTCTACTCTTTGGTTAAGAGCATACCACAAAAAAACTAAAAACTACATTGATTTCAAATCTTGTAGCTAAAGGGAGTTGTAATTTTCAATTTAGGGGTCTTTGATAGATTACTACACTGACCCATTCTGTTGTTAACTTCTTTGTTCTCCACTAGTCATTGGGCATTTAAGAGTCAAGGTGTAAACCAAATAATTAAGGGAGACAAATTGTTAACCAATAGTTTTTTGTGACTCTACTGGGGACTTACTTGTATGTCCTAAGTTTTCTTAGTAATTATGTCTATGGCTTTGTTGGATAATGTAGAATTTATCTCTAGGGAACTCAATTTGTTTAGTCATGCATATTAACATGTAAGGAGAAATGGTGTTTCCTCATGAAGGAAAAATCCTTGTAGTGCAACCTAACCTCATCTTCTAGTATGAGCAAGAAGACATAATAAACCAATGAAATACTCTTACCAGTTAAAGTCAAAAGTCCCTTGAGCAATATCAAAAAGTCAGCTTCACCCTTGAAAGAGAAGAGACCAATGTTTAGTATTGTGAAGGAGTATTACAGGGAAGAAGATTGAGAGAAGTGCACCCACTGTGAATCAAGAAAGTTCATCTTGGATCCTAAGTATACCCCAAGTGTTTGTGGCAAAGGGAAAATTGACCTAGTGTTCAAAGAAGTAAAGAAAGCTAATTTTCATATATTGGAAGATCCCCTAAGAAGAGGAAGAGCCCACTCATAGGATCCAATGTTTCAAGGTATCCATGGAGCTCTGTTTTTGCCA
The DNA here is from genome assembly GCA_028749045.1 of Cupressus sempervirens. Lineage (NCBI taxonomy): Eukaryota > Viridiplantae > Streptophyta > Pinopsida > Cupressales > Cupressaceae > Cupressus > Cupressus sempervirens. The sequence goes on along the minus strand of CM053790.1, from coordinate 55,938,221 downwards.
CACTACCCTATCTCACAAATACATAGGCATTCCTCTTCTCCTCCTATTTTTTGCATTCAGATCCCATCATTATGTAACGCTCTCACTCTTCAAAGAGTAGTTGCCCCTATTATTGTCACTTTTCAACCCATACCAATAATTCTTCCCACTTTAATGGTTGTGCCCTAGGGTAATGCTATTGGCCCTCTTCAACTTGTTGCTAATAATGACCTACCTAGAGCTTCCTAAAAGAATTTTCCCAAATTTAATGGCAATGTGAATTTCTTTGCTAGTGAGCACATCACAACTTTCTTTGCTACATGTACTATTGTTTGTCCTTAGCGTGAATATGTAGCAGTAAGGATGTTTGTGGAAACCTTGGTTGAGAATGCAACTGACTGGTTTCAACATCTCCCAGTAGGATGTATTATGAGTTGGAATGATATGCGAAATTAGTTCGAAGCGCACTACAAGAGTACAGAGGACGAACACACTCTATTGTCTTAGCTCACAAAAATAAAGAAGGAACCCAATGTTCCTATGAGAGACTTTATTACAAAGTTCAAAAAATTGGTCAATCAGATTCAAACTACAAGTAGACCAAAAATGGATAGTTAGAAAATATTTTTCATTAGTTTAATGCCCCCTAACATCAGTTTTCAATTTACACGAGTGCATGTTGGTAATCTTCACACTGCTTAGACCTTGGCAATAGAATTGGATGATGATTTGATAGTAGCCAAAAAATGGAAGAGAGAGATTCAAAGTGGAGCTTTGATAAGCTCTGCTGCTAGTACAACTAATAACACTAAAGCATTGCTTTAGAAGCTATCAAATGAGATGATTGTCATGAAAAGGAAAATGAAGAAAACTATTCCCCACTTCTAGCAACCTTACCATAATATTCCTAGAAGTCAGCATGAAGGAAAACCATTGCAATTACCATCTATTTAGCAAAAGCTTTCCATTGAGGCATCTCCCAAGAAACAAAACATGTGTATATTTCACCTAAGAGAGGATCACAATGGTGAGTCTTACCTAGAGATGAATATATACAAACAACTTAGTACTAGTAATGAGCTAACAATAAAATATCCCGAAAGCAAAGATAATTTTGCTCCCCCTGGTGACTCTAGAACATTTTTCTTGGAGTATTAATCAAATTCAGATGTTGGAGGTGACTGCTTCACCACTTTGGATGGAGTAAAAATGACAGTGGCAAGAAGAATTCAAAGAGAGAAAAACTTGGTGAACTCTTTCCCTGCCCAGAACACAACCCTTGGCTCTCCATCGGCTACAACTAAAGCACTCACTTCCTCATCTTGTAGGAGAGAGCAGAGAAGATTCAAACCAAATGGTAAGCCTCATTCCTCATTTGATATAATTCAATACTGCAAAGATGCTTATATCTAGGTGTCTCCCCTTGATTATCTAAAAACCCATCTTGCCAAATTGCAAAGTTAGTAGACTACTGTAAAGGCGAGGCTAATTGTAAAACTCAACCTAATGTCAAAACCACCATTAGTAATGACCAATCCCAACTGAATAGTATCCCACTAGCTAATGAAGAACCTATCTTACTCATGCTCTTTAAAGAAGAAGAAGTGTTGGTCTTGGCTACCTCTCCTAGTTAGAAACCCGATCCATTTTATGTGTCCTTATACATAAATGGTCATAAATTGAGTAATTTCATTATTGATTCTAGAGCCTTTGATAATTTCATGCCTTCCTTTATTGCTCATGCTCTAGGCTTGATCTTAACCAAGACATTTGGACGTTGTTATTTTATGGACACAAAACATTTCCCCCTTTTAGGGAAAGTAAAAAATGCACAAGTAGCATTAGCTGCACACCCTACAAAGAGAATAAAATTGAGCATCCTAGTAGCTGATATTTTGGCTAGCTATGGTATGATTTTAAGTAGAATTTTTTGAAAAGATATGGGCAGGGAAATCAAGATGGATTTGTCTCATGCCATAATTCCCATTGGTAACAAGAAGATCAAGTTAGAACATGAGGAGAAGGCCAAATTCACGATCATGAAATTTGATGATCCTAGGACCCAAATACCATATAAAGAGATGGAGTTTGGAAACTACATGTTGTCTCTTACTTCAGTCATTTAGAAGGATAACCAAGTCCTTCTAGTTATCAAGAGATTTGGACCTTAGAGTTTGACAAAAGCCATGCTATTGCTGGATCTAGTGCTGGTGTGGTGCTCGTTTCCCTAGATGGAGATGTAACATAGCTTGCATACAAGCTACAATTCAAGAACACTAATAATACAACAAAGTATGAAGCATTGATGTTGGGTATTACTACCAAAAAATAGAGAGGGGTAAAGATCCTAAGAGCCCAAGGAGATGCAAAGCTTATAGTGAAGCAAGTCTGAGCACAATACACTGTGAAGAATGCAAGGCTCCTAAGCTATAGAAATAGAGACTAAGATGAAATTGAGGACTTGGACGCCTTCTCAATACAATATGTTCCTAGGGAATAGAATGGTAGGGCAGATATGTTAACTGACTCATATTCTCTTCTACTTCCACATCCAAAGTTCGTAGATAATCAATACAAAGTTGAAGTTTTTTTCAAACCCAATGTTCCTGACAATGCTAAATCATAGCAAGTCTTCAATAGTGATAGGAAAATCAAGTGCTTCCTAGAAGGGCCCAAACCTTTCAATGATCAATACTTTGAAGGAAGCAAGAATATTTGCCGAGAATTTTCTCCTGATGAAAAGAAAGAATTGGAGCTTGGTGTTGAACAACTTAAAGGTAATAAGATTCTTGGACACCTTATTTCCCTTGAAAAGTTGTTTGATAGGCATGATGCATTTATCAGAAGGGAAAGGGTTAGGTAAGGTGGAACTTCCAGAGAATTTGAAGAAATGAATATTGGCTCCAAGTATAAACCCAAGATGGTTAATATTGGTATCAGTTGCTCAAATGGAGAAAGGACTAGGGCTAAAGGATTTTTTTCTAAATACCAAGATGTATTTTCTTGGGGATATGAGGACCTAAAGACATTTAGAAATGGTGAGTTCAAGCACAACACCCCCCTCAATCCTAAAGTCACTCCTTTTAGACAAAAGTAGCATAATTATAACCCAATGGTCTTAGATGCCATTTTTAGTGAGGTTCACAAGATGCTAGAAGCAAGAATCATCTACCAAATACACCATTCAACTTGGATAGCCAACATTGTTCCTATCTGGAAGAAGAATTGAGAAATTAGAATTTGTGTGGATTTCAAAATTTTGAATCAAGCATCTTTGAAGGACAATTACGTCCTACCCAACATGGATCACCTACTACAAATAGTGGTCAACTCATAGATGATATCCATGTTAGATGGATTTTTATGTTTCAATCTAATAGAAGTAGACTCGAAAGACTAGTTTAAAACAATGTTCAACACCCCTTGGGGAATGTTTGCTTATAATCGAATGCCCTTTGGGCTGATTAATGTCAGAGCCACCTTTCAAAGGGCCATGAATTCATCCTTTTCTGACCTCAAGGATAAAATTATTGTCATAAACTTGGATGATCTGACAGTCTTCTCTAAGAAAAGAGAGAATTACTTGAAGGACTTGGAGAAAGTACTAAGAAGATGTAGGAAACATGAGATTTCACTCAATCCAAAGAAGTCTATTTTTTGTGTTACTGAAGGTAGATTACCTGGTTACATAGTTTCCCAAGAAGGCATCAAGATTGACCCTAGGCATGTTAGAGCTATCTAGTAATTGAATTTGTCAACAAGTAATCTAGAGTCAAGTCCCTCATTAGACAAGCGAATTTTCTGAGACACTTCATCCTTGAGTTTTCTAAAATTAACAAATGCATAGTTAACATGATGAAGGGTAGCCAAATATTTAAATGGAATGACTCTAGGAGAAAGGCTTTTGATAAAATCAAGGATGCCATAGCTAAAGCTCTTGTACTGGTCCATTCGAATTACACCAAAGAATTTATACTATATTGCTATACATCATCTCACACATTATCTGCAATACTCATACAGGAAAACATGGAAGGCATGAGTTGAGGTATTCTCAAATGGAAAAACATGCATATGTAGTGGTAAGAGCACTCAAGAATTTTAGGTTTTATATCTTACATTCACATTCTATTGTATATGTACCTAATTTGACCATCAAGAGAATACTAACCTAATAAGAAATAGGATCTAACACTAGAGGAGCATGGATAGCCAACAAAATTGGTGCGAGAAAATGGCCTATGCAAAATGATTGCAGAAAATTAGGATTCGAGTCAAGAAGAGGAATCCTTAAGAGAATTAAAGGTTAGCATCCAAGACCCTTGGTTTTCAAACATTGCCTATTTCCTCACTTACGGGGATTTCCTTGATGGACTGACAAACAAGGAAAAAAGAGACCTCAAAACTAAATCAAGTATGTCATATATGATGACCAATTGTACAAGAGAGCAATTGAGGGAACCTTCTTAAGATGTGTAGACAAGCCTCAAAAAGAAAGATTGCTTCATACATTCCACAATGAGGCCTATGGTGGGAATTTCTCTTCTATAGTTACAACCTACAAGATTCTGAGATAGTGCTACTACTAGCCTAGTATGTTTAAGGATGTTTATGGGTGGGTGGTCAAATGTGATAAATGTAGGATGTTTTCTAGCAAGCCTCAATTAGCTACCTTTCCACTAAAGACAATTATAATAGAAGGCCCCTTTTAGTAGTGGAGAATTGAGTTCATTGGACTAATTAATCCTCCTTCTGCTAGTCACTTATACATTATCACCACTACAAACTATTTCATCAAATGGGTGGAAGCAAATCCCACCAAGAGAACCACCTCTAAAGTTATTTGTGAGTTTGTCAAAGAGAACATCTTGGTGAGATTTGGAGTGCCACTAAAGCTTGTCATGAATAATGCCACTTATTTTTCCTCTACAGAGATTATAGAGTTCTGTTATGACAACAACATCCAACTCATTCATTCATCAGACTACTTCCCTCAAGGGACTGGTCAAGCAGAATCAAGTAATAAAAAATTGATTAAAAATAATAAAAAATTGATTAACATTATGAAGAAATTGGTCTCTAAGAATCAGAAGGACTGGCACAAAAGACTACATGAAGCTCTTTGGGCGGATAAAGTGACACCAGAGAAGGCATTAACATTTCTCCATTTGAATTGGTATATGGAGTCAAAGCTAGCCTTCCACTCCCATTGGAACTATCCATATGAAAGCTATAACAAGTGATTGAGGACCAAGTATTCCATAATAGCTTGGAAAAGTGGATCATGTACCTCACTAAGCTGGAAGAAGAATGCAAGAAATTGGTTGATCGCATTACAAAACATCAGAAGTGCGTGAAAACCTTTTTTGACAAGAAGGTCAGACCAATGAAGTTCACAAAGGGTGATTTGGTCCCATTATGGGATAAGAGGCATGAACCTAAAGCTATGCACTATAAGTTTGATTCCCTTTGGAAAGGACCTTTCAAAATTATGCAAGTAAATTAGAATAACTATTTCATTTTGGCCTATCCAACTGGAGAGATTCTGCCATTTTCCTATAATGGAAAGATTTAAAGCTTTATCAAGTTCACAATTGAAAGTGGGTAGCACCTGCAATTAGTGTTAGTCTAGGTAGGCTTTTTCTTTTGTGTCTTTCCTTGCTTTGTTTTCTTGCTTTCCTAGGTTTGTTTTCCTTTATGTTGCATGCATAGTTTAGTTCTGCCCACCATAGTTTGTCTTTTCAACTATGGGAAACTAGTGATTGTGGGCCCCTTCTTAGACATTTGCAATGCCTAATCCCCAGTCCAAAAAAACTATTGCAAACTTTCAATTTTTTCTTTGTTCCTTATAATTGTTGGTATTCATGGAGTTTTTGTCCAAGTTTTCATATCAAAGTAGTCTTTAGGTGACTTACTTCTCATCAATTCCCAAGGCTCTCACTTTGTATCTTTTTTGGGTATACTTTGTATCTTTTTTGGGTTATCCTTTGCTTTGCATTTCCCTTATCCCTCCATGTAGGTTTCTTGTTGTCTTAATGCATTTAGGTTTTAGGTAATTTAGGTTGGTTGGGATGTTTTTCTAGTGTCTTCACAATTAGAAGTAAGTTCTCTAATGTTTCTAAATTGCCATCTTGTACCAACATTCTATTTCTTGCAGATTCTAAATGATCTTGGGATGGTTTTCCCCCTTGGTGAAGTTCATTAAGTATGTACCTAAGGAATTAAGTCACGATGGTGTTAACAAGTAGTGCACTTGGTTGTGTTATTATGGAAAGGTCCACAAAAGTGTAAGTCAAATCCAAGAAGGTATCAAATCAAGTTGTAAAGGTAAAAATCTACTTTTATGAAGAAGGATAAGTCTGTGTGTTTAGAGCTACTCACTAATGGAAACATAAGTATTTTATTCTATTTTAGAAGCTAACTTGGTTGGTGCCCAATTCTAAAGTCTTTGTGCATAAGCATGGCAATCATGATGCTAAAAGGAACTATTCTGAGCATATAATGAAAGATCTACACTTGAAATCTCACTTTGTAGCCATCAGATCAAGATTAAAGGGAAGATGATGTGAACTTTTCCTCTTTCCAAAAAATGCTACTTTTAGAGGGGTTTTTTGTCCCTAAGAAATGTAAAAGGCCACTTCTTAGAAGGCTTGGAAAATAGAAAGACAAGTGATTTTAATGTGAAAATATTCATCAAAAATGCCCAATAGATGCTTCTGGTAAAATTAGCTATAGAAGTGCAACCCCAATATAAGAAAATCAAGTGTTAAGTACTTAATGCAAAGAATGAAAGAATGAAGTACTCAAGGTATTAAAAGGATTATTCCCACACTGCAATTCCCAATCAAATGAAAACTAGGCTTACAGAAAAGTTGATTTGCGCTCTCTCCCCCACACATTGTAAGTTATTAAATAAATCTTCATCTTGGATTCTAAAGGAAATAAGGCATTTTTTGCTAAACTAAAACCCTTGTTGTAGTGTGTGTCTTTTAATGGTATAACTCAACTTTAGGTAAAGTAATATGGTTTTCAAAATTATGAGTTTTATGTGCATAGAAACAAAAAAAATTTAATAGTCTTTGATCATGAAATTTATTGCAAATTCTATCGTTATGATCGTTGGCAGAACTTAATTTTGTTTGTGTGGCACTAAAATTTGGATTTCTACATCTATTTCATCAAAATTGCCTCTAATTTGTTTCCTCACTATTTAAAAATACTATTTATTGAGAATCACACCCTTTGAAATCATAGAAAGTGACAATCAGAGTTGTAGGTTAGGATAAGCTTGTATGGAGAGTGAGTTAAAAGATTTAATAGATACATCATTCAAGTTTTATGATTTAGGTGATCTTCACTGGAGACTTAACTCTTAGCCTATCAACCTGATTACTCAGAAGTTGAGAGAAAGAAGATTGGTGGAAGCTACTAGTTTTCCCATGGCTATACAACCTCTATAGCTAGTAAGGGAGTGCATAGAGAGATATGATCTAGAGATGAAGCAAATTCTGCTTCCTGACCAGTTTATCCTCCTCTCTATCAACAAAACTTTAATGTAGTCTACATTCAATGTACTTGTAAAAGAGGAATTTTTGACATTGACTTTGGCTCCTTTGCATCCATGTTCAATAAGAACAAGACCTTGAGAAGGGAGGATATGTAGAGGACCTAGTTCCAAATGTCGTGCTCTAAGAAGAGCAAGATGTTGAAGACCCTATTCAAAACCAATTTAAAAAGGGAGATTGTAGACATCCTGGCTTTGCTGCTTAGAGTAAAAGGAAAAGAAGAAATTATGGAATTTATTGAGCATCACTTCTTCCTAGTGCAAGCCATTTGTGTTGAAGGTTTACAAATTGACTAGGCTAAAATCATATGCAATGAGCTTGCCTCATGGTTGAATTAAGGTACGAGATTCAAGAAGTTTGACGTGTCTTCATACTTAATCTATGCCTTGGCTATGCATCACCTATGGCTAGGTCTTCCTAGAATTGAAGACTACGACAAAAATACAAAGGTGTATGAGTTCTACCCACACCTTTAGCTATAGAGGAGCTATGAGGAGTATGTAATAGTCAATGATGTTTTCAGGATGCGATTATGCTAGGAATTACAGGGTTGCCCTAAGAGAAGATTTTCACCAAAAGCAATTTCAGATATAAGCCAGTTTGGATGCTCTTTCATCCAATTTCTAAGCTTCTCCTGCCTATGGATAGGTGCTTTTGATGGATTTCCTAAAAGACTTCCCAGGTACCTAGAAGACAAGGTTGTTCTTATCGAATTATGTTGGAAAGTTCTTGAAGTGAACACATTGTGTTCAAATATGAAGAAGATAGTTAGGATTTCCTTCCCCATAGTGGTTGGACCCTATTCCCATGTCTCTAGATCTAATGCTCATAATCTAGTCAAGAGCTTTGAAAGTAAAATCAAATTGATGGATTATGAGGTACTCAGGCCTCAGTATGACCTAGTAAACTTCATGAGGGATCATTTGAAGCTGGGATACGCCTACAGACACATTCTAGACATTGAATTTTTTGGGCTAGATGTCTTAATGAGTATTAAACCCGAGAGAAGTTTTTGTCCTTGTTAACAATTGATGAAGTTAAATTATATAATGAGTCTATTAATGTTTTTGATCTTGCAAATGATGGTTCCTATATGCATCCCTCATCCTATGAGAAGACTAAAGGCACTCTCATTGTGTCTACCCCATCTGCAGGTCTTGTCATCAATATCATGGAGGTTTTGATGCACATAATCATCAAGAGGATGAACAAGTGGGTAGAGTGGACTTGAGCAAGATAGAAGAGAATGGGAAGCCTTGGATCCACTACTTGAGTGACTTTTGAAGCTGCTCAATTAGCTAGAATGACCTCCACCACTGTTGCCACTTTAACAGCCACAGGCCCACCTCAGTCTATAGGCCAAGGAGGAGACCAAACCCTAAAGAAAAATGTTCTAATTACCCCACTTGTGGAGGTGGATCTCTTCCAGATATGAGAAGAGTTGGGGAGAAGGAAGGGGACAAGATGAAGGAAAAGGAATAAGAACAAGAGAAGTCAGTAGCTAAGCTAAGCCTGCCTCCTCTATTCAATTCATCAATTTCAATGGTGAAGCCAACCCTATGGATGGCCAAGAATAGGATACATAAAAACAAGGAGATAATTTGGCCCTCTCAATAACCAAATTCATTGCCTTCTCCACAATTTCTTAGAGCAAGTAAACTCCCCTAGTCCCAAGGAAGCTCTTTAATCCTACTGCCCTGCAATCAACACTCAATTTCCTTTTAACCGACTCATGTTTGGAGGAAATCATTGATCAGAAGAAGTAGAGGTACGAAGAAGTTGCCCCATTAAAAGACCTCATCACATAGGAAACTTCTTCTTAGTTGATAAGTAGGAGATAATTTCCATAGCTAGTCAAATTGTGATATGAATATTAGGATTTAACTGTGTGATTTTGAGTCAAACTCGATGACCCATGTTTCATGAGTAGTGATTCGACATGAATCCATCTCTCATGAGAATAAATGGAACACTTAGCACTCATTGGATCTAGGTGATGCTCACAGGGGTGAAGCACCGGGACTTCCCGAGAGGTTACCCATCCCAGTACTACTCCAGCCTGAGCGTGCTTAACTACGGAGTTTCCTCCATACTTAAGCCCAAAGCTTGCAACCCCATTTGCAAAACCTTCACCAAGTGTTGTGCCTTATGAACCATTCATTAGAAAGCCCCTTAAGCTCATCAATTGATAAGTAGGAGATAATTTCCACAGCTAGTCAAATTGTGATATGAATATCAGGATTTAACTGTGTGATTTTGAGTCAAACTCGATGACCCATGTTTCATGAGTAGTGATTCGACATGAATCCATCTCTCATGAGAATAAATGGAACACTTAGCACTCATTGGATCTAGGTGATGCTCACAGGGGTGAAGCACCGGGACTTCCCGGGAGGTCACCCATCCCAGTACTACTCCAGCCTGAGCGCGCTTAACTATGGAGCTTCCTCCATAGTTAAGCCCAAAGCTTGCAACCCCATTTGCAAAACCTTCACCAAGTGTTGTGCCTTATGAACCATTCATTAGAAAGCCCCTTAAGCTCATCAATTGATAAGTAGGAGATAATTTCCACAGCTAGTCAAATTGTGGTATGAATATCAGGATTTAACTGTGTGATTTTGAGTCAAACTCGATGACCCATGTTTCATGAGTAGTGATTCAACATGAATCCATCTCTCATGAGAATAAATGGAACACTTAGCAGTCATTGGATCTAGGTGATGCTCACAGGGGTGAAGCACCGAGACTTCCCGGGAGGTCACCCATCCCAGTACTACTCCAGCCTAGATCCAATGAGTGCTAAGTGTTCCATTTATTTTCATGAGAGATGGATTCATGTCGAATCACTACTCATGAAACATGGGTCATCAAGTTTGACTCAAAATCACACAGTTAAATCTTGATATTCATATCACAATTTGACTAGCTGTGGAAATTATCTCCTACTTATCAATTGATGAGTTTAAGGGGCTTTCTAATGAATGGTTCATAAGGCACAACACTTGGTGAAGGTTTTTCAAATGGGGTTGCAAGCTTTGGGCTTAACTATGGAGGAAACTCCGTAGTTAAGCGTGCTCAGGCTGGAGTAGTACTGGGATAGGTGACCTCCCGAGAAGTCCCGGTGCTTCACCCCTATGAGCATCACCTAGATCCAATGAGTGCTAAGTGTTCCATTTATTCTCATGAGAGATGGATTCATGTCGAATCACTACTCATGAAACATGGATCATCGAGTTTGACTCAAAATCACACAGTTAAATCCTGATATTCATATCACAATTTGACTAGCTGTGGAAATTATCTCCTACTTATCAATTGATGAGCTTAAGGGGCTTTCTAATGAATGGTTCATAAGGCACAACACTTGGTGAAGGTTTTGCAAATGGGGTTGCAAGCTTTGGGCTTAACTATGGAGGAAACTTCGTAGTTAAGCGCGCTCAGGCTGGAGTAGTACTGGGATGGGTGACCTACCGGGAAGTCTCGGTGCTTCACCCCTGTGAGCATCACCTAGATCCAATGAGTGCTAAGTGTTCCATTTATTCTCATGAGAGATGGATTCATGTTGAATCACTACTCATGAAACATGGGTCATCGAGTTTGACTCAAAATCACACAGTTAAATCCTGATATTCATATCACAATTCTTCTTAGTTACCATCAAAGAAGACAAAGAAGGAAAATTCCATAGTAGCATTGGCTACTGATCCTTTTATTGGCCACATGTTGATGAAGATAGAAGAGACTCAAAAGGAGGGCAAGTTCCATGAGCTCACTGCAAATGACTTCCAAATTAGAACGATGGACCTTGGTATCCTTATTTATGATTTGATGGTAAATATATGGAAGTCTACTAATGAAAAGATTGAGGACATGCTAGAAGAGTTGAGGGAAAAGAAAGAGGTGCTCAAGGCCTCAAACAAAGAGTTAATGGACTACATTAGATCTACACTTAGAAGAACTTCAACTAGTGTATTTGACCCAAATGCATAAGAGAATAAGAACTTGCTTATGAAGCTACATCAAGAAAGGCAATTTGGGAAAATTGTTTGAGTATGGGTTGATCACATGAAGGCACAAGGTCCCCCACTCATTGAGAATCTGGGAAATCTACCATTAGATGCTCACAAGTTAAGGGAGGTAGCTTCCAGTCATCAAATTACTATGTAAAATTCAGTAGATAGACTAACAGAGCAATTGGTACTATTGTAAGTAGTAGTTAATACGAAGAACAATGTTTCCATCTCCTACGGGATCCTTAAAATAGTTAAAGAGCCATTTTTTCATTGGAAACAATTGTTTGAATTTATAGCAGAAAGCTTGACAAGATTTGCAAATAAGCTTAAGGATGTGCATGAATTGGTGCAAAAGGTCATAGAGAAGTTCTTTGAATACTTGAAAGTGCTACACATAGAGTCCTATGTGTCTGCTAATGATAGATTAGTATATACTAAGAGGATGAAGACCAAGTTCTTGGCATTTTTTGATGAAGTTGCTGATCCACTCAATTTCCATGTGTCAAAAATCTAAGAGCTTTCATTAGATGATTCAATCTTAAGGTGCAGAATAGAGAAGCTCCAATCAAAGGTTGCCAAAGTGGATGAATTGAAAGAGATGGACAACTACCGGATGATTCAAGTTGACAATATTATCATTGAGATGTTGAAGAGCTCGACAAAGTAATATATACAATGAAGGCTTATAGAGCTAAGGCAATTACTCTTATGAAGGCATGATGCTCTAACATTCTTCCAGACACTTGTCATTCCATCTCTTCTCACTCTTTTTGTAGCCTTTTATGGAATTCTCTTAGTAAGCTTGTTCTCTATAACTAACAATGATTCAATCATGTTATGTTTTTAGTTTATTCTATTTAGAGATGCTTTGCACTACAATCATCAAACATAACTAGCCATTTTGAAAAGGCCTATATATGTAACCTTTTGAAAAGTTAATAAGATCGGCAAATTATTTTTGGGTGAACCCTTGTAGCTAGGACTATAATGTGTGACTCTGAGTCCACTTTTAATTTTTCTATTCATTTAGTTACTATATAATATGTGGGATGAATGTGTTGTTGTTGAAAATTAAATGATTACAAGTACAATTGGTATTATTTCCTTCATTCAATGGATTGTAAGCTTTACTATCTTCAGCATAAGCATTATTATGTTCTTTTTGTTATAAACTATAGTTTGTATGTGTATTTAGTTCATTGTATGAGAGGACCATAATTTGATTAATGAAGTAGCTGAAAATGAGACAATATGGGTATTGTCACATATCAACTAACTTAGCAATTTGGGAATTGCTCATTCTATCATTCCTTCTCCTCTCTTGTTGTTGTAGCTACTCTCGCATGTTTCCATCCTTGCATTTAAGTTAGGTTAGATTGCATTTCATTAGTTAGTCCCTATTTCTGAAATTATCTAGGTTGTTTAAAGTGTTGAACAATCTAGTTATTGACCTCTTCCACTCTCTGGTTAAGATCATACCCCTAAAAACTTAAAATCAAAATTCATTTCAAATCTTCAACCTAAAGGGAGCTATACCTTTCAATTCAGGGGTCTTTGATAGATTACTACACTGACCCATTCCATTGCTAACTTCTTTGTTCTCCACTAGCCATTGGGCATTTAAGAGTCAAGGTATAAACCAAAGAATTAAGGGAGACAAACTGTTAACCAACAAGATATAAAAGGATAAATATTGTTGATCAACTATCACATAAGGACAATGGTGATGCATCAACTAATTGTTGGTTTGTGGTGACCAATCAGGAAACTATTGTACACTTTTCATTACGCATGGGGTTTGAGGAACATCCCAAAAAAATGAAGTTAACTAATCAAGTATTCTCAATTTGACTCATTAAGAATTTCCCTAGGTTGACTCATTAAGCATGTTTAGGGTTAAAATGTTAAGCCGACATAAACCATGTAATATTGGCTCATAGTTAGGGCTTTCTAATGAGAATATATAGCTTCTTGCAATGGTATTAAATTTTAAGGGGGGTTGTAAATTATAATAGGTTGAAGTTATTGGATAATAATATTAGACCCTCTCCTTGGTGGATGTAGCTCAAGATTGGGTGAACCACACTAAAATATTTCTATCTTTTGTTCTATCTTTGTGTACTTTATTCCTTTATGTTAGTGGTTATATTTGCATGTAACTATTATTTTTCTATCTAAATAATCTTAACACTAATGAAAGAAAATGTAAGGAATACATAAAGGTTGTGAAAGAAAGAGTTGATCTAAAGAATGAGATGGTATCTATAGGAATCAAGATGACTAGAGATATTGAAGGAAATAATAAAGTTCATTAGATCCTACAAGATAAAATTGAATAATGTTACAAGCTAAATAGTGAAGTTGGGTAGTTACAATTTTTTCTTGAAGAACTAAGCACGATGAACAAGTATTGGAAAGAGTGAATGAAATATTGAGGAGAGATCTTGCTAAGGAATGAGAGATTACAAAAAAAATCATATCTAGCACAACATTAGCCCCATTTTCGACACACCAAAATTTGAACTTTCTTATTAAATTCATTATCTAGCTAATCCAAGTCTTGTGGCATTGGTATAAGAACTTTTCAAGATTGGTCACCACATACTTAAAGTCAAAGGCTTCCACTATGAATCTTGTAGTGAGTTGGTGAATATTTCTCTCATCCTCATAATCCATCATTTGTATGGGTTTAATTGGCTAACATGGATTGATGATGTTGAATTGAAATATTGAATTTACAAATGACAGATGTCCTATTTTGACTATGCCCAAAAGTGACCAAAACATCCACATGCTAATTATTGACAATTTGAAAAAGTTATATAAGTTTATAAGATGTTTAATATATTCACTTGTTAAAGAGACTAGTTATTTTATTTCATCCATAAGAAAGTTGGCCAAGTGTATTAAAAGAACAATGTACTCTCAAGTGAGTTTTTTTGTTATGATCTTCTACTCTAGTGATTTGAAAAGTTGTGTGGTGTAGGAGCACCTAGGCTAACTCCTAACCCACTCCTAGGGTTTTTATTTTTGTATTGTACTAACCTTAACCAATTTAGTTAGGTGTGGTTATACCTTACAAGGTCATGGTTGAGTTTGTTCCTAGGTGGAGTTAACTTGGTTCAATCCACTCTACGTAGTTTGGTTTTCTTGCTTTATGTTTGTTTGTTTTAGGTTGTTAGGGGTTATGGGTCTTGGAACATTAAAAGCCTAAGGAAGGTATGGTTTTAACCTATATCTTCCTCTTTTATTTTTTACATCATTTTGCATATGCTAGGAGATTCTACATACCATTTGGGGCAAAAGATGAGAAAGATGTCAAAAAGATGTCAACTATTGACAACGTTTTCAAATAGGCCAAAGTGGTAAAAAAACATGTGGATTGATGCTCTAAAGGCCAAAATATGCTTATAAATCATGAATGAACCATGTTATACCTACTTGGAAGATTCCAAGTGATAGATGTCCTAAAATTGCAAAAATGCAAAAGTTGTCAGCAACTTTAAAAAGTTGCATAACATTTGAGCAAGAATTGAACATGTCATAGATCTGAGGTTGATAGTTACTATAACTACTAGAAACCTCTTGGTAGACTTATGAAACCATGAAATGACCCCATTCCAAGGGTTTGGAATTGTAACAAGTGAAATTATGCGATTGGATCCACGAAATATAGTTTAGAAATTGATAGTTTTTGCATTTCTTGACTGCATGTATAGAGCAATGGATTGAGAGACTCATTTTTGTGTTTGGTTCTTTTTTCTCACACTATTAATATAATTTTACTTTTAGAGTTCAATTTTATTAGAATCCATCTATACATAATTGGAAAACCATTTGTAAATAGGTTGTTTACTATTTTTGCTTTGAAAGATTTTGGGAAAATGACTCCCCCATGAGATCCTACCATGGACTCATCATGACCTTAAAGGGAATGGAAGTGGATCTAATGTACATAATTCATATAGTTTCTTGGGATTTAAAAATTTGGTCAACTATTTTTCATGTGATGCCCTAGGTAAGTCACAAACACTTGGTTAGGTGCTCACAGTGCTTCCAAAAAGCTTTTGGAGTTTTGAATGTGATAGTTAGTTCAAATCATGAGATGCATAATGGGGATGGGTGAGTTATGTTTCTATATTCAAGAGGAACAAGTTTCAAATTGAGTTTTGTTGTCTTTGAATAGACCCTAGTCAATATTGTCATTCTTGATGTAAAACCCTTGGTTATAGGCATACAAATTGCTCTCAGGTGTATAGATGGCTTGGGAAACTGAGACCCACAAAATATTTTAGTTTCCAAAAATGGTACTCAAATCCATGATTGGATTTCCACCTTGTTCAGAGAATTTTTGAGATATAGTCCAAAAACCCAATTTGGAGGGCTAATTCAGTTAGGCCTATTTTTGACAGTTTGGGAGTAGAAGAAAAGAACTTGAGGAAAACTTGTGGGATTTGTGTCTAGAATACTAGATGATGACTAACACCACATGTATAAGCCCCTCACCCCATGTATTTGAGGAAATTCTCAAGGAAACCTAGGAAATGAAGTTGGAAAGTTAGGTTGAAGAGACATTTGGTGAGTGCAAGAAGTAAAAGAGTTAGTTATTCAAAAGTCCTCATCAAAACTTTTATATGTTTGGAAAACTTGATGACCAATTAATAGAGGTATTAGTTATTCTTACTTCATAGGTAAGTAGTTCAAAGATCTTGATACTATCCTATATTTTTTCATCGAGTATTTGGAAACATTTAGTCTTTAAAGCCTCCATTAGGAAATTTGAGTAGGTGAGCGATAATTTGACAAAGTTTTGAGAGCTTCTTTAAAAGTCTATAACATTGTGATCAATACATGCTCATCAAAAAATTAAATAATTTGTTTAAATTTATCAAAATTCCAATAAAGTGAATAAGTCATCTTCTCTAGGTTGGTTTAATCTTCTTTTTTTCAATAATAATTGAACTATGCTAAGTATAATTGAAGAAATAGTAGTTCACAAGGAATTGCAAGATAAAAATAAATAAGATAGTAAATATTACATTGTAGCTAAATACAAAAATGAGCTAAAAATTTTAACCCAAAATCTAAACAAGAAGTCAAAAGCGTACATGAATCATCAAGCTTGCATAAGAGAACATGTTGAGCTTAAACATGAAATTTTAAGATTTTACAAATTTATCTAAAAATTATAACATCACCATCATGCAAATGCAAAAATTGATATCAAGGTATGTATTGAAAATGTGGAGTCTTCATCAAAGGATTTGATTTCTTTATCATCCTATAAAATGGGGTAGATTTTGAAATTTGAAGAAAATGAATGTGGTGATGGGGATTTAGTACCTTCAAACAACTGCAAATAATATGTGCAAATATATATGCAAGAAATGAATACATAGTCCACAATTTTGTCATCAAATCCCAAGCTGCAAATAGATGATAAAATACCTCATAAATACATTCCATAATTTCTAAATTCATAAAATGTGGGATTATTTGATAGAAAAATAAAAAAAGAGGCAAAGCTTGAAGGGAATATACAAAATAACTTTGTTAGAAAGATTTAAAAGACTCTTATATAAATTCCATTATCAAACCTCACAAATATGGCTATCTTTTAACATCACACACTAAGGAAAGAATAAGTTTGACAAAAATAAGTCAATTTAGACTACTCAACACTTTTAACCTAGAAATCAAATCCCAGTGTATGATGTTGAACTCATCTGCTCAAAACTTGAAACCCTTGCAATGTATTAATAATGTTGGAAATATAAGAGGAGTAACTTAGAGGGAAGGGGTGAATTAGTTACCAACAAAAATTTCCCAAATCCCTTAGATATCAATTTAAATCAAAACCAAACTCTGTTGAAACTGAAATATTGCTATAACTCGGTTAGCACTGTAATCATTCGGTTCACATTAAGAATTAATATCATTCGAAAAACATTGAAATATTTACTTCTTAAGTTGTTTAGTGTTATTAACCACAAGTAAATTAGTTCCATAAACATAAAACAAATAACATAAACACAAGAGACACCAAGATTTAACATGGAAACCCAATTTGGGAAAACCACCAATTATAACTAGTTATTATTTTTCACTCTTATGAAGTGAGACATGTTAGGAACCAACCCTATTAAAGGTTACAAAAAAAACTGTTAGGTGTGACCCTGTTAAAGGATTTAGATCACCTGTTAGGAGTGGCCTTGTTAGAGGTATTTAAACACTTCAATCTAGAAATACCACCTTGTTAGAGAATTTGGAAAATAACTGTTAAGATAACTCTATTAAAAAATTATTAAAAGTACTAATGACTTGACCTGATTGCTGATCCAACTGACTTGTTAATTTCTAATCTTTGTCTAGGCTTGAATATTTGATCCTCCTTGATTAGATAAAACTTTGCAGCTCAACCAACTTAGGATACTCTACTATCCTTCCAATTTGGTTCCTTGGTTCATCTTACTCTATTCCACATATTTTCACTTCAATCCTCAACTTGAACTTATACTTATATGATTTACCTTGTCAAGTCAACTTGAATACACTTTCAAATATTCACTAATCAACCCTTAAGTCAGTTATAATTAATAAATAAATTCATCAAACTAAATATGTAGACTCAAGAAAATCCTTCATTGGTTGACCCAACTCAGTCAACACTAACTCAAAAAACACTTTCTTTAGGCTTCCTTTGGTAATTGAGTGTGGTCAGTTAACATTGCATCCTAACCTAAATTCTCTTTGGTAATGGAGTGAGCTCTGTTAACACTAGTTCCATGCCAACTTCTCTTTGTTGCCTGAGTGAACTCGGTAGACACTGTCTTCTTGCGAGCTTCCTTTGGTGCCCGATAGACACTAACTGGAAAAGACTTGACATTTTGTGTAACATCAAAGACAATATACAATTGAACAATTATTTTCAACAATCTCCCTTTTTGACATTGATGACAACACAACATGTCATAATACCATAAAATTCTAGAGCAAAAATAAAAGTAATGATAATATCCTTAGTTTCATTTTGATTCTCATCCATGAGAACTCCCTTTATTAGTGTGATCTCCCTTTGACATCAAACTCTCCCTCTGGAATGGTTCTTTGATTACTCTAATTTCAGTTTCTCCCTCTGTCAACAAACTCTCTCTTTTTACTCTTCATCTGACTTGATAACAAACTCTTCCTTTTTGACATCTCATGCCAAAAAACATAAACAATCACAAAATTTCTTAATGTTGACAAAAAACTCTCCCTCTTTGACATCTCATGCCAAAGACAACATTTAGTAGGGTTCCATGTACCTAATGTGCTGATTCATATGGAATCTTCTCTTTACAATACTACATCAACTTGTCTGATCTTCAACATGCTTGGTTGATGCATTACTAAAATCTAATTAGTGAGCTTTAGAAAGGGGAATGGCCCCTAGCTTACCTCTTAGATACAAAAGTGCATTCTTAGATAATGTCTTGGTGAATATGTCTACAATCTGTTCTTTTGTATTCACATATTCCAGTATTACCTCCTTGTTTTGCACCAATTCTCTTAGAAAATGATATTTTATTGCAATGTACTTGGTTTTGGTATACATCACAGAGTTTTTGGAAATGCTAATTACACTGGTGTTATCACATAAAATGACTATTGGATCCTTGATTTATTCTTTCATACCTATCAATAGTTTGAATGAAACAATATTTGAACAATTGACTTCTACTGCAACATATTCTGCTTCTGTTGTAGATTGAGAGATGCAATTTTGCTTCTTGCTTGTCCAAGACAGTAGCCTCTTTCCAAGAAAGAATGTTCCATCACTAGTGCTCTTTCCATAATCAATGCTTCCTACCCAATCAACATCAATTAATGCTTTCAATTCAAAGTTTCCTTCTTTCTTATACCACAATCCATAATCTTCAGTACCTTCAGATATCTCATGATTCTTTTTATTTCCATCATATGATTCTCTTTTGGATTAGCAGAAAATCTTGCCACCATACCAACTGCTAATGTTATATCAAGGCTTGTATGCACTACATATTGAAGTTTTTCAATCATTGATTTGTATGTAGTCTGATCTACCTCTTTTGAATCATCATCTTTGGAAAGCTTATGTCTAGTAGACATAGGTGTTCCAACTAGTCTAGAATCCTCCATTCCAAACTTTGCTGATACCTCCTTGATGTACTTTGATTAAGTGATGTAGATACCATCCTTCTTCTATTGAATATGCAAGATAACAAAGAATTTGATCTCTCCAAACATTTAAATTTTAAATTCCTTAATCATTTCTATAGAATTTTTTTTGCACAAATCATCATTTCTAGTAAATAATGTGTCATTAAAAAAGAGTTTTGCCAACACAATCTTCTTATTTGGTCATTCTTTGATGTATAGGTTGTTGTTATCATTAGTTCTTTAAAAACCAATCTTAATGAGATAATTATACAATATCTCATATCAGGCTCTCGGGGCTTGTTTGAGACCACACAAAGCTTTGTGTAATCTACAAACCATGTCCCTTTTTCTAGGATCAATGAAACCTTCTAGCTGCTCATTGTAGACTTCCTCTTCTAAGATTCCATTTAAGAATTTTGATTTCACATCCATTTGATATACTTTGAATCCTTTGTGTGCTGCATATGCCAAGAGTGTTCTAACACCTTCTAGTCTAGCAAAAAGAGCAAAATTTTCTCCATAGTCAATACCTTCCTCTTGAGCATAACCCTTGCATACTAGCCTTGCCTTGTTTCTTGAAACTTCTCCATTTTTATTCAACTTACTTTTGAATACCACTTTTGCACCAATTACATTCTTATCCTTGGGTCTAGGAACAAGAGACCAAATCTTATTCCTTTCAATATGTTTTATATCTTCACTCATTGCTTCAATCCAACTTTCATTTTCTAATGCATCTTTTACAGTTCTAGGTTCAAATTCAGTAAGCAAATATGTACTTGTTAGTTTGTTCCTTGTCATTGTACCTTCTGATTGATCTTCAATTATTTTCTCAAGTGCATGATGCCTTTTGACATATCTAGTAAGTTTGGGCTCATTCTTTTTGAGTTCACCATGATCTTTTGAATCAAGCTTGGTTCCCATAGACTGTGACTTGGGTCCTTCAGAATGTGACTCAGTTTCCTCTAGCGAAAACTTAGGTCCTTCTAATGACTCATGTCCTTCTGATGACTCAGATCCTTCTGATGACTCTAGTTGCATCGACTACAAGTCAGGTTGAACTAGAGATTTTGGGGACTCAAGTGGTGAAGACTACTGATTCCCAATTGCATTAGGTAAAGTATCAAGCTCACAATAAATAAAGTTTATGTAGTTTTCAGGTTCCTTGCTACTTTGTTCTTCACTCTTTTATGAAATTCATCAATCTTTACATGTGCACTTTCTATAACTTTATGAGTAGATAGATTCAAATATTTGTATGCCTTGCTCTTATTGGAGTGTCCCAAGAATATGCCTTCATAACTTGTCACATCAAATTTTCCTTTTGTTAACTCCTTTAGAATATAACATTTGCTTCCAAATACTTTGAAATAACAAACATTAGGTTTATAGCCATACCATAATTCATAAGGTGTTTTCTCTAAATCTTTCTTCAACTGAACTCGGTTCAAGGTATGAACTACATTGCTGATTGCTTCCTTCTAGTATTTGATAGCAATGTTCTTCTCTATCATCAGGGTCCTTACACAATCCATGATTGATTTGTTCCTTCTTTCAGCTATGTCATTTAGCTGAGGTGTACTAGGTGCAGACACTTGGCTTTTGATTCCTCTTTCATTCTAGAATTCATTGAATTCATTTGAGATGAATTCTCCTCATCTGTCTAATCTTAAACATTTCAATTTTTTTCATGTTTCTTTCTCCACTCTAGCTAGATACCATTTGAACTTTTGAAAATCTTCTGATTTATCCTTCAAATACATAGCTGTCATCAATCTAGAATAATCATCAACAAATAAAATAAATTACTTATCTCCACAGTAGCTTTCTGTGCTAATAGGTCCACAAAGGCCTGTATGAATCAGCTCTAACACTTTAGAATGATAATTCTTTCTCTTGAAGCTTGTCTTTCCTATCTTACCAATTTGACAATTCTTGCACATGCCCATGTTAGGTCTCTTGAGGCTTGGAATACTGCTCTTCTATTTTTGCTTATGTTAACTAGGTTATCAAAGTTCACATGACACAACCTTTTATTCCATAACCAACTTTCTTCTACTTAATCTAGGAAACATGAACTTTCAGCTAGATCTAGGTAGAATAGGTTACCTTTTGTTTGATTGCCAGTTCCAACCAGATTTCATTTCCCATCCAGTAGTTTGGCCTTTCCATTCATGAATTCTACCTTGAATCCAATGTTGTTCAATTGAGCCACAATAAGTAGATTATGTTTTAGTTCTTCATCCCAATAAGCATTGTCACATTTAAGATCATTGGTTAGTGCAATAAAACCTTTTCCCTTAACATAACATGGTTCATCATTACCAAATCTAACACTTCCACCATCATAGTTTACCAAGTTCTCAAATTTAGATTTATCACTAGTCATATGATGAGAAAAACCACTATCTATGATTCATGTATCATTCTTACTAACATGTGAGATAAGGGCCATCTTATCATTCACATCGTTTGATTCATCCTTAATAGCAATATAAACTATTTCATATTCTTCACTACTATTAAAATCTTTAGAAATATAACAAGATTTCTTAACTTTTTCCTTGTCATCCTTGTAGCTCTTGAAATCTTTCTTGCTTTTGTACTCATCATGCTTCTTTTCTTCTTTGATTTCTTTGTTTGGACACCTTGCAACAATGTGACCAACTTCTTCACAAGAAAAGAAGATCAAAGGAATTTTGCCTTTGTACTTTCCTTTGCCTTTTGGAAATCTTCTTGCAAGTAATGGTTCAATGACTTCAAGATCATCATCAGAACCATCTTCATCTTCACTATCAAATCTTCTACTTTTAGATTTTGCAGCTTTCTTCTTCAGTGATAGCTTAGCTTGAAATGCAAACTCAATGTTGCTAGAATTAAAAACATAGTTATCATAGTTATCTAACTCAAATGCTGCCAACCTTCCCACTAGAGCATCCAAAGTTATATCATTCTTGGGATTGCATCTCATATCTTGGATTGCTGAAACTCTAATTGAATAAATAAGAAGTGTTTTGAGTACCTTTCTTACCACTGTCTCATCTTCTATCTTTCCTCTTGAGGCTCTGATTGCACACACACTGGCTTTGATTCTTTCATTGTATTTTGCAATGTTTTCATCCTCTCTCATCTTCATTTGATCAAAGTGACATCTGAAGCTTTCTGCCTTAGCTCTCCCCACATTGTTATCTCCTCCATAGATGGCTTTTAGCTTGATCCACATATCATAAGTAGTAGCACGGTCTTTGACTTCACCAAATTCAACATAGTTGAGAGTTGAGGCAATATCAATCATCATAATGTTATGATTCTTCGTTTTCGTAATTTCTTCTACAGTCATAGTTCTAGTAGGTGCCACATACTTGGTGTCTAAGTACTTTAGGCTTGAGTCTCCAATGGTTGCCAAATGTAGTCTCATGAGTTCCTACCATGCCTTGAAGTTATCTATGTTCAACTTAAGAATTTCCCTTCTATAAGACATCTTGATACCAATTGTTGGAAATATAAGAGGAGTAACTAAGATGGGGAGGGGGTGAATCAGTTACCACAAAAATATTTCCTAGATCCCTTAGATGTCAATACAAATCAAAACCATACTTTGTTGAAACTGAAATAATGTTGTAACTCGGAATGACTCTTTCCACTCCTCTCCTCTCTGGGGAAACCTATATTTTCTTTTCTTTGATGCAATGTCATCCCAACACCACATCAAAGAGGGGCAAAATGTAGACACTTAAAATTGTCCTAAACACTATATTAATTGATTTAATAGTTTCCTTAACATTATAATTGATTATTTATTAATTAGTTATATTTGTCATGTTCCTCTACTTATCTAATTAAATTTATTTAATTAAATAGGTTCACTACTCTAATGTATTTAAATTTAATTTGAATGTATCCTCTCTAATGTATTAAATTTATTTGATGCACAATGTTTTGTAAATCCCCTTTTAAATAAATCTCAATTTGTTTAATTCCCTCCACTTTATTAAATTCTTTAATCATATGATTAAGCTAAATCCTATTTAATTTAATCTTAAACCCACCTAAAACCTAGTCTACACCCATCATCCTTCCAAGCCTACCCACTAGTTAATCCCACTTAATTATCCTAAACACCTTTCTAAACACCTTTTAGTCCCTAAGTGTTTGCTCACACATGTGTGAGCAACTCAAGATCCAATAAAGCTTCTATTTTTCAAAAGTGTCTTATACTCTTACACACTTTCCCCCCTTCCTTTCTCCAAGGTTTCTCACACATGTGTGAGCAAACCTTGAGCCATCACTTTCATCCAAAAGGCTTATGTTGACCTTTGCATGGCTTGTCCCCTTAGTCCATGTGTCTCCCTTGTGGCACCTATGTGGATGCCACATAGATTCCACCTCCCTAAGGCCTCTCTCAAACTTATAAATAGAGCCCTTGTCTCAAGCATTTTTCATCTCCCTTATTTGCATTCTTATCATGCTAATTTAGACTAAGAGATTTTTAGTGAATTTTAGTGATTTTTATGCATTGTTACTAGCCCCTTGGTAGTTGCTAGATTTCATTTCATTTGCATTATTAACTTAGTTTTATTTCTTGCACCCACATCCATATCCTTTGAGTGCTTTCAAGCGTTACTTCCATGGCCATTACTTGAAGTATTCTCCATTCATCTTAGCATAGCCTCATATCATTTCATATCATTTCTTATTCATTGGGATTTATAGTTGTGTTTAGGGAGAGCACAGTCACATCCTTCCAATCTAAAGCACATCAACAAGGCCTCTTATGGGCACCCTTGTTGAGCTACTCTGAGGTTGCGTGGGGACTCTTTCTTCTCATTGTATTAAGTTGTAAAACTCAAGCATAAAATTAGTTGTATTTTGATTTATTTTGAATATTTAATATGCACATGTACAACTAACAATTGCTTGTTTACGTGTACTCCTGACAAGTTAGGTTTTCACGCATACATTTTGGCACACCCATTTAATTATCCTAAACACCTTTCTAAACAATTTTTAGTCCCTAAGTATTTGCTCACACATGTGTGAGCAACTCAAGATCTAATAAAGCTTCCATTTTCAACAATGTCTTACACTTTTATACACTTGTCCCCCTTTCCTTTCTCCAAGGTTTCCCACACATGTGTGATCAAACCTTGAGCCATCACTTTCATCCAAAATGCTTATGTTGACCTTTGCATTGCTTGTCCCCTTAGTCCATGTGTGTCCCTTATGGCACCTATGTGAATGCCACATAGATGCCACCTCCCCATGGCCTCTCTCAAACCTATAAATAGAGCCCTTGTCTCAAGTATTTACATCTTTCTCATTTGCATGGTTATCATGCTAGTTTAGACTTAGAGATTTTTTGTGATTTTTATGCATTGTTACTAACCCCTTAGTAGTCTCTAGATCTCATTTCATTTTAATTATTAACTTAGTTTGATTTCTTGCATCCACATCCATATCCTTTGATTTCTTTCAAGCACAGTTGCTTCCTTAGCCATTGCTTGAAGTATTCTCCATTCATCTTAGCATAGCCTCATATCATTGCATATCATTTATTAATCATTGGGATTCATAGTTTTGTTTGGGGAGAGCACTCTCACATCCTTCCAATCTAAAGAACACCAACAAAGCCTCTTATGAGCACCCTTGTTGAGTTGCTTTGAGGTTGCATGGGGACTCTTTCTTCTCAGTTGTATTAAGTTGTAAAACTCAAGCATAATATCAGTTGTATTTTGATTTGTTTTGAATCTTTGATATGCACATGCACAACTAACATTTTCTTGTTTACATGTTCTCTCAATAGGTTAGGTTTTCAGGCATACAACACTATAATCACTCGGTTAACACTAAGAATCATTGTCATTCAACAAACACTAAAATATTTACTTCTTAAGATGTTCGTGTTATTAACCATAATTAAATTAGTTTCAGAAATGTAAAGAAAATAATATGAACACAATAGACACTAAGATTTAATGTGGAAACTCAATTTGGGAAAACTACCAATTACAACTAGTTACTATTTGTTACTCTTCTGAAGTGAGCCATGTTAGGAGCCAACTCTGTTAAAGGTTACAAAATATATTGTTAGGTGTGTTTGTTAAAGGATTTAGATCACCCTATTAGGAGTGGCCTTGTTAGAGGTCTTTAGACACTTCAATCTATAAATTCCACCTTGTTAGAGGATTTTGCAAACAACTATTAAGCTAACTCTATTAAGAGAATTGGTTTACTAGCTATAATTATTAAAGAGTAACAATGACTTGATCTGATTGCTCATCCAACTAACTTGCTAATTCATATCTCTTTTCTAGCTTGAATACTTGATCCTCCTTGATCAGATAAAAATTTGTAGCTTGGTCAACTCAGGATACTCTACTATCCTTCCAATTCACTTCCTTGGTTCATCTTCTTCTATTTCACATATTCTCACTTCGATCCTCAACTTGACCTTATACTTATATGATTTACTTTGTCAAGTTAACTTGAATAGACTTTCAAATATTTAATGATCAACCCTTATTTCTACTAGACTTGATAAATAAATTAATCAAACTAAATATGCTGACTCAAGAAAATCCTTCATTAGCCAACCTAGCTCGGTCAACACAAACTTAGAAAAGACTTTGTTCAAGCTTACTTTGGTAATCGAGTGAGCTCAGTTAACACTGCATATTGAACTAAATTCCCTTTGGTAACCGAGTGTGCTCAGTTAATATTGGTTCCATACCAACTTCTCTTTGGTACGTGAGTGAACTCGGTAGATACCATCTTCTTGCGAGCTTCCTTTGGTGTCCGAGTGAACTTAGTAGATACTAGAAACTGTCTTCATCCCCAAGTGAGCTCAACAAACACTGACTGACAAGGACTTGAAATTTTGTGTAATAATAAAGATAATATATAATTGAACAATTATTTTCAACAAATAAAAAGGAAGAAAGGTGAAATTAGGGATGACCTAAACATCATACACCAAGGTTTAATTCTTGTTGATCTTAGATTGGTTTTGACAAGTGAGTGTTAACACACTTAAGTTACTTACTTAGTTCATGCCGAATTAGTAGTACATGTCGAGCACAATATGTAAATATTAGACCATGCCAAGTCATAGTGAGTGCCGAGCCACTCATGTCCCAAGTCACTCAAGTGCTGAGTAGACAGGCTATGTTGAGTGGCACAAGAGCTGAGTAAATAATGGATGTTGAGAAATATAGGTGTCGAGTCACAGTATAAAGATCAATGTATGCCAAGAATTAGAGACGTTAGATGGTGAGTGAAATAGTTTTGACATATTTGTTTGTAATGGCACAAGCAACTATGTAAACCATTTTTGAGCCAACTTAAGATTAGATTTTGATATTTTGGAGATAAGGACGAATCTCTAGTTAGATTCCCTATGCAATTACATGAAACCAATCAAAAAATGGGAAGGTTTAAGAGGAAAATGGATGAATCTTAGTCATAGATTCATACCTAACCCTAGGTCACCTAGTCTTCTTAAGGAGGACGAAACTCTAAACTTTCAAAAAGTTTGTGTAAGGAATTGAAGGAGTGAAAAGGATAGTTTGCATGTGCAAACAAAGCATTCATGGAAGCTTAAAAATTATGAAGTGAAACTACATTGCATAATAATTTAGAATAGAATAGAGGATAGAGAAAAGGATACAACAAAGAGACATCTGATCAAGAAGGATCAAGAAAACATTATTCAGAGGTCATTTGTTATCAGGCAAGCAAGTGCCAACTGCATGATCTATGCTGAGACATTCTAACAAGTGATTTTACTCAAATCTCTTTACAAAGTAGTCCTAACAGGTTGTATGTAATCCTTTAATAGGGTGCTTACTTAATTGTAAGTTAAAGTCCTTTAACTAGACATACTTCTAAAAGGGTGTTGAAATCCTCTAACAAGGTGAGACCTAATAGTCTTTGTAAGCCTTTAATAGAGTAGATCTTTCATAGGGTAGATCATGTTTCATAATCAAAATATTGTAACCTTCATTGATACACTTTATTTCCATAGTAGCAAAAATTTGTGGGTGTCATCCCCACCCCAGTTTTACCTTCTCACTTGGAGGGTTTCTGGGTAATCATGTCTAGTGTTATGTGTGTGAATGCTTGCATGTTTACATGATTTAGATGTATATGCTTTATATGTTATTTTAGTTTATCTATTAAATGTATGAGGTGGATGCATGGTCCCCCCCCGCAAGTTCACCATTTCTATTGTAATTCCAACAATTGGTATTAGAACTAGTTCTCTGAAGGAGAAGCTTTGCAATTTTGAGGAAAGATCTTGAAATGGAAGTCTATAAATTGGAAAAGATTATTGAGAATCAAGGAATTGAGATATAACTCATTCTACATCAATTGGATGAAGCAAAAGAAGAATTAAAGAAGTCCTTGAAGAGAAGGAAAGAATTTGCTATTGTAGAAAATGACACACAATACAAAGATATTGACACTACCAAGTTATTTGTCAATGGTGAATCCAATGAGTTTGATTCAAAAATTGTAGATTTGATGGAAAAGAATAGAGTACAAGCTAAGGAAATTAGAAATCTCAAGTTAGAGCAAGAATCACAAGCCATACTACTATGTGAGGTAACTGAACAAAAGAAGAAAGATATGGGAGACAAAACCATGATTGAAGAAGACAAAAGAATCTTGAACAACAGATTGGAAGAGAAGTCAATAGAGCTAACCAAGATCTCCAATTTGTAATTGAATACTCTAAGCCAAATGATGAATGCAAACTATGAGTTAAATGTCAAGGACATTGAGATAACTACATTGAAGTTATAGAATTAACAACTACAAAGTGACCGAAAGAGAGAAATGGAATTTGTTGAAAGTTTCAACAAACCAAATGAAGGCATCAAATACTTTGAACAATTATTGAGATCCCCTAGATTCAATAATGACACATCTAGACTGGGATATACAAGCACTAAAGAAGGAAAGTCATCCAAAAGTGTAGAAGAAAGGAACAACAGAGGTAAGAACTACAAACCTACTTGTCATAATTGTGGTAAGAAAGAACATATTGCTAATGTGTGTAGGAGCAATACTGCAAATTATAATGTTAAGCTCGAGAACATGATTCATTTTCATAAGTGCAACAAGAAAGGTCATCAAGCACATGAACGCAAAACCAAGACCATACACATACAAAGATTTGAAGGCTATTGCTATAACTGTCAGGAGTATGGAGACAAAGGTTTTGAATGCAGATCCAAATCCATGTGGTCATCAAGCAGGCAAAAAAAGGTAAGAAATAATGGCAACTCTTATAACTAGGATTATAATACAAAATATAGCTATCATTACTATCAAGAATATGGACATGTTCCTAAAAATTGCATTAGGATACATTTCAGAGGTAACTACCAAAGGTGGTTAAGTCAAACCACATGTTTTAGCTGTTTGAAAACTAGTCATATCAGTAGGTATTTTCCAACAAAGTTGAAGGCACAAGTTGTAAATTTGATAAAGGAAAAGGCAAGGTGAATGTTGAACACATCAGAAAAGAGATGAATAAGACATGGAAAAAGAAAGATGATTGCAACACATCAAATGGAGAAGGGATCACTTCACCCAATGGGTCAGGTGATCACACCTTTATCAAATTAGGCAATCAAAAGGTATGTGGGATTGATATCTAAAATTTAGATCATACATTGATTTGAAAAGGTTCTAGTACTAAAAGGACTATGTTAGCATAAGCAAAGATACAAGATGTTGTTAGGAATTCAAGACAAATCTTTGAGTTTTTCATGTTGTTGCTGAGAATGAAAATTTTCCAATATGTGCCAAGTGGAATGTTAGTCAATTCTAAGCTTGTAGTGGTTGTCAAGTAATGGAAATATCAATGGATTTTGAGTGAACCTAAAAATTGGTTGATGCCAAGCTTATAGTTGTGTAAGCACTTAGCATTAACTGTAGGGTTTTCAAAGGGTATTTGATCAATTTTAGTTCATTCTTCATCATTTAAAATTTGAGAAAGAGTGAGCAGAGTAGAAGGTGATCTAGAAATCCATTCAAATTAGTTGCAGAGAGATTCTAGCAGTGATCTCACACCAGTTTATTAGATTTTCTAAGGTATTTATCAAGAGCTGAGCTATGCAGTTTTGATTCTCATAAACCCTAGTTTCACATTATGGCATCGAGTTCAAAGAAAGTAGAAGGGAAGGAAGTGTTGAATTTTTAGTTAGTAAGTAATGAAGTCAAGCAACCCATTTTCAAAGCCATTCCTAATATTTCTCATAAGCAAGACCCTTCTGGTGCATTATCAACGATTCTGCCAAATGTAATAGTGGTGCAAGATGTAAGAAAATGCTACAACTATAAGATAGGAAGCATTGTGGATATGAAAATTAGGGAAGCATACAAAAAAATTTGTGACAATGGTTTTTTGAAAGAAGAATTCAAAATTGTTGAGAGAAAAGGGTTAACACAAGCCCTACATTTTCCAAATGTATTTAACATGGAATGGGTAAAAATTGTGCTTAGCCAAATCCATGATAGTTCCTTATGGTTGGAGAATATATCTATCAAGATTATTAAGAGAATAATCCATAAGGTTACTGGCTACCCAACCCTAAATTGGCCAATACATTGAGTGATTCAAAGGAAGTGATTAAAAAGAATACTGGAGTTGTTTGAAACAAGAGAGGCATGAAAATAGACACAATCATTGATCCTCTAATAAACTCCACTTTAAGAGTTATATCACACAAGTTTTAACAATCCAGTAGATTGAATAGTGTGCCATGTATAGTTGTGGATGTGGGATATGAGATTGTTAAGAAAGATTATACATATTATCTAGCATAGCTACATTTGCAACAATTGATGGAAAACCTTGGAGCAATCAGGAAAACTAAGAGTGCACAATGCAAATTTGGCTCTATATTGATTTGTATATTCTTTTATGTGCAAAACACATTCCCCTTGTTTGGTACTATAGGATGGAAAAAAAATAGGTCAGTAGCTATATAGATTGGTGAGTTTATTGAGAATTTAGGAGAGAATTTTGAATCCCTAATGACAAGCTACTTTGAAGATTTTAAGAAATCAATGAAAAAGAGACTAAGAATACCAGTATCCTTAGTTGAGAATCACTACAATGACTTTTGTTTTCTTTTGGATGTCGATTATACATTTTTACAAGATGCTACACCAAGGGTGAGATGGTTGAGACCCTTAGGTTTTGAAATAAATGTGGATGAAGCCTCTATAGCCATGATAGCTGTACTTGCAGAAGAGGTAGACAAAAGTGAAAAAAAATATGGAATTTATGAAATGGAAAAGTCCAAGATCACCATGGAACTGAAGACTGCTTTAGTTATCAAGAAGAAGGACAAGCTGGTGAAGAAGTTGAAAGCTAAGTTCAGAGAGGGTGTTGATGAGGAAGAAGAAGAAGAAGAAGAAGATGATAAAGAGGAAGAGGAAGCCCAAGCACAAGAACCTCTAGCATTGATTCAAGGTATGGGAGAAGACAAAGAAGAGGAGGAGACTAAAGGTGCTGAGGGAGAAGAAGCCGAAGAAGCACCTACTCCTATTAAGCCAAAGAAGAGGAAGGCCAAAGCACAACCTATGGCAAAAACTAAGAAAATTTCCAAACCAAGTCAACCAAAGCCCACTACACCTACAAGAAGAGTCAACACACAAGAAACCACACAAAAGGCCAAGGAAAAGACAAAGCAAACATAACAAGGAGGTTAAAAGCAAAAGATACCAAGAAGAAAGTATATTTCACAACCAGATTCTAAAGAGGAGAAAACAGAGTCAAATGACATCAACCAATTCAAGGTGGTGAGTCATAACCCTCTTTTAGATCTTGAAAATTTATGTGAAAATATTAAGAATAATGTAGATCTATCAAGATTTAGCCATGTTGATTTTGATAAATTGGGTAAAGTGGAGAAAAACCAAGTGGAGGAGACCCTATATGCCATGATGGAAAAATTCAAGACAACTCCACTAGAATTTTCTAACTCTGTGCCTAAAAGTCGATATGACATGGTTGAGAAAAAATGGCATTACTGTCTAAACATGGAGAAAAAAATCAGGGAGATGACACTAGCCCAAGTGATGCCTAAATTAACTATGGCACAAATTTCTAAGACTATAAAGAAGTATGCTATTACATTCGCACCTAAATATAGAGCTTTAGCATTTTGCAAAATAATATTGAAGATGTAGTCAAAAAGTCCACACAAATATGGAAAGTAACATATGGATTGACTACAGTAAAGAAAGGAGAACCTGAACTTATTGAGGTTGATGATGATGAAAAAAATAACACAGTTGGAGGAGAAATAGAAATGGAAGTAGATGACAAGGCAACAACTGAGCCTAAGAAGCTAGAAGAACAGAGTGTGCAACACACACAATTGCTGAGTGTCAGCCCTCCACATGACAAAACTGAGATGACTAAAATAGTAATTGTCAAGGATGTTTCTGATATATCAACTCAGAACATCAATCCACTTACTGAAGAAGATTTGAAGAAGATATTAGATCAATCTACACTACAAGATAAACTTTTCAATAATCCTATTTTGATCAGCGTAGATGAGCTACAAAAGTCAATGACTGATGTTGCAAGGGAAAAGGTGAATCCACAAGAACCACCTTCCATCATCCCTCCAGTCATTAATGTACAACCTTTGATCCAAATTCCAAAGGATACATCTACCAAGGTTGATACAATTTCCAAATTGATATCAATAAGAAGAAGATAGTAGGAGAACAAGCCACATCGCAAGACAACAAGAAACATGTCAGTTAGCCTATCTACACAAGGACAAGGTGTAAGTCAAGTCATAGTGGCCAAATAGGGCAAGCCTAAAGAGAAGGAAATGACACTACAATTAAAGGAGCAATCTACCATCCAAGCCTTGGTAATCTTACTAGTATCTGGCACTCCGTCCACACAAACTCTTTAAAAGCTGAGCACAGATACTATTCCACTGCAAATCTCAGTGCTAGGCCCAAGCTCATCAAAGGCTAAAAAGGTAATTCATTATGGATATGTAAGCCTTGATGAAGAAATTGTTACACCCATATATGATTATGATACCATGACATTAGAACAAATAGGCATATTATAGTAGGCCCTAGAAAGGAAAAAGCATCAAGAAATGCTTAGGAGAGAACACATCCAAAAGTAGGCACTATAGGACATCAAAGACATCTTTTTAGATGCATTTAGTCTGCCAGCTCTAGAAGAGACCAAACCACTATTGGAACAACTATTAGATATAGTGGAGAAGGTCAGTAATGAAGACCTTGATACTAATGCTAAATTGTTAGAATGGTCAGAAAAGAAATTCTAGAACAAAGTAAATGAGAAAATATCTAGTGACATAGCACTCACACAAGTTGCATTGAAAACTAAGGTTGATGATGTGAAGAAGGTACTTGAGAACATATTGTACACTCAATTGTGCAACCCATTACTCTTCACCCAAGAGACCAGAAGTCATATTTTGAGTCAGGAAAGTCAAATTTCTACATTGGGTGCAAAACTACCAATGAATCTAGCTCAGAGCAAGAAGCATATTAGGATATTGCTTCAAACACAGAGTTAGTTAGCTGTACTAATAGTAGATGAGGCCAACATAAGGGCCAAACTAACTAGCATCCAAGCCACCCTCACCCCCCATATGGAAATATTGTATAAGGAGCTAGGTTATGTTGAAACTCTACTGAAGAAAGACCCCAATCTTTCTACCTTAGATGGTCTAGTTCACCTTGTTGCTGAGCTTGCCATCCAAATCAAGTCATTGGATGTTGCATGAATAACTGGGATGCAGCCCTCAAGATAATATTAGAAGTCCATAAAACATTTTTGGACAAACAAACAATAAGTGTCTAGCCCATTGACATAATTGTCAAAAAGGGGGAGATATATTTTTGAGGGGGAGACTAAAGCGAAGGGGGAGAACATTTTTGGGGAGAAATTGAGAACAATAAAAGCAAAGGGAGAGAATGACACAAGAATATATCAGATTTAAGAATATCAAAAAAACAAAGCATGAAGTCAAAGTGTATCAATAGAGACACATTTACTCAGTAGGAGTAAATAATTTTTGTTTCAAAATAGACATATCGACTCAGGGGGAGTTATCAAATTTTGAGGTATCTAAGTTATTACAAAATTTTAAAAATTTGAGGTTTTGTATATAAGCCAAGTTAAGACATGTTATGCTTGAGAGATCAAGGATATTAATGTATACTCAAGTGTTTTTGATGCTCATGTTAAAGGGGGAGATTGTTGATCTCAAATTGGTTTTGACAAGTGAGTGTTAACACACTTGAGTCACTTACTTAATTCATGCCAAACTAGTAGTACATGTCAAGCACAACATGTAAATATTAGACCATGTCAAGTCATAGTGAGTGCCGAGCCACTCATGTGCTAAGCCACTCATGTGTTGAGTCACTCAAGTGCTAAGTAGACAGACTATGCCGAGTGACATAGGAGCCGATTAAATAGTGGATGCCAAGAAATACAAGTGTCGAGTTACAATATAAAGATCATTGTATGTTGAGCATCATAGACTTTAGATGCCAAGTGAAATAGTTTTGACATTTTTTTTGTAATGGCACAAATAACTATGTAAACTATTTTTGAGCCGACTTAAGATCCTCCCTGATCAAAATATTCTTCCCAACTCCTTGGATACTCTCTCTTAATCAAATATCCTTCTCTTTTCTCATCTTATCCTCTTCTTCACTTTTTCATATTCAATCCACAACTTGACCTTTCATATATTTGAAAACTAATGTCAATTTGACTTGAATACTCTTTTAAACAAACAAATAACATCTGTTGAGTCAGCTTGCATAAACCAACAAATGGATAAAACTAATATGTAGAAGGTCAGCTAAAACTGGGTCACTTGGTTACCATTGAGTTGACTCAGTTTACATTGAACTCCTTTGGTAACTGACCTGAATTGGTTTACACAAGAATCCATGAACTTCTCTTCTTCTAAAATTTTACTAGGTGAATACTTGAGCCTTTAAAACTCAGTTACAATTGGTAATGCTCGATTAGAGTATAACATTTGTGTAACATCAATGCCAATATAAAATTGATTAATTGTTATCAATGATCTCCCTATTGAAAACAATTATGCAATTGTATATTGTCTTTGATGTTAACACAAATGTTAAGTCTTTTATTGAGTAATCAGTGTTAGCTGAGCTCACTCAGGCATTGAAGGATGTTTCTTATGTAGGCCAAGTGTTCTAGGAAAGACAAAAAAAAACCAGTGTTAACTAAGTTCACTCAATTACCAAAGGAAGTTGGCATGGAACCAGTGTTAACTTAGCTCACTCAGCTACCAAAGGAAGTATGAAGGAAAGTCTTTTCTTAGTTAGTGTTGACCGAGTTGGGTTGACTAACGAAGGATTTTTCTGTTTCAACATATTGAATCTAATAATTTTGTTGCTTAGTTCTAGTAGACTCAAGGGATAAATTTTATTTGTGTGAAAGTGTATTCAAGTTGACTTGACAAGATAAATCATATAAATATAAGGTCAAGTTGAGGATTGAATTGTGAAGAAACATGGGATTGAAAAGATAAATCAAGGAAGCAAATTGGAAGGATATCAGAGTATCTAAGTTGATCGAGATGCAAAGAACATTCTAATCAAGGAGGATCAAGTATTCAAGCTAGAAAAGAGATCTAAAATTGGGAAATATAGTTGCATTAGCAATCAGGTCAAGTCATTGTTACTCTCTAATAATTGTAGTAGTGAATCAAATCTCTTAACAAAATTAGCCTAATAGCTATTTGCCAAATCCTCTAACAAAGTAGTATTTATAGATTGAAGTGTCTAAAGACCTCTAATAATGAAACTCCTAATAGGGTGAACTAAATCCTTTAACGGGGTC
Source organism: Cupressus sempervirens (assembly GCA_028749045.1). Lineage (NCBI taxonomy): Eukaryota > Viridiplantae > Streptophyta > Pinopsida > Cupressales > Cupressaceae > Cupressus > Cupressus sempervirens. The sequence continues at coordinate 55,902,570 of CM053790.1, read as the reverse complement.
ACACCTAACAATGTGTTTTGTAACCTTTAACGAGGTTGGCTCCTAACAGGGTTCACTTCAGAAGAGTGAAAAATAGTAACTAGTTTCAATTGGTAGTTTTCACAAATTGGGATTCCACGTTAAATCTTGGTGTCTCTTGTGTTCATGTTATTTTCTTTATGATTTTGCAACTATGTCAATTAAGGTTAAACACACTAAACATCTTAAGAAGTGATTATTTCAGTGTTTATTGAGTGACAATAATTCTTAATATAAACCGAGTGCTCCTGTGTTAACTCAGTTACAAAAACATTTCAGTTTTAATAGAGTTTGGTTTTATATTGTATTGACATCTTAAAGGATCTTGGATTTTTTTTTTGTGGTAACTGATTCACCCCTCCCCTCCTAGTTACTCCTCTTATATTTCTAACACTCCCTCTTTGACATTGATGGAAACACAACATCTCATTAAGGAAAGAAAACTTAGAGCAATCAAATGATTTATAAGTATCCTTAGTTTCATTCTGATTCTCTATCCATCCAGGAGAACTCCCTATGAGATTCTCCCTCTACCATCTTATCTTCAAACTCCACCAGATCAAATTCTCCCTCTTGCAGATTACCACCTCTGTTTCTTCTCTGATTATACCAATCTCTCTTAATGAATATATGACATGATTCTCTCCCTCTTTTAAATCAAATTCCAAAGACTTGACACAATTATTTTACAATGTACCTAATGTACTAATTCATATGCAATGAGCTCTAACTTCTTTGCATCAACTTGATAGATCTTCAAAGTAGGTTGGTTGATGCATCACTAATTTATACTCTAGTGAGCATCAGATAGGGGAATGACCCCTAGCTTTCCTCTTAGATAAAAAAATGCATCCTTAGATAATGGTTTGGTAGATATATCAACAACTTACTCCTTTGTGTTAACATATTCCAATCTAACCTCTTTATCTTGAACTAATTCTCTCATAAAATAATACTTGATTGCAATGTATTTTGTCTTGGTGTGCATCATTGAATTTTTAGATATATTGATTGCACTTGTGTTATCACAATAGATAACCACTCGATCCTTCATTTCTTCCTTTATTCCTGATAATAATTTCTTAAACCACATTATGTTGGAGCAATTAACTATTGCAACAACATATTCTGCCTCTGTTGTAGACTAAGAGATAGAATTCTGCTTTTTACTTGTCCAAGATACTAACCTCTTTCCAAGAAATAATATTCTCCACTGGTGCTCTTTCTGTCATCAATTCTTCTATCCCAGTCAACATTAGTAAAGGATTTCAACTTGAAGTTCCCTCCTTTCTTGTACCATAAACCATAGTCTTGTGTTCCTTTTAGATATCTCACAATTCTTTTGATTGTCATCATGTGATTTTCTCTAGGGTTTGTAGAGAATCTTGCAACTATACCAATTGCTAATGCAATATTAGGTCTTGTATGAACAACATACTGAAGTTTCCCAATCATAGATATGTACGTATTCTGATTTACCTCTTTTGAATCATCATCCTTGAATAACTTATGTCTAGTAGACATAGGTGTTCCAATTGGTCTGGAATCTTCTATTCTAAAGGTCTTTAATATCCCCTTGACATATTTTGACTAAGTAATGTAAATTCCATCCTTCATTTAATGAACTTGTAAACCAAAAAAGAATTTTATTTCTTTGAACATTGACATTTCAAACTCTTTCCTCATTTCTTTAGAGAATGACTTGCATAAATCATCATGACCTATAAATAGGATTTCATCCACAAATATTTTTGCTAACAAAATCTTGTTTCATGGTCCCTCTAAAATATACAGATTGTTGTTATCATTGGTTCTTTGAAAACCAATATTTACTAGATTGTTAGGGAAAAAATTGTCTTTTCGTATAAAATTCAGTAATTCAATCTATGCCCAAGGCTAGAAAATCCAATAAAGTTCACAACAGTTGGGTAAACATTATGTTAATTGTTTCCCTTTAAATTTTTACATGTACAACTCCCTTTACAAATAAATTGTTAATGAATTTGAAAGATGAAAATAACAAATTGCACACTTTTACCAAAAAGTGTTTAAGGGGCTCTTGCATACTCTTAGGTATGGAGGTATTGCTTTACAACTTCATAAATTTAATATCAAATTGAAAATCTCATAGTCTTCCAACAACGAACAAGATTCCAATATGAAATTAAGACCTACAACAACTTCAATAAGTTTTTTTTACAAATAAAGATAAATACAAACATCAAGAGAAACAACAACATATTTCATGCAATATTAACCATCACAGCTCTCAAAGTAGCCATAAATGATTCTACTCAAACTCTAAGTTTTAAAGAATGATAAAATATGATATATATATATATATATATATATATATATTCAAAAAGATTTCTCACACTCAAAGTCATTAAGAGACAACTTTTAATATATCACTACTATCTATCTATCACTATCTCCTTCAAATAAACTTTTTAACAATATTAAATTATCAATCTTTTTATGCTACTAAAATCTGACCTTGTTCTAGCCAAATGCTCTAACATTTATAGTCTATTATAAACCTAAAAAGGCCTCCATCAAAACCCAGCCTTTTGGTTGAAAATAGTTATAAACAAAGAAACAATTTTTAAAATAGTTTTGAAATTTCAAATATCAAAGATAACCATTTGTAACTAAACATCCTTGCTAGAATTTTCTCCATTTACCATGGTTTTCTTGACTAATTTCTAACTTTTTAAGGTGCTTGCAAATTCCTGCATTGTGTGGGAGTGAGAATTCTTCAAGATGAGTAGTTTTGTTCTGCAAGCATCTTTCTGCCACTTGAGTTCCCTGATCCTACGACTTTTTCTTAGCATAAGATCCTTGTTCAAGTATAACATTGATTCAATGTTGGCTAGGATGGTGAAGTCTCTAGATGTAGAGGTTTCACTATCCTTTATCCTAGATATTGTGTCTAAATCTCTTAGTTAGAACCTCGGAGTCCATGTTGTCATCATCAAACTATAAGATACCTACAAGATTGATAATTTGCATGTCCTTTAGTAGCTCTTTATGCATTCTAACTACTTTGAGTTCCACTACTCACATCTCTTCAATGACTCCCTTGTAGATCGAATCTTTTCGACCCATATTGCTTTTGAGGATGAACAACATGCATGAGTCCATAGTCTTCATGAGGTTTTTGCTTAGGAACTTCAACACACCATTTCTTTCAACTTTGTATACCTAAAACACAATGGCTTGGCACCGACTTTGATTTACCTCCCATACCGAAATAAGGGTTTGGACCTTGCCCAATAGTACTTCTCCCTCCACATACATGGTAGTGAAATCTAGGATAAATTTACTTCCCTTCTTGATTATGGAACTTACCCACTCATGCATTGCTTATGAGAGTAACCTTCCCTTTTGCATTTGTTTGACCAATTGTTGGCTATCTGATGAATTGGGATCAAAAGATTGTGGAGTCTAAATTAATGGAAGAGTGCCCAAATTCATACAAGAATTTATGTACTTGGTCATGGTGATTACTAGCCTTTTTTAGTTCTTTCTTTTCTTTGCTATTCCTTTCAGATTGAGTCAACATGTGATCTATTGAGAATTTAAAGAAGTGATTCCCAGTATCTTTGGTGATGGCTCCCAATTCTACATTAGTAACTTTGAAATCTTCTACATCAATCTCCCCATATTCCTCCTTCTATTTATAGGTAGCCACTTTTGCTATCACCTTTCCAATCACAGGGTCTTTGATCAACTGTGGTCACTTTTCATCTTCTTGCTCTTAGAACTGCGGGTTGCATATTTTTGTGACAATGTCTTTAACAGATATGGACACCAATTGAGAAGTATGTTTCTTTCTTACTAAGTTTGATAGCCATGGTGGAATAGTGGAAGTGGTCATCATCCCTTGATTTCCTTTGAGGGGAGTCATGAAACTAGGCTGATCCAACTTTGAGGCCTCTATTAATTCTACATCACCATCTTGATTATTTGAGAAGGCAAGCTCTTCTCCTTGATCTCGTCCTTGAGTCATAATTTTCTCTTTTTGAAACTTCTTTTGTGTGAGTGCCTCAGATTTGGTCTTGGACTTGGTTCTAGGAGCCATGATTTTTTTAGGAGATGCTATTCCTTTTTGCTTCTTGGAAGTTGAAATACCACCTGCAACATGAGATGAAATTTGGATGTTAGAAGTTAATGCTTCAGAGAAAGAAAGTACCTTTGGGGATTTTGTAGTTTGTTTCTCATTGACTGATTTCATGTTTCTTCTCCTTAACCAATTATTTGTATAGGTTAAAATGGAATTGGTTCTAAGGTTTATATCAACTTCTTCATCCTAATTCTAGTCCACTTCTATTTGCTTCTATTCACTTGCCTCTTCCCATCCTAGTTCAACAACATCTGAACCATCATCAATTATTCTCTCTAATTTGAACTTCAATTTCAAGGAATTAATTTGAGGAAGTGTTAATCTTGAATGATCTCTTTTAACCACCTCTCTCATCATTGTAATCTTCCCATAAATATTCTAAATGAGGAACTGTTGGTGATTGACCCTTAGGGCCGAGCACCTTTGTTGTGGAACCTTTTCTATCAAAATCTCTCCTTCAATGGTAGAATCCATGGTTAAAGCTAAGAAAGTTACTTCCAATAATAGAGGCATTAATCATATTACTGTAAGCTAAATGACTAAGTCTGATGGAAAAAATAGACTCCCACTTCTCTTGAGGTAGATTATCCTTAATCATAGAAAATAATTTCCTAAATATCTTGGCTGTAATAAAAAAATCTAATGCATACCAAAATAGCTTCATAGGTTCTTCTTAAAATCCCCCTACTCGCATGTATATAAACTTAGGAAATTGAATGAAACAACTTCTGTATGTACACTTTCCATCAAAACATCATGTGTTTTTCTGAATTCCTCCAACACTTTATCTTTTTGTAGTAGGGGGTAGTATTGGTAAATATTTACGTCTTCATTCTAAGGTTCGTGAGGAAGGGAAGTGATATTGCTGACACACACAATGTAATAGGTCAAGTAGGAGGACATATGGAAGTCTTCTCTTGATATCATAGAATGTTTAAGCTAATTCCTTAGCGAACTAAATATCAATTTTGCCCAATCTAGAAACTGTTTTCCTATCAGGATAATATCAATGTAGTGATACATCTAGTCTTCAAAGATGAAGACATCAACAAACCCTTTAACTTGGCGTAACAAAACCATGAGGTCATAGACATGAGGCTTCATGTGATCTTTACTGATTATTTTGGGTAGCCTTGACCAACCTTTATAGTTAGTCTCTGTCCATTTTTGAGCCATCATGTTACAACACTTGTCTAGGTTCTCTTGGTATTCAACCAGAGACTGGGTAGGGCTAAAAGTAGCAAAGGTGCACTCAGGTAGATGTAACACTAACAAGATAGTCTCCCTAGTGATGGAAAATACTGGTTCCCTGTCTTTGCTCAAAATACTCTTAATTCTCGCATCATAATGATCAATGCACAACTAAAGCAATTCAAGACCTAAAGGGCAGGGGGGAACAACAACTTCGAGTAGAACACTTGTTAGGATTTCTAAACAACCATTAACCTCATTAGCTTGCTCAAGAAAAATCTCTTGTAGCTTCTTAACCTTGAATCCTATTAAATTAGTGTAAAAAATGATGGGTCTCTTACATTCAAGACTAGAAATGTTCCCAAAGAAATGTAGAACAGACCTCATTCCAAGTAAAGGAATGAAAAATCCAACACTATTCTTTTGTTTTTCAAAGTAACAAAACAAAAGAAAGGACAAGGGATCTCTTGTATTCTCACCTATAACTTGTTGAAAGAAAACTAGACCACTTCCCTTCTTTTACTGCTACTACATTTCTAATTTTATTTTGCATATGATAAAACAATTAAATGGGAAACTGGTGTTTTAAAGGTAAGAGAACATACTGGTGAAAGTTTTGCCTCATAATGAGGTATTCATGGTGAAAATGTGATGGCTTAACATGCATGCTTGAAGCTATGACATGACTCCTTCATTGAATGATCACCTTACATGGATTTCTTTGCAAGAATTATGAACTCCTGACATCCAATCTAGCTCCCAAATGAAATATTTTCCTTCCTTTTAATCATGATGACAACTCAACCTTTGCTTCAAGCAATGATAAGTTAGACACGACCTTTTAATCATAACTTTGACACCTTATTTAATTTCTTAGGAACCACCATTCTTTTGAGAATAATGAATATCTATGTGCAAAATCCTCAGTAGTAGGACTACTTTGAACCAAGGTTCAAAATGGTTTGAAGTGGTTAAGAAAACATCTCTACTACACTTAGTAGGTCCCACATGCAGAAAAATGTTAGTATCAAAAAAGCTTTGGTTAAATTGCTTTTAACTACTTTGAACCAAGGTCTAAAGAGGTTCAAAAGAAAGGTTCACAAAAAGGCATCACAAGATTGACTCCCATATGCAAGGCATGATGACTTTTAAAGGGAAGAAAACACGAGGAACTTGTCAACGTGAGGTTTCAAATTTAAAAAGGAACTAGAAAGTTATAACAGAAAGTCAAAACTAGGGATAACATAGATATCCATGAAGTCTCTCATACCATGCTCTAGGAGCTTGCTTCAAACCATAGAAAGCTTTTTGTAACTTACAAACCATGTCTCTTTTGTTTGGATCAATGAAACCTTTAGGCTGATCAATGTAGACTTCTTCTTCAAGAATTCCATTCAAAAAAACTAATTTTACATCCATTTGATACACTTTGAATCCTTCAAATGCAACATATGCAAGTAGTGTTCTGACTCCTTCAAGTCTAGCAACAAGAGCAAATATTTCTCCATAGTCTATACCTTCTTCTTTAGTGTATTCTTTGCACCCTAGCCTTGCCTTATTCCTTGATACTTCACCATTTTTATTTAATTTATTTATGAATACCCACTTTGTACCAATTGAATTTTTATCCTTGGGTCTAGGAACAAGATTCCAAGTATTGTTCCTTTCAATTTTCTCAATCTCTTCATTCATTGCCTCTATCCAACTTTCATTTTTCAATGCATCATTAAAAGTTCTAGGTTCAAATTCAATAAACAAACATGTACCTTTTAGCTTGTTCCTTGTCATTGTGTGTCTTGTCTAATCTATTGGAATGCTCAAATGGGAAGAGTACTTCTGAGAAGGGGGGGGGTGAATCAAAAGTACCAATTGTTATCCTTTCAAACCCTCAATAATATATAACTAGAATTAACATGTATCAAAGTAAACAAGCATAAAATGAGAGCATGCATCAACACATAACACAAGAGATTTTGGTGACCTAGAAACTCTTCGAGAATAAGAAGGTAAAACTAGGGTGGGAATGACACCCACAAAAAATACTGTAGCAATGAGTTCAACCACTTTTTATGGTTTTCCCTATTAAAGGCTACAACACACTGTTAAATGTGACCTGTTGAAAGGATTTACAAACACTTTACATGAAGTGTCACCCTGTTAAAAGATTTACATGAAGGCTGTCAAACCTACCTAATACATAGGATTTTCTTGTCCTTCTCCAAAGGCTCTCCTACCTACCTATTAAGCTAACCTATCACCATAGGATTTCAACTTCTAATACAATTGTGAGAGAGTATTAGAACATTTGACTTGATTGAATGCAATCTCGAATTGCTGGGTTTAGGCACTTGATTTTCTCTTTCTCTTTTGATCCTTGCTTGATCTAATCTGCTGAATATGTCCACTATTTTGTTCTGATCAACTGGATAAATGTTATCCCTTCCACTAAGTCTTTTCCTCTTCACACTGAAATTTCACTATAATCTCCCTTTATGCTATTTTTCTTCCTCTCATACAATGGTGCATTCGTCCTCCTTATAAAGAATGAGAAGACTTAGGGTTAGCTATGGATCTATGATCCAAATTGAATCTCAAATTCCTGCTCATACTTTGCATTTTTCTTATTGGTTGCATACCTTCACCATTTTTCTGATTGGTTGCATGCAAATTTCATAGGGAATGCAAATGACTCATCCTTATCCTTTTTCTCCTTCAAAATTTCTCTAAGTCAGCTCCAAAAATAGTTTACATCTTAGTTTGTACAAGTACAAACTCTTATGCTGATCCTGCATTGCTCAGCACATGAAGTATTACTGATGCTCGACACATACTGTTTCTAGATTGCTTGGTATCAACTACGTTTCCTAGTTTGCTCAGCACCAAATATGTTTCCTAGTTTGCTTGGCACCTGAATAATTCTATTACTTGGCACATGAACAATTCTTGGATCACTCAGCACATACTATACTGTACTAACTGTGACTCGACACCTATTAAAATTCTAGCTCAACATCTATTGTGTACTCAACATACACAGTGAAAATGGTTAAGTGTGTTGACACTCATTTGTCAATACTATTTATTTGACCAACATAATCTCCAATTATTTTTTCAGGTCCATGATGGCTTCTAACATATCTAGCAAGTACATGTATCTTAATTTTAGATTTTGAATTGGACCCACTTGGTTCACCATGCTCAAAGGTTGTATGAATTTTGTCATGTCCCCTTTTCAAATAATTAAAAAATAATAATCTTTGCTAAGGCAGGCCAGGCCCAAGAAAGTGAAGTTTCGGAAAAAGGGGGTTAATCTTTGGAAACCATTGGACTAATAAATGAAAATTATTATTAAAATATGTTTCATTAACCTCTCTTGGACGTGAGTTAAATTTATGCCCTCTTTTAAGGGGGTTTGGAGGCATTTTGGGCACATTCCAGAACTTGATTTTGCTGATTTTTTTGTTATTCTTCAGAGGCTGCCAAACCTGTGGAGAAGGAGACCCAAGAACGAGAGTTTGCAGGTTTCCAGGGAGACCCAAGAATGGGAGTTTGCAGGTTTCTAGGAAGGCTAAGGATGGGAGTTTGAAGCCATTCCATGTGCATGCTCATACAGAGTTTGCCTTTGTGCTGAACAATGCAGATTTGTGGGTTTTTGGGTGTGTTTTTTGCATGAGTTTGGTGTTTTCAGTTGAGCATTTCATATCAGTTTTGGTTGCTACTGTATTTCAGACTTTAAGCTATTAAAATAGAGCTGAATATATGTATTGGTACGTGATTAAACTTCTGAGATAGTTTATTAGTGTTTTTGTGGTGTTTTCGGACATTTTTGTGTTAATTTCGGGAGCCCGATGAGCATAGTTTTTGTCCTACATTTGTGAGCTGCTGTGTAAAGGCTATATAGTTCTGGAAATTTAATTTTGTAGGATTTTATGCTGCTGAAATTTCTATAAAAATTTCCATTTTCAGATTTATTATTAATAGGTGAAGCTGTGAAGCTTTTGGCACCATTTCTGGCATACCCGATTTGGGGTTTCTTGAGAAATTTGGAGGATCTTTGTGATATTAGTTGTTTGATCTTAAAGATCTGATTAAAGGTTGGAAATATCATACAAAAATTAGAAAAGGGACATTTCAGTGGTATTAGAGCCATGATCTTGCCAGCCTGAGGGTTTGTAGAAGTTTGCAGGTCAGTTTTGACAACTACCCAGATCTTGCATTTCAGTTTTGAGAACTACCCAAATCTTGCATGTCATAATTTATGGTTGCATGTTGCTTCTAATCAGCTACATGTCAAAATTTATGGTTTCATGCTACTTCTAATCATTTTCATGTTAGTTCTTGGTGAATTTGGTGGTTGTAGAAGTTTGCATTTCAGTTTTGACAACTACCCAGATCTTGCATGTCAGTTTTGTCAACTACCCAGATCTTGCATGTCATAATTTGGTGGTTGCATGTTGCTTCTAATCAGTTGCATGTCAAAATCTATGGTTGCATGCTACTTCTAATCATTTTCATGTTAGTTCTTGGTGAATTTGGTGGTTGTATAAGTTTGCATGTCAGTTTTGACAACTACCTAGATCTTGCATGTCAGTTTTGACAACTACCCAGATCTTGCATGTCATAATTTGGTGGTTGCATGTTGCTTCTAATCAGTTGCATGTCCAAATATATGGTTGCATGCTACATCTAATCATTTTCATGTTAGTTCTTGGTGTTTGAAGAAGTTATATCCTATTAGGGTTACACTCTACTTTATCCAGAATGGACAGGTATAGTACAGAGTCTCAGAGGACACGATCTTGGACAATTGATAACCAGAGTCAAAATAGTAGAAAGGATGGTTATTTAGACATTCAAGATAAACTTATGAAAATAAGCCATGACATGTCTGAACAGTTGGTTGAGCACCACCGTATAATGAATGACATGTTATCTGACCTAGCTAAGGTGGATAAGTTGATTGGATTTCTATTTGGCATATTTTCTCACAGGACAGATGACACAATTCCCAAGAAGTTGCATGAGGAGTTTGAGAAACTAGCTGATAGCCAGGTAGAGGTCTCAGATTCTACTCTGCCATAGGAGGTGGTGGGAAAGGATATTACACAGATTGATAGTAACGGTCAACTTGATACTCAGATTGAGACAATTGTTTATAGGTCGTCAAAGGGTGATGCCACAGGTATTCAGGATGGTATAGTTACAACAGGCAGTGACTACAGTGTAGTGGGTTCAGATGATGATTATGAGGATGTTGTTGTGCAGGATGGTGAGATACCTGGTAGAGATGAGCAGACATTGAGCATTCATGACTTTGCTGAGAAAGAGTACCAGGCACAGTTAGATGCTTCATCACATGAGGGTGAGGCTGGTAGTACTTCACATGATTTGTCTAGCTAGCTGAAGGTGAACAAAGATAGTATTGTGACTTCATTATCTCATCATGACAAGTATGTGGAGTTAGTTGGTATTGGTCATATTACTCAGGTGAGGAGTTTTCTTGAGTTACCAGTTGATTCTAGTTTACGGATACGGACTCGAGATTGTTATATCGGTGTTTGGGATTCAGTTGACTGGAGATCTTTAACACTTTTTGGTAGCAGTGTTTGTTTGGGTGCTATCATGGATTTGATTAGCAGATTACATGGTGTTGTCTTTTCTTGTGCCAGTATCTTGTCTGATGTTGGTATTAGTTTTTATACACCGATGTTGGGCTTTGTTCATATATCCGATCGACCATACTTGCTGGAATGTGTTGATGATCTTTCATATTTGGCAGTGTGTACAGATGAGTCCCAGGATCATTTTAGCATTGATGACATACAGGAGGATGCAGTGGGCAGTTTTGAAGACTTAGTTTCCTTGGGTATAGAGGAGTTGGACAACAATGCTAATGTTTTTGATACTCCATATATGAGCTTTAGATTTGATTCACAGGATATGGATGGTAATACTCTAGAGACTAGTAACTTTGAGGATACTCCTTTAGACAGTGCATCAGAGGAGGTTTGTAGGAGACAGTCAAGCCAGTGCCATCATGTGTCTAATCAGTTGAGAATTAGTGACTAAGACATTGCTATCACTTGCCAGCATTTCGATGCTGCTCGTCAGTTGTTAGCAGTTTATGGATGGGGTTCTCCTACTAGTGATGAGCAGGAAGGCATTTATCTTTCCTTGACAGAGATCCACTCTTTATGGGAGGCTATTCGGATTTTGAGACAGAATTATATGCAGTTGGTAGCCGACAGAGATTATCTTATGGAGTGGGGCAGTACAACATATGATGCATTGTTGGCCAAGGAAGATGAGGTGAGTGAGCTTACTAAGCAGCTTGAGGTGACTTCTAAGATTCTTGAGAGTACACAGTTGGCTTTCAAGGAGTCACAGTTTCATTTGGCTAAGGTGACCATGGAGTTAGAGCGACTACAGTCTTTACCTAATTCTATACAGTCACAAGCTGTGGTGTTTGGTGATTCGAGGATGTCCATGGCCGAGATTGTTAGAGACAATGGAGATGTGGATGCATCCATCCTTGATACTAACATTGGCATATCAGGTTCATTCCCACTAGAGTCAAGTTCAGTTGAGTTGGGTGTTGTAGCAGATTGTTGTATGCTTGACATGGTGGTGGCCTCTAGTACTGATGGCATGGAGACTAGAGATGTATAAAAGATCATGTGTGATGTTGGTGAGTCAGCAGTTGGCATGGTTCCTGCTAGTAATACTACTCCCTTGGTGATATCTTTGGAGGTAGGAGTCAGTTCCAACATGGTTAATGATCAATTGCGGTTAGTTTCATCTAGATTACAGTCTGAGCCACTGACTGAGATTGGCGAATTCTATCGGCATTACACTATGAGGTACGCTCATCAATTTACCAATGATGACCATGTTGATGAGATTATGATACAGAGATGTACTTTGGTTCCTAGTGCTTATCATCAGTCAGGGAATAGTTTGATGCCTCGAGATGAGAGTTGTGATTGTCACGACATGGCGATAGGTCCTACAGTTGATAGCTTGATAATACATGACTTAGAGCAGGAGTTTTGGAGTGATGCTTCAGAAGGTGTTGTTATTGATTCTACTCCTTTGGCTATGACATCTCCTGACTTAGCTAGCGATCAGTCACAGTGGGTTATATCACTTGTTCATGGTGAGCTATTGAATGAGGTTGGTTTTTTTAATCAACATTATATTGCAGGGTATGTACATCAGTTAGCAATTGATCCTTGTGTTGAGGAGTTGATGGTGGGAAAATTTGGTTTGGGTTCCATTTCTTGTTGTTTATCTTGTGATGGCTTTTCACCATCAGGGGTGCATGGGAGTTATGGTTATGAGACAGTGGCTGATGATCTATAGAGTTGTGTTGACTACAGGAGTTGTACAGTGTGTGGATTCTCCATACTTGGTATAGTTTCATTTGAGAGCATTCACCATTGTTGCAGAGTTGGATTGTACATTCCGTATAGGCCAGTGGAATGCGTTGATGGTATTTACTGTGTTGGTAGTCCACTTTACTTGGGTTTTGATGTTCTAAGAGTTTGTGTCTCATGAGTTTCTAACTGTGGAAGTTCTGATTTTGGAGTTTGGTTGAGCTATAATTGTCAGTTTGATTATGGATTCCTCTTGGTCATATTGCAGAGGATATTGCAGGAGCCTGAGTTAATTGGTAGTAGTATAGTTCATGACTACATTTGGAATCCAGATGGATTGATTGGTTTATTGTTCAGCCATTGCTTGAGGACAAGCAATGTTTGGGAGGGGAGGACTTGTCATGTCCCCTTTTCAAATAATTAAAAAATAATAATATTTGCTAAGGCAGGCCAGGCCCAAGAAAGTGAAGTTTCGAAAAAAGGGGGTTAATCTTTGGAAACCGTTGGACTAATAAATGAAAATTATTATTAAAATATGTTTCATTAACCTCTCTTGGACGTGAGTTACATTTATGCCCTCTTTTAAGGGGGTTTGGAGGCATTTTGGGCACATTCCAGAACTTGATTTTGCTAATTTTTTTGTTATTCTTCAGAGGCTGCCAAACCTGTGGAGAAGGAGACCCAAGAACGAGAGTTTGCAGGTTTCCAAGGAGACCCAAGAATGGGAGTTTGCAGGTTTCTAGGAAGGCTAAGGACGGGAGTTTGAAGCCATTCCATGTGCATGCTCATACAGAGTTTGCCTTTGTGCTGAACAATGTAGATTTGTGGGTTTTTGGGTGTGTTTTTTGCATGAGTTTGGTGTTTTCAGTTGAGCATTTCATATCAGTTTTGGTTGCTGCTGTATTTCAGACTTTAAGCTATTAAAATAGAGTTGAATATATGTATTGGGACATGATTAAACTTCTGAGATAGTTTATTAGTTTTTTTGTGGTGTTTCCGGACATTTTTGTGTTAATTTCGGGAGCCCGATGAGCATAGTTTTTGTCCTACATTTGTGAGCTGCTGTGTAAAGGCTATATAGTTCTGGAAATTTAATTTTGTAGGCTTTTATGCTGCTGAAATTTTTGTAAAAATGTCCATTTTCAGATTTATTATTAATAGGTGAAGCTGTGAAGCTTTTGGCACCATTTCTGGCATACCCGATTTGAGGTTTCTTGAGAAATTTGGAGGATCTTTGTGATATTAGTTGTTTGATCTTAAAGATCTGATTAAAGGTTGGAAATATCATACAAAAATTAGAAAAGGGACATTTCAAATTTCCAAATTCTACTTTGTTTATGCTATCTGAAACTCCATTCTCACAGACTATGACTCAAGTTCCTCTATTTAAGACTTGATTTGAACTATCTCAAACTCAATTTGCACTGGTTGTAGCTTGGTTGATACTGGATGCATATCAATTGACACTCTAGACTCGGGTGGGGTAATTTGTTGAATGTTGGGTAAGGTATCAGGTTCAAAGTAAATAGAGTTTCTATACCTCAGGTTCCTTGTAGCTTTGTTCTTCATTATTTTTTGGAAACTCATTGATTTTTACATGTGCACTTTCTATAACCTTGTGAGTAGCAGGATTCAAACATTTATATCTTTGCTCTTATTAGAGTATCCTAGGAAAATGCCTTCATCACTTTTCACATCAAACTTTCCTTTCCTTAACTTTTCTAGGCTATAATATTTGCTTCCAAATACTTTGAAAATAATAGAAAATAGGTTTATATCCATACCATAATTCATAAGGTGTTTGATTTGTACCTTTCTTTAGTTGAACTTGGTTTAAGGTATGAATTGTTGTGTTCATTGCTTCCTTCTAGTATTTGGTTGCAACATTTTTCTCTATCATTAGTGTTCTTACACAATCCATGATGGATCAATTTCTTCGTTCTACTATGCCATTCTGTTGAGCTATACCAGGTGCATATACCTATCTTTTGATTCCTCTTTCATTGCAGAATTCATTGAATTCATTAGAGATGAAGTCTCCTCCTCTATCTTATCTTAAGCATTTTAACTTCTTACTTATTTCTTTCTCAACTCTAGCTAGACACCACTTGAATTTTTTAAAATATTTAGATTTATCCTTCAAGTACATTACTATCATCATCCTAGAATAATTATCAATAAACAAAATGAATAATTTATCTCTAGTGTAGCTCTCTATACCTATTGGTCCACAAATATCTGTATGAACTAGTTCCAAGACTTCTTTAGTATTAAAATTTTTTACTTTTAAAGCTAGTTTTACCCATATTTCCAATCTGACATTGTTTGCATATGGCCATTTTAGGTTTATTCAGATTTGGAATGCCTCTTACTCTTTGTTCTTGCTTATAGCAACCAGATTATTAATTTTTACATGACACATCCTTTTATGCCACAATCAACTTTCCTCTACATGTACCAAGAAGCATGAAATATCATTGAGATCAAGATAGAGTAGATAATATTTTGTCTAATTTCTAGTTCCAACTAGGTTTCCTTTACCATCTAGAAGCTTGGCTTTTCCATTCTTGAATTCTACCTTGAATCCAATGTTGTTCAGTTGTGCCACACTTAGAAGATTGCATCTCAATCCTTCAACCTAGTAGGCATTATCACATCTGATTCCATTAGTCAATGTAATGCAACCTTTTCCCTTCACATAACATGGTTCATTGTTTCCAAATTTAACACTTACACCATCATAGTGCTCCAAGTGTTCAAACTTAGTTTTGTCACCAATCACGTGATGAAAAAAACCACTATCTATTATCCATGTGTCATTCTTGCTAACATGAGAAATAAGTGCCATATTTTCATTATCCTCATCATCTGATTCATCTTTAATGGAAATATATCATTTCATCTTCATTATCATTGTCAAAATCTTTAGCAATACAACCATATTTTTTACCTTTGTCTTTGTAGTCTTTATAGCTCTTGAAATCTTTCTTGCCTTTGAACTTGTTGGATTTTTAGTCAACTTTACTTTCCTTGTTTAGACACCTTGCAGCAATGTGATCAACTTCTTCACAAGAAAAAAAAATCAAAGGATTTTTTCCTTTATATTTACCTTTTCCTTTTGGTAAACTCCTTGCAAGTAGGGCTTCAATGGCTTCAAGATCATGATCAAATTCTTCTTCTTCTTTATTGTAAGACTATTTTTCTTTTGAGTTTCCTCCTTTTCTACCAAGGGTTAGTTTTTCTTTGATTGTTGATTCTATGTGGCAAGATCCAGGAAGATAGTTATCAAAGTTATCCAACTCAAAAGTTGTTAACCTTCCCATTAGTACATCCAAAGTTATATCACTTTTGGGATCACATCTCATTTCTTGAATAGTTGAAACTCTAATTGCATAAATAGGAAGAAGAGTTCTTAATACCTTGCTAAATAATATTTCATCTTCTATTTTTCCTCCTGAGGCTTTGATTGCACTTATGCTTGCTTTGAATCTTTCACTATATTTTGGAATGTTTTCATCTTCTCTCATCTTCATCTGATCAAATTGACCTCTTAAACTTTCTACTTTGGCTCTCCTCACATTGTCATCTCCTCCATAGATCTTTTCTAGTTTGTTCCACATTTTATGGGCAGTAGGACAATCTTTGAATTCATCGAATTCAACATAATTGAGAGTAGAAGAAATTTCAATCATCATTGTGTTGTGATTATTTTTATCTACCATCTGATCCATAGTCAAAGGATCATAAGGTAACACATACTAGTTCTCTAGGAATTTTAGGCCTGTATCTCCAATGGTTCCCAAATGCAGCCTCATGAGTTCCTGCCATGCTTTGAAGTTTTCTCTGTTCAACTTGGGAATCTATCTTCTATAAGACATCTTGATATTAGTGGAGAATAAGTAAGGGAAAATAATTAATCATCTCAGTGGAGATTAATTTTTAAGACCAATTTTGGACTTGGCATTTTGGGATGGATACCTAGCCAATTTTTACTAATTATTTCCATCAATTCCAAAAGAGGAGATTTTTGGAAAGAGTGACATGAAATCCTATCCATTTTATTGTCATTAATGGAAACTAGTTTATATACTCTTGAAAATGTTGCAAATTAAATTAGCTTATTAGAGGACTTAATGCATATAGTTATTTAAGTACTAAAAGTAGAGTACATGATAGTCAAATAGATAAGTTTGATTCATACCAGATTTTGAGAGTTAGAGGATGTAAATTGCAATGCATGCATACCAACACACTATTATGTCTACTCTGGTCACCATAACTCCTGAAATTATCAACTAAACAATATATTCACTATTGAATATCAGGTTGAGATTTTTTTGACATAACAAGATAGTTGAGTATAATTGATGACCTTATTCTCCTTATTCTTGGAAAATAAGTTTTGATCAATTTTTTTGTGATCGTTTATGAGAGAGACACCATAATAGGATAATTGTGTTGGTTAACAAGATTTGAATTAGAATTATGATATTTCTTTCGTGTGAAGACTTATAAAATTATTTTGGCCAATGGAATTATAGTTTTGAGATTACTATCTTATATTTAAGATTGGTTTTTTATTGTGAAGGAGAGAGACATACATTACAAATAGAGAAGAAGATAATGATGCAAGTATGATGATCAAAGGTTATGCTTGATGATTAGATTATATTTGGAGCTTCATTGGAGCCATGTAAGCATTGTTCATGCTACTAGTCAATTTTTTATAGGATTGTAAGTCCATTTTTGTTAAGCAATTAACTAGCTATATGCCTTAATGTAAGTTGAATTATTTCATAATTGAGAAGTGCACTTTAGATAAGCATGAATCCAAGTGCATTCCCCTCTTTTTGTACATACAACTTTAACTAAGAACTTATTACTACAATAGTTAGTTATTTGTGGGTATCATCCCCACTGGGGTTTTTCCATTTATTGATTTTTACTCATTAAAAAATCATGATGTTGTGATGTTCATGTTATGTATATTTTTAGTTTACGTGCATTACTTTCAGCAATAAGTTATAGATTAGATTCCCAAAGATTCCAAACTTTATCCCACTTGTATGTGTTATATAAGGGACAATGAGTAATCAAATACAAAAATAAGGGAATAATTCTTCTAGGCATACAACCCCTCAATGAATCCAAGTGTTGTGTGTACTCTACCAAGAAACCTACAACTATAAACAATGTGATCACCATCTAAATGGTTGCACCTTCCACCTTGTCACTACCATTCACAAAGTTAAGAAGTAATCCAAATAGAAGTGAAACAATATTGACAAAGCATAAGTCTTTCCTCAATTAGTATACCAAACATAAACACTCAATCCAAAGGTATCAATTTATGTAGTATAATTATTAAGAATATATAGTTGTAGGAAAAATAACACCAAAAAAAAGTGTTAATACATAAAAATAACTGTAGATATCAAAGGTATATAAAATACATCAAGTGAGTCTTGTGTCATTAACATATACAACCCAAAACATGCAAGTGTAAGCTTCAAGTGTCATACTCATCGCATATACACCTAAAAACTCTTGTCGGATAATTCAAAATCATCAAGATAGTAAAAGGGTACACTAATAGCATGATATAGAAAGGGAAATTATAACCATTTAATACCAAGGATAATCCACAACAAATTATGTATAAAAAATAAACCAATAACTTTTCAATAGAACTCTTATCAAACATATCTACATCTATAAGCCAATTTATTCACACTCAATAATGAAAAGAGATAAAGGAACTGTTGAGCTTTTGTTTTGGACCATGTTTAATGGCAAGAATCCTTTTGAACTCCTTTCTTGAAAAGTTAATCTGGGATCAACTCCAAGGTTCAAGGTGATCTTGTGACCTACTAGAATCTGCTCAATAGAAGATAAATGTGAGTGTTCACAAGGAGGCCTTTGCTAGTTCTGACCAATTTAGGATAACATGTTGAATCCGCTTGCTATCTCAAAAGAATAACCACACAAAAAAGAAATATATTTTTGTATTTTTCTATTTTTTAATGAATGTAGTTTTAACTATGCAACTGTATGAATTCCTAAATTGACCAAGTGTTTGTAAAATAAAATAATGAAGATAGGGTGACAATAAGTTTAAGAAAATGACATGAAAAGTAAATCCCTAACATACATAAGCCATAGAAATAACACATCTACGAGTTAAGCCTTTAAAAAGATCAATAGGTAACCAATTAAAATAGGAGAAATGCTTCCTTAATTCCACTGATGCAATCATCAATGGGAATTTAGTAACTATAAGATGTTTCATTTTTTATCAGATTGCAAGGCCACAGAAAGTGTGCTCATGTGAGACAAAAATCTATGCAAGAATAACAGGGTGATCTCTTCTCCAAATCGGTATGTTAGTGGAATTTGTAAACTCGTAGCAAACACCAGAATTAAAAGATTATTCAGTCAAAACAACACAATAAAAATGTTGGCTCCATTACACTCCATGAACATACATTCACAAAATATAACACACTCAAGCAAGAATAATTACATTCCAAATGTAATCACCAATAACATATATTATTGCATCAAAATAATGACCTAGAATATATGTTACATTCCTAAATTTATAAGAAATCTTCTCCTCAATTTGTGTTGAGAGTGAGAGAGCTCTTTATGCAAACATATGCTTCTAAACTAATAAAACAAATCTATTTATGTACAAACTGATTCTCTAACTGGTGCTAAGTAGAACTCCATCCTTATTTATATCATTTAATGGATGCATGAGCCTCTACATGTCTTAAAACAAAAGAATCATGAGATAATAATAAGAAGAAAACCATTAGATGATGTAGGAGTCTTTGGAGGTGTCAAAAATAGAAGCTCAACCTTCACTGGATGTTTATAGGAGTTAAATTTCTGTCAGAATGCATTTTTTATGCATCAAATCTCTAAATTTGGAATTGATAGTTAATTGTCAATGCACCTCTAACTTCTTCAAAAACTTCTGACGCACCTTTGGAGAAGCGCACCTTTGGAGAGGCACACCTTGTGCACCTTGTGCACCTTGAAAGCTTGTGCACCTTGGAAGATAAGTCCAAAAAATGCAAAACTTTACCAAGTGTCAAAACTGAAATTCTAGCTTGTAGGTTTTGTTCCCCTTGATACCAGAGCTATCTCTAGGTATTTTCTCTTGAATTTATCTATAATATCCATCACTTGGTTTGCATCTGGAAAATCTAAAGCATCATTTTATCCTTTACTTTTTTCCTATAGTTTCCCACCTCTATGCAAGTCCCTACAAAATCTTCCAATTTTTCACATCCAATTCTAGCAATGCCTCTTCGGTCTTAAATGCCTTTCCAATATCCTCATTAGTGGAAGATTCTTCAAAAGTCTTCTAAAATTGTTCAAAAACTGCTTATATAGTCATTAGTTTGTCTCTTGAATCATCTTCAAAAATTTCCAAGCAAGCATCACTATAATATCTCTTCACCTCCAAAATTTGCTCTTGGATTTGATCCTTGAGCATATGAATATCCACATGTAATATTTCCATTACTTTGTTACCATCAATAATCTTCTCTATCCAATCATCTATCTTATCTAACTCATTTATAGTATATACATCCATCCACATCTAATACCTTTGACCCTTTATTGATTGTAACACTTGCAAGTCTTTACCCCAAGTATCTACTTTGTCCATTAACCCAAAATCTAGTTCAATATAGCAGCCATCTTATCTACATTATTCTACATGTGATGTAGCAATTTAAGATTTCCTTGTATGATCTGACACCTTTCTCTTCAAAAATTTCTCACCATTACTGACAAGCCTTCAAAAATGGATCTAATTGCATGGTCTCCTTATCCCACTCATCAAGTACCACATTTAGAGTCTCCTTAGGATTTTTAGGATCCAACAGACCAATTACTTCGTTGAAATATCCTCTTAGGATTTCATTCTACTTTTGGAGGTTCAACAATTGAGACTCGTCCTATTCTAAGTACCTAAACACTTCTTTGATTCTCGTAGTAACCATCAATTTGGCAATATCCATAGTGGGTTTTCCAAGCAAGACCTCCTTGATTTGATAATATTATGGAGTCAAATCCTTAATATCTATATGTGGAGAAGGGATAACAACATAGGCAAACAAGTCCTAATTTTGATCACTCATGACAAAGGCCAATGTTCATGCATCACCTACAGGTGGCTCATGTTCCTTGAGAGCTTCAATTAATTCTCCCATTCCCTCTTCATTAGTATAATGCATCTACCTTTTGTGTCTAACCATCACCTCTTTTCTCAACCATCTCAAAGTATATTCCATCAGAGATTTACCCTTAGATGAAGAAGGAGCTTGTATCGCTAGGCTTTTTCCCTTATCACTCCTCTCTAGAGTCTTCTCGTTTTGTGAGAGATCCACCTCACGTATCTCTATGTCTGTCATCCTCACTCTATATCTTGGGAAGTCTATTGAGGTTTCTCATATATTTTCCCTTCCTTTGATACGTCATTGGCGAGTATTTATTGTGGCTCTTCTTCCTATTTAGCTTACACTAGTTCTTCATTACCTAGAGGGAGTGGAGTAGCTAAACCTTTATCCAAGCAAGATAAAGCTTGACTTGGTGATGGTGGAGCACTTGATGGTCTTTATTGTTGAGGTGGAAATTGACTCCAATCTCTTGTGGAGGTTGATTTTTCAGAGTACCCCTTATCTTGTCACTTACTAGCTTAGTGCCTATAGGTATGAAATCAAAATGTGACATCTGAAAGACATTAGCCCCTTGATCCTCTTGCTCATCAATCTATTATTGTAATTCATCCTTCAAAGTTGTAGCCTAAATAGGCTATGTAGGAATGGATGGTGGTGTTATAGTGGAGCTTCCACCTCTGTAGCCCTAGTAAGATGAGTCCTTTCACTTAAGGGAAGGTTATCTTCTTCATCTTCATCATCCTCTTCTTCCTCTTCTAGAATAAATTTTGGGACTGATGGAAAAGGAATAACCTTTCTTATCACCTTTTGTCTCCTTTTAATTGGAGTTTTCATCTTTCTTTTCTTGGGAGCTGACAGAGATGCTTGTACCTCTTGTGCAGGCAGAGACACTTCCTATGCTTCTATTTTAGCCGCTTACCCTTATTCTGGTGGTGGCACTAGTGGATTATTCTGAGTTTGGATGACTTCTACATTTTCTACCCCTTGTACATTCTCTACCCCTTAGTACTCTGGTGCTTGAGTTGCCTCTTCTCTTGGCTTAGCTTGTTTAGGGGAAGTTCTTTTCCTTTCATTTTTACCTTTTCATGCCCTGAAATAACCAACTTCTCTATCAAGATGATGAACAATTTCCAACCTTACTGAAGATTGAGCTGTGAATGTGGGCACTATCACCTTTTCTCCTTGACCTTTCACTAGGGGAGTTGTAGCTTGGAAAACTATAGTTTGTGGAATCAGATCTAGCTTGAATGGTCTCTTAATCCAATCCTTGTTGATTGGATGACATGCCTTGCCCTATCATTGATATCTGCATTTTCTTCTCGATCAATCTTTGCATTCATGATAGGCATATTAGATATCTTATCTCTGTTATACAAGGGACCTAAGACCTCTTTAGTGTCTTGTTGCATGATCTTTGATGGGACCTTCATTTTCAAGGCACTGCCTACCAAATAGAGAGTCATCCTACAATAATCCCTTATACACATTTCATAGTCATCCACTACATTCATCCAATGATCCTCTATGGCATCTTCATGTTGGAATTGTTTTCCTACCAAGTACTAAACTCTATCAATGTTATCAAAATAGGGACAGGGAGAGTTATAATCCTCCAAGGGATATTGATCCCACTCAGATTCAAAATTTGCAATATCCTATTTCTAGATTAACACTAAATGAATCTATAGTGATGGGCCGTACCCAGGTCTTCTTATGTTTCTTTCTTACTCTCTTATATGTAGACAAGAGTTGTCATGAAATCTTCAACAATATGAGTCTATCACATAGATACCTAGGGAGCTTCTTTCGATTAACAGTCATACCCACTACCCTTAAATAGGTGAATTTCTTATATTGGATGTAGTAGGCACCAATTTCTATAATCTTTGTTGTTACCTCGTCTGACATCCTTTTTGCATAATCTCCTTTCACGAACCAAATGATTGTAAAAATGAAGGCATCATTAACTATTCAATATTCCTTATTGTGCTTTAAAATCTTTTTTATTACCAACTATGGCTATACCACATAAGGCCATGCACTTGCATCTTACAAGTTGCCCCTTTTGAACAATCTCGGATAATTTGTTGCTCTTGCAACTAACAGGTACACCAATAGGATGTCATATAAAACCTTTGGTTGTTCTTGATCACCACTAGTTTCTAATATAAATTATCATTGAGAATTGAGGCCCAATCAATTGGCATCTTTGTCATTTTGATGGTCTCAATGAAGTGTAACATCCGTATATTCAGGTGTCCTACTGGTGGTTGTTAGAAATGCTTTAGAATAACTGAGAGGGTGGGGGGGGGTGAATCAATTATTCAAGGTCCAAATGTATAATTCAAACTTTTCATCAAGTAAAGTGAGCCTATTAAACTATTCATTCATCCAAGCTTAAACATTCCTATTCAGAAAGTCACTGTAAATTGACATGCAAATATAACACATGAAGTATCAACATATAACATACTGATTTACATGGAAACCCAATTTGGGAAAAACCACTAGTAACATGCTACTCAATTCTCACTCTTCTAAAGTGATGCCCTATGAAAGGCCTGCCCTGTTGAAGGCTACAACACACTGTTAAATGTGACCTAGTTAAAGGATTTAACCACCCTATTAGAAGTGGGCTTGGTTAGAGGACTTTAGAACATTCACTTGGAATGCCACCCTATTAAAGGATTTACAAATGGCTGTTAAACCAACCTAAGTCCATAGGATTTTTACCCTAATTGATACAATTTCTAGAGACTAACAATAAGGGGTTTTGACCTAATTATAACTTTACAACTGAACTTGCAGATTTTAGACCACTCTTCAGCTCATAATATTGCCTAGCTTTCAGTCTCTTTAGTTCTAACAGCTTGTCCTCCTTTCAAGCTTTGTCTCCTTGAGTCTCCATACTCAATGTACTAGTGCAATCCTCTCTTTCTAACCACTTATAGAAGTAGAGTCTCTGTGCTCTATTATTCCTTCTCCTAGATGTCTTCACTTTGACACCCTTCAACCACTTTTCAATTTGGCACTCTAGCAGCTCTTACTTCTTGGTCTGTGACTCGTTAAATAGAAGTCTGGAATTTCTTTTCCTGCTTGATTCTTCCCTCCTTTAATTTTAGTTCGAATGGATTAGGTAGGATTCATATAATCTAACCCACATTTTGTTCCTTCTAGAAACATCATGAAGAATCCTCTTGAATTCACTCAAAAATGGTTTACATAGAATTTTGTGCCACCAACTCATTGTCCTTATCCTCCAATTGGTTCACAAAATTCAAGGTAACAAACTTGTTGGCTCAGATCTGGCAAATCTTTGACTTTTCAATAATGTAGCAGCTCGACACTATTGAAATTCTAGTGCTTGGCACATATTGTGTTACTCGACATCAACTACATTTTACTGATGCTCGACACCTACTGTGGATTCACTCGGCATCCACTAAGATTTTCTGACACTCGACACTTGTTACTTTGCTCGGCACCTAAACACACTCGGCTCCTTCTGTATCACTCGACACACACTAGATTTTTCATTTGCTTGACTCTAATTGAAAATTTGCTCGGCTTGAATTAATTTGCTTGACACTCACTAATGAACATATTTTAAGCTTTACAGTCAACCTTGTTACAACTTATACTTCTAGTGTTTCTAAATGTGGCCAACCTTTGTATCTTTCAATATGTTATCAATACATCATTTAACCATTGTCTTAGTTGATCCTTGCACTTCATTACAAAACCATAACTCAACCTTTCCCTTAGATGCTTTTGTTACATCTTGTTGATTAAATCCTCTTCATCAATCAACTAAGTGATAGTACTTGGATCTTATAAGCAATTGTCATTCCTACAAATAGCAGGTTTGACATCAATAACAAAACAATGATTGAAAACATTCTTTTAACAAAAATCTCCCTCTTTCAATCAATCTTCTTCTCACAATGATATTTTCAATCAAATTTCCAACAATCTCCCTCTTTGGCATTGATGAAAAACCAAATTGATCAACCATTAGACCAAACTATTCAACCATGTTATCAATAATGCTAACTAGGTTAGAATAGTAAGTCAAATACCAAAAAGAAATTGTGTAATCTTAAATTTTCACATCTCCCTCTCTTGATCTACTATCCTGATTATTTTACTTCTACTTCTCCCTCTTAGCTGCTATATCCTTTTCCTTTCCTTTCTGCCCTTCTTACTTCCTCTCCCTCTATATGCATTGCTCATATTCTACTATTTTGGTATCTAACTACCTCTTTCTCTGTCCATAAATCTGATCAATTTCTTCATTCTTCTTCATCTTCTCCCTCAATTGTTGATCAATTTCTACTATTTCTCCCTCTTTGACAATAATGCCAAAGATATATTATCTATACAAGTGTAGCATTTGCAGGTTCTCTCAATTTCTCCCTCTGTCACTTTGCTTGTGATTAGTTTGAAACTTCAGCACTTCAATTACTTCAGGAAAAATCCTAAAGTAAGTATCCTCTACATCAATGTGTAATATTTCAA
This sequence comes from Cupressus sempervirens, assembly GCA_028749045.1. Lineage (NCBI taxonomy): Eukaryota > Viridiplantae > Streptophyta > Pinopsida > Cupressales > Cupressaceae > Cupressus > Cupressus sempervirens. The sequence goes on along the minus strand of CM053790.1, from coordinate 55,877,143 downwards.
CAATCAGTTCATTTGATGCAGGGCAGTCTTTGCTATTACTTAAGTAGCCTTGGCTAGGGGTATCACCCCTAACTTACCTCTGAGATATTCAAAAGCATCTTTAGGTAGTGCTTTTGTGAAGATGTCAACAATCTATTCCTTTGAGCTGACATATTCCATCCTTACTTGTTTGTCTTCCACCAATTCTCTTACATAGTGATACTTGATTGCAATATGCTTTTTTTTGGCATGCATTATAGGATTCTTTGATATGTTGATGGCACTTGTATTATCACAATAAAGTATTATAGGCTCATTTAACTCTTCCTTCATACCTTGCAATAGATGTTTGATCCATACAATATTAGTGCAATTGATAGCAGCTACAACATATTCAGCTTCTGATGTTGACTATGAGGTACAACTTTTCTTTTTCCTAGTCCAAGTAATCAATCTTTTACCTAAGAAAAGTGCTCCTCCACTGGTGCTTTTTCTATCATCAATATTTCCTCCTCAATCTGCATTAGTGTAGGCTCTTACCTCAAACTTTTCGCTCATCTTGTAGTACAAACCAAAGACATCAATTCATTTTAGGTCTCCATCTAGTATATCATTATCTCTTCCATGTGTACTATTTTCAAAATCAGAATGTGCATTTTCTTCATTCTATAACTCAGCTTCTGAATGTAGCTTGACATTCATTGGTTGTGACTCGACTAATACTAATTTTTTTTGCTGATTCCTAACTTGATTGGAAACATTATCTTCAACAATCATTCCTTCATTGAAGTATACAAAGGATCTATAATCTTCTAATTGCTTGGATTCATCAACTTGGACTTCTGCATGCTCATCAAAATTTACATTTGCACTCTCCACAATCTTGTTAGTGTTAATATTCAAACACTTATATGCTTTGCTTCTAGTGGAGTATCCAAGGAATATGCCTTCATCACTTTTTGCATCAAACTTGCCATTTCTAGTATCTTTAAGAATATAGAATTTGTAACCAAATATTTTGAATTTTTTTACATTAGGTGAGTGACCATACCATAATTCAAAATGTGTTGCATTTGTTCCTTTCTTGACTTGGACTCTATTTAGGGTGTAAACAACAGTACTTATAGCTTCTCTCCAGTACTTTAGAGCAATATTTTTCTCCATCATCAATGTTCTGGCATAGTCTATCATTGATATATTCCTTCTTTTTAAAATTCCATTCTGTGGGGGAGTTCTTGGTGCTAATGTTTTCCTTTTGATACCTTTATCATTGCAAAATATCTCAAATTCTTTTGATGTAAATTCTCCTCTGTTCGATCTTAGGCACTTCAGACTTTTACCTGTTTCCTTCTCAACTTTGGCTAAATACCACTTAAAAATTTGAAATGCATAAGATTTTTGCTTTAAGAACATGGTAGTCATCATCTTGGAATAGTCATCTACAAATAGCATTATGTATCTATCTCCTAGGTAGTTCTGTACTTCTATTGTTCCACATAAGTATGTATGGACTAACTCTAGTACTTCTTTGGAAGTGTAGGTTTTGCTTTTGAAGCTTGATTTAGTCATCTTTCCTAGTTGACATTTTTTGCACATTGTGTTCTCAGGCTTCTTTAGTTTGGGCAAACCTCTAACTTTCTTCTTTTTACTGATGCTAATCAGATTGTCAAAGTTAACATGACACAACCTTTTATGCCATAACCACACTTCATTAATTTTAACAACAAGACAAGTTGCATCTTCCATATCTAGGTAAAATAGATTACTTATAGTTTTTTCACCTTTTCCTATCAAATTTCCCTCAGTGTCATAGATTTTGGTAGTTTTGTTTCCAAATTCTACTTTGCAACCTATATTGCCTAACTGTGATACACTTAGCAAATTGTAGTTCAATCCTTCAACATAGTATGCATTATCACAAGAAATTTTCTCTATAAATTTAATTAAACCTTTTCCTTTGATTTGAAATGGAGAATCATTTCCAAATCTAACACTATTTCCATCATATTGAGTAAAGGTAATAAACTTACTTTTGTGTCCTATCATGTGATGTGAGCATCCACTGTCTATGATCCACTTGTCATTCTTGTTCATAGAAGTCACCAGTGTTGTTGCCTCATCTTCATCTGATTCTTCCTTCATGGCTACATAGAATACTTCATCATCATTCTCATCAAAATCTTCTTCAACAATGTAGCATCTTTTGCCTTTGTCCTTGTAATCTCTGCCATCATATTCTCTTTTGTTCTTATACTTATTTCCTTCTTTATAGTTCTTCTTCTGTATACACCTTACAACAATATGTCCTATTTTATTACAATTAAAACAAATGATAGGCAACTTACCTTTGAATTTTCACAACCTTTGATGCCATCAAATTCAACATAGCTGAGTGTAGAGGCAATCTCTAGCATTGAATGATTGTGCTCCTTCCTTTTGTTCAAATCATCTACAAAGAGGGGTCCAACTGGATCTACATGCTCCACTCCAACTGAGGTTTTTGCATAATCACCTATTGATCCAAGGTGCAATTTTATCAGACTTTTCCATGCAACAAAGTTATCTTTGTTGAGCTTGGGAACTTCTCTCTTAAACATCTTGATCTTCCTACTTCTAGTACCTTGAAACTAAATCAACAAATGGCTCTAATACCAATTGTTAAAAATTCTTTAGTATAACTAAGAGGGGGGGTGAATCAATCATTCAAGGTCCAAATGTCTAGTTCAAACTTTTCATCAAGTAAAGTGAGCCTATTAAACTATTCATTCATCCAAGCTTAAACATTCCTATTTAGCAAGTTACTGTAAATCAACATGCAAACATAACACATGAAGTATCAACACATAACACAATGATTTACATGGAAACCCAATTTGGGAAAAAAACCACCAGTAACATGTTACTCAATTCTCACTTTTCTGAAGTGAATCCCTGTGAAATGCCTACCCTGTTAAAGGCTACAACACACTATTAAATGTGACCTGGTTAAAGGATTTAATCACACTGTTTGAAGTGGGCCTAGTTATAGGACTTTAGAACATTCACTTGGAATGCCACCCTATTAAAGAATTTATAAATGACTGTTAAACCAATCTAAGTCCATAGGGTTTTTACCCTAACTAATACAATTGCTAGAGAGTAACAATAAGGGGTTTTGACCTAATTACAACTCTACAACTTAACTTGTAGATTTCAGATCACTCTTTAGCTCATAACATTGCCCGCCTTTCAATCTCTTCAATTCTGATAGCTTGTCCTCCTTTCAAGCTTTGTCTCCTTGAGTCTCCATGCTCAATGTACTAGTGTAATCCTCTTTTTCTGACCACTTATCAAAGCAAAGTCTCTATGCTCTGTTCTTCCTTCTTCCATATGTCTTCACTTGGACACCCTTCAACCACTTCGCAATTTGACACTTCAGTAACTCTTGCTTCTTGGTCTGTGACTCCTTAAATAGAAGTCTAGAATTTCTTTTCCTACTTGATTCTTCCCTGCTTTGATTTTAGTTTGAATGGATTAGGCAGGATTCATTGAATCTAACCCACATTTTGTTCCTTCTAGAAACATCATGAAGAATCCTCTTGAATTTGCTAAAAAATGGTTTACGTAGAATTCTATGCCACCAACTCATCATTCGTATCCTCTAACTGGTTCACAAAATTCAAGGCAACAAACTTGTCAGCTCTAATTTGGCAAATCTTTGACTTTTCAATAATGTAACAGCTTGACACTATTAAAATTCTGGTGCTCAGCACATACTGTGTTACTCGCCATCAACTACATTTTACTGATGCTCGACACCTACAATGGATTTGCTCAACATCCACTAAGATTTTTTGATGCTGGACAACTGTTACTTTTCTTGGTACCTAAACACACTCGGTTCCTTCTGTATCACTTGACATACACTAGATTTTCCATTTGCTTGGCTCCAACTGAAAATTTTCTCAGCTTGAACTAACTTGCTCGACACTCACTAATGAACTTAGTTTAAGCTTTGCAGTCAACCTTGTTACAACTTATACTTCTAGTGTTCTAAGTGTGGTCAACCTCTGTATCTTTGAGTATGTTATCAATACATCATTTAACCATTGTCTTAGTTGATCCTTGCACTTCATTACAAAACCATAACTCAACCTTTCCCTTGGATGCTTTTGTTACATCTTGTTGATTAAATCCTCTTCATCAATCAACTAAGTGACAATACTTAGATCTTATAAAAAATTGTTATTCCTACAAATAGCAGGTTTGACATCAATGACAAAACAATGATTGAAAACATTCTTTTAACAACAATCTCCCTCTTTCAATCAATCTTCTTCTCACAATGATCTTTTCAATCAAATGTCCAATAGTGGTTGTATGCCTAAAATGTGGAAACACTTCTATAAGTCATTATATCCAAGATTTCTAAAAAATGAGGTCTCAAATGGTGGCTTGTAGCTCTCTATTCATGGAGTGCAAGGGTTTGTAATGGAGACCCTCAGTTTGACCTAGTTTGTGCCCATGCACGTACACCATGAAACAAGAGATTCAAGAATCCAAAATATGCATGCAAATGAAAATGCAAACTAATCTATATGATAAAAATGCAAAATAATACAAGAAAGGAAATGAAACAATACAATATTAATCTATGAAAACAAATATGGATCTAAGATAATATGAAAATGCAAGGATGGATCATGATGATGAAAGTCATGGATTCATGAGAGAAGAAGACAAGAAGATAGAAGTTCTCTACAAAATAAGCTTTAGTATTCAAACTCCTTCTTCAAAAATCACTCTCCAAACCTGCAGCATTACATTAGCATAATAATGGATCTCAAAAAATGAGAAGAGGATCTCCCTTATAAAGAAAAAATGTGGAGGTGAGAAGCTTCTCACAACCAATATGGGATAATAGAGTTTGGTCCATGTGAGACAAAATTTCATGAATGAGAAAAGAGGAGAAGAATTAAATGAAGGAAAAGGGAATTTATTTAATTTTTATTTATTTCATTTCTTTTTTTAGGTGGGATTTATTTAATTAAAAGGGAACAAGTTCTTTTAATTAAATAGGAAATATTTAAGTAAATTAAAAGAGGGTTTTTTCTCTTAATTAATTAAATATGGAAGAATTTAATTAAAAGAGAGGTTTTCTTTTAATTAAATGGGGACTTTTTTTAATTAAAAGGGAGATTTTCTTTTAATTAAATAAGATTTAGGATAAAATGATCAACCTTAGAAAAATAAATAATCGAATTTGATCAAAGAAATTGATTTAATAAAATATTGCAAACCATTGATTCAGGAAATTTGATAAATTGAATAATGGGGGCACATAGTCTAGGTGACCATTTTAGGGTGCATAAATTTGCCCCTCTTTGAATAATGTGAGATCAATTTGGGAACACATGTAGTCAAAGAAATAAATTGAAGTGAGATCAATTTGAGATCACAAAATAACCTAGATGTGTGGTCAATTTGAGAACACATTAGGAAAAAGAATACAAATAAATTTTGACTTGAAAAAGTTGAGGATAAAATTGGTAAAACTGAATCAAGGATTGAAGTTGATAGGTACTGCCCCCTCGTGATTGAAATCAAAATGAGATAGAGGAGAAGCAAAAAATTGATAAATTTGATCAAATCAAACTAAAGATAAGGTTCTTGATGTAAGATAAAAGATATAGGAATCACAGAACCAAGGTAGATCATCAAGTGTGAAATATTATGCCCCAAAGGTGAACTAGAAGAAAAGAAGTGGGGAAAAAAAAAATGGAAGATAGAAGTTTGGAAGATATGGAAAGAAATGGAAAGAAGAAAATAAAATACCCCAAAATAATCAACTGTTTAAGATAGAAATTTTGATTGAGATCACAAAAGAAGATAAAGAAATGAAGATCAAAATGCGACCACAGTTGATTAAAAGTCACAAGAAAGATGAAGGGAAAACTCTCTCAAACTCATAATGCAGCCTAAAAATGCAAACTAACATGAAGTCTAATAATGTAAGCTACATGAAAATGCAATGGTGTACTTGCAATAGAGCAACTATAACATAGGATTTTGTGTTCATCATTCATTAGAAAATGTAAAAGAACTTATTTTCACCATTGGACCATTATTGATGGACATCAAAAAATCACACAATCATCACTAGTCACAAGCACAACTATGAAAATATGAATGTGATTTATATCGGATCAGAATGTGGAAAGATTCTAACATAAGCATCAAAGATATAAAGGTCAAGATGACTATGATGTTATCTTACCCAATTTAATGTAGCAAAACCATGATTGCATCAAGGCATAGATGCTAGGATGACCATAAGAATGGTTGTGCCAAAAATAGTCAAGGATGATGCCTCAAATCTCCTAAGTGTTTCAAGGGGAAAACAAGAGACACTATAGAGTTTCAAGACTACACCCACAAGCATAAAACAAATAAAAATATGCCCCATGCCCCAAGTCCTCTAGCTATGCATCCCAGAGAGACTTATTAGACAAGGACAATCAATAAAAATCAATAATAGTCAACACACAAAGAAAATGTCATGACATAAGTCAAGCATTAAGTGTTTATGTTTAAAAATGTAAGTGTGTTAACTGATACTAAGTTTCAAGGATAAGGATAAAATGCTTTGCAAGCAGGGAAGATCACATGACAAAATTGGGTAAGGCCAAACCAATAAGTATTGAAAAGCACTCGATGTCAGGGGTTGTATTGAAAAATACAGTTGGGGTGGTGTTGAAAAATATCATTTGTGAGGTGTCCTAAAGACTAACATAGCCAAGAGACCAAAGCTAACACAGTTATGCCCCCTAGACAAAGACTAATTCCAAACCAAAGCAACAAGGACAACGAATGATGGAGAAAGGCTAAGTATCAAGGACCCATGCTAAGAAATAGGGGTACAAAGGCCTCAAGTAGCACCTGTTTCTAGGTTTTTACCACTTGGATTTTTAAATTTTTTTCCAGGACTTTTTATAATTTTTTTTTTTTTTTTTTGCTACCAAGGCGCCTATTTCCAGATTTTCACCAAGGGACTTTTTTCTTATTTTTCTTATTTTTGAAATTTTTGATTTTTTTTTTTTGTATTTTTGGAATATATATTTTTTGGAGATACATTAAAGCACTTATTACTAAGATGATCATTTTTTCAGGACATTTTTCAATTTTTAGAATTTTCACAATATATCATTTTTTGGATTTTTGAAATATATCATTTTTTTTGGATTTATTTAGGATCAATAAATATGTACAAAGAATGCCCCCAGATAGAATGGGCATCAAACTCTCAAGCAAGATCACATCGTGCAGTCCCAATGTCTAACAAGGTAGAGGAAAAGAGTGATTAGCAAGCAGGTGGAAGAAATGAAAGACAAGAGAATGAAGGAGAATAAAGGGAAGAAATTCTCAAGGGAAAGCTCCTCACCAGTACCCAAGCTAGGGAAAAATTGTCATGTAAAGCACATTTAAAAAAGAAATGAAAGACCAACATAAGATAATTCACAAAAGAATAATGTAAAAGTGGAAAAGATGCAATCCAAAGGAGTAGACATGTCAAGAGGCTTCATTGCATCATATTTTACTCTTTATTTACTAAATCAAGACCAAAGGGGTAAATGGGAAAATGATAGCAAAATACTAGAATGAATGGAGGAAAATAGATATGAAGGCTAAACGTGAAAGGAAAGAAAACAAGATCATCATAAGATAGCTCACAAGATAGCCAAATGTTTGTATATAGGTCAACATTGTCAAGATAAAAGAGAGAAGATAAAATGGATGAAAGATGTAGAAGAACTATGCATGATGCCTGATTGTCAAGTTTTCATAATCGTACTTATCCAAGGTGCCACAAGGGAGTGGTTTTCACCATAGGATGAATTTATTTCTCTTTACTTTTGCTACCAAGGTGCCTGATTACCAGGTTTTCACCAAGGCACATTTTCAAAATTTTCATTTTTTCTTTCTTTCTTTTTTTTTTCAAAATTTTTCAAATTCTTTTGAATTTTTTGGAAGAAGTCAAGATTTTTAGATAATACTCCTTGAAATTTTAAACCATGGCATGCAAAGGAGTTGAAATGATATGCTCAAAGATGCTGATAGGGAAAGGAAGTTGGAAGACAAAATTGGAGGATATGGCTTCATGCAAAGTGAGTGAGATTGGAAGAGGGAAATGAAGGAAAGATCAACATCAACACACACCTTGAAGGGTGGCAAGAGGATGGAGAAAACATGAATGAGGAAATACGTGAAGGAATATGGTGAGTGGATAGAAGAGGTTACGATTTAGGTGCATGGAATGGAAGAATGCTTTTGGAAGAAGATGAAGTGGAATTCTTTGGAAGCTTGAATGTCAACATCAAATTTTGTTCAACATTTGACTCTCTCAAGAGAGACTATGGAATCCATACAACCATAGGCCTATTTTCATTTCTTTTTGATGATTTAGAGATAATATCTTCAATGATGGATTTTGGAACTCATACTTGTCTTATAATTTTTTTCTTAGATATCTCTTTTGACTTTATGCCCCCATGTAAATTAGAGGAGACATGGTGGTCTTCTTTTTTATATGGATTCTTGAATTGCTTCTTTTTCTTGTACTAAACATTTAGGTTACTTCCAAAAGACTTGGGACTTGTGGAAGAAGAAGGATGATATGAATAGTTTAGATAAGTGGGTGGATGAAAAGGATTCAAGGATATGCATCTACATTGATCTTAAGGAAAAATAGGAGAGGGAGGGACATAAGGACCCAAAATGGATGATGAATTAGGAGAGTTGGGAGGGAAAAGTGAAGGGACATAAGGACCCAATATGGAAGGAAGACATGAAGCATTTAATATTGGTGGGGGAGGTCCAAGGATGGATGTGGAAGATGCAAAAGGGTAATCAATAAGTTCATCAACATCTATATGATAATCAAGGATATCAACATCTTTAGAGTAAGCATTAGGATTTTCAATAGGATCATGAGCATCTTGAATAGGAGAAACTTCTTTGATAGGAGTATTTAAAGCTTGAGAAGACTTAGGAAGAGTAGAAAGTGGAAGGGAACATGAAGTGGTAGAACAATAAAATGGAAGACTTTGATCTTGACAAGGATCTTTGGATAGCATAAGTGTAGATTTTTTCTCTTGATTTTTAATAGGCTCAACATTGGAAGTAACAACACTATTTATAATAAGCTTAATGGAAGTATAATATTTGGAAGACATAACTATATTAAAGTCATTTTGATTTTCAATAAGCTTAGTGGTGTAAGCAGTAGCTTGATCTTGCTTAGGAGGAGACTTAAGACATGGTGGAATAAATGAGGAAGGGCACGGAGGATCAAAAGAACCATGAAATGGATCAAAAACATCATGAAAATAATTGGATGACATGGAGGGTTCTTGATCTTGATCTTTCTTTATATTCTTTTCTTTATCATTTTTAGAGTCCTCTCGACATGAAGCTACTCCTAAGGAGAAAGAAGCATGTTGGAATTGTATGGAAGACTTTGGAATAGATGATGAAGGACTAGCTGAAGTAGGCATTATAGCACATGAAGTCTTAGGATCTTTAGGTTTGGCATTATCAAAAGTATTTTTAGCCAAGTGAAGGTTATCTTGAGTTTCTTTAAGAGGTAGCCTTTGAGGATAACTATAGGGAACCACATGAAAAGCATTAGGATCTTGGTTGGATGAAGGATTGGTAGAAGATTTGAGACACTCAAAATCTTTAGGAGATGTATGGATAGTGGAGGAACTAAAAGATGGAAGGGGAGAATCAGAAGACAAAGGTTCAACATTAACATGATCTTTCTCAAGAGTGTAATCTTTATTTTCGGCACGAGGGTTCTTAGAGGAGGAACTCTTATACCATTGATGTTTTATTTCAGTGCAAAAAAATGCTTTCTCTTCCTCAAAGAATGCAGATTTATCATTTAGGTATTGTTTACAAAATTTATTAATGTTGTTTTCAAAATTTGAGTTATATGGATCACCATCAATATCTATCTATGACTCATCCCCTTTAAGCACAAGCATAGGACTAGGAGGACTTTAGGAATTGTAGGAATATAATAGTCATCGTCATCATAATCATTGTCACTGTAGGCATTATAGATAGGCATATCATAAGATTTTTCATGTTGTTCATTATGGTATGTCTCAATAAGAGGAATAAGACTCTTGGTAGAAGTAGAAGAAGAATGATATCGTGAAGAAGAGGTGGGTGAAGACCTACACGAATGAAATTTAGAAGAATTCAGTAAGACTTGGAATATGAAGAATGTGAATGATATTTAGAAGAATCATCATAAGACTTAGAAGATGAAGAATGTGAATGATATTTAGAAGAATCATGATAAGACTTAGAAGATGAAGAATATGAATAATATTTAGAAGAAGAATCATAATAAGACTTAGAAGATGAAGAATTTGAATGATATTTAGAAGAATCATGATAAGACTTAGAAGATGAAGAATCTGAATGATATTTGGAAGAATCATGATAATTCTTGGAAGATAATAAATATTTGGAAGAGGGATATTGTGATATGATATTATGTATGATCCTAGCAAGAACGTTTGATTTCTTCCCCTTTTCCATCATTTTTGTCACAAGGTTGGCATCCATATATCTATTGGAGTAAAAACATTTTTCAAATTCAATAAGGAGGTCGAGTTCATATATGCTCAAATGATGGTCCCTAACAAGATATTCAAGATCCATGGTTCTAGAAGAAGAAGAATCAAGCATGGAAGAAGAGAAAGGATGAATGGAAGAAGGTAGACTATATGATAATTGGAGGAAAAGAATAAAAAATACATGAAGAACAGGAAGAATGGAAATGGGAGATTAGAAATACATGGAAGATGAAGAAGAAAGAAAATCAAGAGTCATTTTGTGAAATTTAATACCATTTGAGTTCATTTGAATGTTGAGCAACATGTAATAGCACTCGTAACCAACATGAAAGAAAAGGTACTAGTTGATAAGATAACCCTAAGAAACGTTGATACCAAATTAGGATAGTAAAAGCATTCACTTGTTCAAAAGAGAAATGATAAGATAAAATATTGCAATAGGTGTAAGCCAACACTGCCACAGAGGTGCCCACAAATTTGGGTGAATACCCTAGCACATATGGACAAGGAGGATGATTTACCCAAATTTTAATTAATTAAAATTTAATTTTGATGAAAGTGGATGGACGAGATTACTAAGACTCTCCAAGCATAATATCAAAGAATCCAAGGTATATCTTTCTCAACAAGGATGGTCTCTAACTCACCAACTCCAAACAAGGTCTCTTGTGAAATCAATGATTACTAATTCAAGAGGTCAAAGCATAATAACCCAAGGTGAAAACAAGCTTATAACATTGGGGTAAGTAGCCTAATCTGAACTGGATCAACCTAGGCAGATTGCAAATAATAGGACAACAAAGCAATTTGATTGTAAAGTCTTGACTTAGGAACTCAGATTTTGTTCATTTTAAATGTCCATCTAGTTGTATCAATAGATTTTTAATCATGAACTAGGCACGCAAGACAACAATCAGGGATTTCAAGAAAATGTCTTCAAACAATGAGAAAGGGACAAAGAAACCTTGCACGTGAACAAGAATAGTGTCGTAGTATCAATCTAATCCCCAGAACCACTAGTTTGTATGTCCTCAAAATGTTTTCCAATCATGCATATAGTCTTAGAAAAGAAAAATTGGCAGCACTATGGTTCTTAGTAATGTTCAACTCTACAACTTTTGCAATTTAGAGTGTAAGGTTTTGACATATTTTGAGAATTTAATCAATCAGAAATATTGAGGAGATTTGACAACCCAACAAAAGACTACACCTGTGAAGATTTCCTCCACAACGACATTTATATAGAAATTGCTACTACCACGTCAAAAATGGCTATTACCACTTGAGGTACCATCCATGTGGTTAACCCAATAAAAAGAATATACACCATGGTTTAACCCTCTCTAATCAAGGAAGACTCAAAAATTTGTACCACATGGGGACTTGGTTTGGATTCAAGGGTTTCAAGTTTTTGATGTGCCCAAAAGAGAATAGAACATACTCCTCTAGCCTCTTCACCTTATCCAAACATAACAAACAAGATTCTTTGAAATGCTGATTTGAAATCACCTCACAAACTATTTGAAAAATCCAACAACAGACACCACCAATTTCAAAAGAGAAAGTATGTCATGTCCCCTTTTCAAATAATTAAAAAAGAAAATCTTTGCTAAGGCAGGCGGGCCCAAGAAAGTGAAGTTTCGGAAAAAGGGGGTTAATCTTTGGAAACTGTTGGACTAATAAATGAAAATTATTATTAAAATAAGTTTCATTAACCTCTCTTGGACGTGAGTTACAGTTATGCCCTCTTTTAAAGGGTTTGGAGGCATTTTGGGGCTCATTCCAGAACTGGATTTTGCTCATTCTTTGTTATTCTTCAAAGGCTGCCAAACCTGTGGAGAAGGAGACCCAAGAACGGGAGTTTGCAGGTTTCCAGGAAGGCTAAGGATGGGAGTTTGAAGCCATTCCATGTGCATGCTCATACAGAGTTTGCCTTTGTGTTGAACAGTGCAGATTTGTGAGTTTTCGGGTGTGTTTTTGTAGGAGTCTGGTGTTTACAGTTGAGTATTTCATATCAGTTTGGGTTGCTGCTGTATATCAGACTTTTAAATGTTAAAATAGAGCTGAATATATATATTGGGACGTGATTAAATTTCTGAGATAGATTATTAGTGTTTTGTGGTGTTTCCGGGCATATTTTGCGCTATTTCGGGAGCCCGATGAGCATAGTTTTGGTCCTACATTTTCGAGCTGTTGTGTAAAGGCTATACGGATCTGGAAATGTCAATTTTTAGGCTGTTATGCTGCTGAAAGTTCTGTAAAAATTTCCATTTTCAGATTTATTAATAATTTGTGAAGTTGTGAAGCTTTTAGCACTATTTTCAGCATACCCGATTTGAGGTTTCTTGAGGAATTTGGTGGATCTTTGGGATATTAGCTGTTTGATTTTAAAGATCTGATTTGAGGCTTGAAATATCATAAAAAATCAGAAAAGGGACATTTCAGTGGTATCAGAGCCATGATCTTGCCAGCCTGAGGGTTTGTAGAAGTTGCAGGTCAGTTTTGACAACTACCCAGATCTTGCATGTCAGTTTTGACAACTACCCAGATTTTGCATGTCATAATTTATGGTTGCATGTTTCTTCTAATCAGATGCATGTTAAAATTTATGGTTACATTCTACTTCTAATCATTTTCATGTTAGTTCTTGGTGAATTTGGTGGTTGTAGAAGTTTGCATTTCAGTTTGACAAGTACCCAGATCTTGCATGTCGGTTTTGACAACTACCCAGATCTTGCATGTCATAATTTGGTGGTTGCATGTTGCTTCTAATCAGTTGCATGTCCAAATCTATGGTTTCATGCTACTTCTAATCATTTGCATGTTAGTTCTTGGTGAATTTGGTGGTTGTAGAAGTTTGCATGTCAGTTTTGACAACTACCCAGATCTTGCATGTCAGTTTTGACAACTACCCAGATCTTGCATGTCATAATTTGGTGGTTGCATGTTGCTTCTAATCAGTTGCATGTCCAAATCTATGGTTGCATGCTACTTCTAATCATTTTCATGTTAGTTCTTGGTGCTTGAAGAAGTTATATCCTATTGGGGTTACACTCTACTTTATCCAGAATGAACGGGTATAGTACAGAGTCTCAGAGGGAACGATCTTGGACAATTGATAGCCAGAGTCAAAATAGTAGAAAGGATGGTTATTTAGACATTCGAGATAAACTTATGAAAATAAGCCATGACATGTCTAAACAGTTGGTTGAGCACCACCGTATAAATGACATGTTATCTGACCCAGCTAAGGTGGATAAGTTGACTGGATTTCTATTTGGCAGATTTTCTCACAGGACAGATGACACAATTCCCAAGAACTTGCATGAGGAGTTTGAGAAACTAGCTGATAGCCAGGTAGAGGTCTCAGATTCTACTCTGCCACAGGAGGTGGTGGGAAAGGATATCACACAGATTGATAGTAACAGTCAACTTGATACTCAAATTGAGACAATTGTTTACAGGTCATCAAAGGGTGATGCCACAGGTATTCAAGATGGTATAGTTACAACAGGCAGTGACTACAGTGTAGTGGGTTCAGATGATGATTATGAGGATGTTGTTGTGCAGGATGGTGAGATACCTGGTAGAGATGAGCAGATATTGAGCATTCATGACTTTGCTGAGAAAGAGTACCAGGCACAGTTAGATGCTTCATCACATGAGGTTGAGGCTGGTAGTACTTCACATGATTTGTCCAGCCAACTGAAGGTGAACCAAGATAGTATTGTGACTTCATTATCTCATCATGACAGGTATGTGGAGTTAGTTGGTATTGGTCATATTACTCAGGTGAGGAGTTTGCTTGAGTTACCAGTTGATTCTAATTTACGGATATGGACTCGAGATTGTTATATTGGCATTTGGGATTCAGTTGACTGGAGATCTTTAACACTTTTTGGTAGCAGTGTTTGTTTGGGTGCTATCATGGATTTGATTAGCAGATTACACGGTGTTGTCTTTTCTTGTGCCAGTATCTTGTTTGATGTTGGTATTAGTTTTTATACACCAATGTTGGGCTTTGTTCATATATCCAGTCGACCATACTTGCTGGAATGTGTTGATGATATTTCATATTTGGCAGTGGGTATAGATGAGTCCCAGGATCATATTGGCATTGATGACATCCAGGAGGATGCAGTGGGCAATTTTGAAGACTTAGTTTCCTTGGGTACAAAGGAGTTGGACAGCAATGCTAATGTTTTTGATACTCCGTATTTTGATATGAGCTTTAGATTTGATTCACAGGATATGGATGGTAATACTCTAGAGACTAGTAACTTTGAGGACACTCCTTCAGACAGTGCATCAGAGGAGGTTTGTAGGAGACAGTCAAGCCAGTGCCATCATGTGTCTAATCAGTTGAGAGTTAGTGACCAAGACATTGCTATTACTTGCCAACATTTCGATGCTGCTCGTCAGTTGTTAGCAGTTTATGGATGGGGTTCTCCTACTAGTGATGAGCAGGGAGGAAGTTATCTTTCCTTGACAGAGATCCACTCTTTATGGGAGGCTATTCGGATTTTGAGACAAAATTATATGCAGTTGGTAGCCGACAGAGATTATCTTATGGAGTGGGGCAGTACAACATATGATGCATTGTTGGCCAAGGAAGATGAGGTGAGTGAGCTTACTGAGCAGCTTGAGGTGACTTCTAAGATTCTTGAGAGTACACAGTTGGCTCTCAAGGAGTCATAGTTTCATTTGGCTAAGGTGACCATGGAGTTAGAGTGACTACAGTCTTTACCTAATTCTATACAGTCACAAGCTGTGGTGTTTGGTGATCCGAGGATGTCCATGGCCGAGATTGTTAGAGACAGTGGAGATGGGGATGCATCCATCCTTGATACTAACATTGGCATATCAGGTTCATTCCCACTAGAGTTAGGTTCAATTGAGTTGGGTGCTGTAGCAGATTTTTGTGGTGTGCCTGACATGGTGGTGACCTCTAGTACTAATGGCACGAAGACTAGAGATGTTGTATCAAAGACCATGTGTGACGTTGGTGAGCTGATAGTTGGCATGGTTCCTACTAGTAATACTACTCCCTTCGCAATGTCTTCAGAGGTAGTAGTCAGTTCCAACTTGGTTAATGATCGATTGCAGTTAGTTACATCTGGATTGCAGTCTGAGCCACTGACTGAGATTGGTGCATTCTATCGGCATTACACTGTGAGGTATGCTCATCTATCTACCTTTGATGACCATGTTGATGAGATGATGATACAGAGATGTACTTTGGTTCCTCGTGCTTATCATCAGTTATGGGATAGTTTGATGCCTCGGGATGAGAGTTGTGATGGGCATGACATGGTGATAGGTTCTGCAATTGACAGGTTGATAATACATGACTTAGAGCAGGAGTTTTGGAGTGATGCTTTAGCAGTTGTTGTTATTGATTCTACTCCTTTGGCTATGACATCTCTTGACTTAGCTGGTGATCAGTCACAATGGGTTGTATCACTTCTTCATGGTGAGCTGTTGACTGAGGTTGGTTTTTTTTATCAACATTATATTGCAGGGTATGTACATCATTTAGTATTTGATCCTTGTGCTGAGGAGTTGATGGCAGACAAATTTGGTTTGGATTCCATTTCTTACTCTTTATCTTGTAATGTCTTTTCACCATTAGCACTGTATGGGAGTTATGGTTATGAGATAGTGGCCGATGATTTGCAGAGTTGTGTTGACTGCAGGAGTTGTATAGTGTGTGGATTCTCCATACTTGGTACAGTTTCATTCGAGAGGGTTCACCATTGTTGCAGAGTTGGATTGTACATTCCATATAGGCCAGTGGGATGCGTTGATGGCATTTACTGTGTTGGTAGTTTGATTTGTCCACTTTACTTGGGTTCTGATGTTCTAAGAGTTTGTGCCTCATGGGTTTTTGATTGTGGTAGTGGTGATTTCGGAGTTTGGTTGAGCTATAATTGTCAATTTGATTATGGATTCCTCTTGGTCATATTGCAGAGGATATTACAGGAGCCTGTGTTAATTGGTAGTAGTATAGTTCATGACTACATTTGGGATCCAGGTGGATTGATTGGTTTATTGTTCAGCCATTGCTTGAGGACAAGCAATGATTGGGAGGGGAGGACTTGTCATGTCCCCTTTTCAAATAATTAAAAAAGAAAATCTTTGCTAAGGCAGGCGGGCCCAAGAAAGTGAAGTTTCGGAAAAAGGGGGTTAATCTTTGGAAACTGTTGGACTAATAAATGAAAATTATTATTAAAATATGTTTCATTAACCTCTCTTGGACGTGAGTTACAGTTATGCCCTCTTTTAAAAGGTTTGGAGGCATTTTGGGGCTCATTCCAGAACTGGATTTTGCTCATTCTTTGTTATTCTTCAGAGGCTGCCAAACCTGTGGAGAAGGAGACCCAAGAACGGGAGTTTGCAGGTTTCCAGGGAGACCCAAGAACGAGAGTTTGCAGGTTTCCAGGAAGGCTAAGGATGGGAGTTTGAAGCCATTCCATGTGCATGCTCATACAGAGTTTGCCTTTGTGCTGAACAGTGCAGATTTGTGAGTTTTCGGGTGTGTTTTTGTAGGAGTCTGGTGTTTACAGTTGAGTATTTCATATCAGTTTGGGTTGCTGCTGTATATCAGACTTTTAAATGTTAAAATAGAGCTGAATATATATATTGGGACGTGATTAAATTTCTGAGATAGATTATTAGTGTTTTGTGGTGTTTCCGGGCATATTTTGTGCTATTTCGGGAGCCCGATGAGCATAGTTTTGGTCCTACATTTTCGAGCTGTTGTGTAAAGGCTATACGGATCTAGAAATGTCAATTTGTAGGCTGTTATGCTGCTGAAAGTTCTGTAAAAATTTCCATTTTCAGATTTATTAATAATTTGTGAAGTTGTGAAGCTTTTAGCACTATTTTCAGCATACCCGATTTGGGGTTTCTTGAGGAATTTGGTGGATCTTTGGGATATTAGCTGTTTGATTTTAAAGATCTGATTTGAGGCTTGAAATATCATACAAAATCAAAAAAGGGACATTTCAAAGTACTAATGGATGTTGAGGATAAATCCAAGAGGAATAGTGAGATAATAACAAATATCCTTCCCTACCTACAAGGGGATCTATCGTCAAGAGGAGCTTTGCATGTAAAGAAAAAAATGAAGCTTAGTCTTTTAGGATCTCTCAAATAGTGTTTATAGGGCCTAATTACTATGTGAAACACAGATGCGTGAAAGCAAATCTAGATCCAATTTTAGAGCACCAAATGAAGTGTGAATCTATGAAAGCATGTAAAAGCACTCAAGCCAAACACATGAGAGGGTTCATTTTACTTCAAAATCTAAATGTTATAGAGATTCAAAAAAATACTTGGTAATCCTTGCAACTCATCTTTTCTTTGTTGTACCTTTCATTTACACTTGAACACTCGCTCGCAATAAACAAAGCAACAAGCAAAACAAGCAAACACAAGATATGCAATATATATCCAACTTATGTAAAACTAGGGTTAGATTTGAAAATATGATTTTTAAAAGTGATAATAATCAGCAAATAACCCAAATGAAAGCTCACATCATGCATTGATCCATTGTAAAAACTAAATGCAAACTATTCATTAAATGCCCTTTTTATTATTATTGATTTTTGATCTAGTCATAAAGATTGGACCTATATGATATGAATTTGGATCCAAAACCCTAAATGTAGAAAAGTGACCCCAATCACAAATCATAGAGCTTTCCAAAAATGTTAGAATTTTGAAAATAGCTTTTCATTTGTGCCCTAGGGAGCCATTTTGTCAAAACAGACTAGTTTTTGCAAATCAAAATTTTGAGCCCTAATATGATCTCTAAAATCAAAACACAAAGAACTGACTCTATTTAGAATTTAGACAAATTTTCAAAGATGAATACTTTTCTAAAAAAATTTCTAATTTTCTCCTTCAAATGATTTTTCATTAAAAATAAAGAAAAATTTATAAAAAATGAAAAATACCTTAGAAAAATCTAGAAATTGAATAGAAGCTTGTCTGATATGTTGCCACCGTGCAAAATTAAAAGTTAGATAAAATACCTAGCCTTTTGGGAGATATGATCAAATATTTTAGATCTAGGGCTTTTTGTCTCTAAACAAATTTGCACAAGGGGGTTAACTCCAAAAATATCTAAAACCAACAAGCAGAGGTGGGTTGCCCCATGATGGGCACCAAAAATGTATGCCTAAAATGTGGGCACACTTCTATGAGTCATTATATCCAAGATTGCTAAAAAATGAGGTCTTGAATGGTGGCTCATAGCTCTCTATTCATGGAGTGCAAGGGTTTGTAATGGAGGCCCTCAGTTTGACCTAGTTTGTGCCCATGCAAGTACACCATGAAACAAGAGATTCAAGGATCCAAAATATGCATGCAAATGAAAATGCGAACTAATCTATATGATAAAAATGCAAAATAATGCAAGAAAGGAAATGTAATAACAATGCAATACTAATCTATGAAAACAAATATGGATCTAAGCTAATATGCAAATGCAAGGATGAATCATGATGATGGAAGCCATGGATGCATGAGAGAAGAAGACAAGAAGATAGAAGTTCTCCACAAAGAAGCTTTAGTATTCAAACTCCTTCAAAAATCGCTGTCCAAACTTGTAGCATAACATTAGCATAATAATGGATCTCAAAAAATGAGGAGAGGATCTCTCTTATAAAGAAAAAATGTGGAGGTGAGAAGCTTCTCACAATCAATATGGGATAATAGAGTTTGATCCATGTGAGACAAAATCTCACCAATGAGAAAAAGAGGAGAAGAATTAAATGAGGGAAGGAAAAAGGAATTTATTTAATTTTTATTTATTTCATTTCCTTTTTCACGGGGGATTTATTTAATTAAAAGGGAGCAAGTTCTTTTAATTAAATAGGAAATATTTAATTAAATTAAAAGATGGGTTTTTCTCTTAATTAATTAAATGCGAAAGAATTTAATTAAAAGAGAGGTTTTCTTTTAATTAAATGAGGACTTCCTTTATTTAATTAAAAGGGAGATTTTCTTTTAATTAAATAAGACTTAGGATAAAATGATCAACCTTAGAAAAATAAATAATCAAATTTGATTTAAATTGATTTAATAAAATATTGCAAACCATTGATTCAGGAAATTTGATAAATTGAATAATGGGGGCCCATAGTCTAGGCGACCATTTTAGGGTGCATACAATAGTAACCCCATGACTCTACTCAAGATCATTATAGAATGTTTGACATAATCTTTCATATAGACCCTCATCATATCTACTTTTCCTATTTTTCATCCAAGAGGAGTCTTATCAATGAGATACAAGGATTGGATAATTTCTGATGCTTCCTCTCCATGCTCTCCATACCACCTTTCCGCTTGATGATATGTTAACCTAATGTACTAATTTTCTCTTGGAAGATGGAATACCTTCTTTATATTCTTAGGCCTCAAATCTAGGATGATATCTCTAGTTATACTTTTCATAACCCTTTCCTCTAAAACATAGTTCTTTTCTAATTCCTTAATCAACTCTGAAGACTGTACTAAAATTGGGTGTGACGTTGCATTTACTAGTCCTGATCTAATAAGTGGAGATACTGTAGGGGGCCTTTCATTTGGCTTGTTGCATAGCACCATAAATGTGTTCCAACCAATATGGCCTAGCTTAGTATCTTGAATCTTTGAATATTCATCTTGGAAGTGTGACTTTTCCAGAACACCTTGAAATTTGAAGACCATTAGTTTCGGAGCCATCTTTATAGCAAGGGAAGACAAGGAGGAAGCCATTTAATCTACTAAAAATAGACATCCATTAGTCCAAAGGAAGAAAAATTTAATTCAACAAAGTCCTGATTACTAAAAAATTATGACCTAGAAACCCTAAAACTTATAAAAAACACTAAAAAAGCTATTTTCTATATGTAGAAGATAAAAAAATTGGCGCACCTTGCACACCTTAAGAGTGTACAAGGTGCAAATTTTCTAAAACAAAAACACCATTAAGGGTGCACGCCTTGTGCAACTTGTGGGGTGTGCTAGTTGCACACCCTTTTAGTGTGCAAAGAAAACTAAGTGTTGAATGGGGGTGCACACATAGTGCACCTTGTGGGGTGTGCTTATACTTTAGGGAATGATAAGCCTTTTGAAAGGTGTGCATATGTGCACCTTTGATAGGTGTGCACATGCACACCTTTCACTAGGTGATGGCTTAGTTTGTGTTTTAAGTTTTACTTAAGTTTTTCAAAAAAAAGGTATGTACCTTGTGCACATTGAGGGTGCACACCTTTCCCTTTTAATTTTTAATATATTTGTGTTGTATGTGTAGGTGATGAAGCACACCTTAAGGGTATGAAGGTGTACTCACCAAGAGATGCAGGAAGGAAGTGAAGTGAGGAAAGGAGACAGGGTCCCAGATTTTATAGGCCTAGGATTGAGCACAACTCTTGGAGGTGCACACCTATGCACAAGAGGGATGTGTTCTTCCTTCATGTGATTAGCACACTAGTGCACCTTTAGGGGTGGGCTAGGTGCACTAGTGCACCCCTAAACATAAAAATTGATTCTTCCCTTAAAATATCTAGTTTCCAAAAAAAAAGAGTTTTCCAACAGAGAGTCAGACTAAGCAAAAATACCAGATGAAACCCTGAAAAAGACTCAGACCCCATACTAGGGATTTGAAAGCTAGAATATATACTAGGGGTCCTTGTTTCTAGGAGAAATGGGCCGTGCACTATGAAACCATAATAGGAACTTCCATGAAATCTCCCACATGACCACAAGTAATCACCATAGCTATATGAAAGTTATGAAACCATTTACATGTAGGAATATAACTAAGACCAAAGAGAGAATCTACAAATCAACCTTCTACATACAACTCTAAATGTCAATTGTGTCAAGCATGATCTCTACCATAAACCCCAAAGAGAATATCATTAACAAGATCCATCCATTCAATCCCATAAAGCTCAAATAAATCTATATCATGTAATAAATATATGATTATGTCACTTTTTTCACCATGAAGGTCAAACCAATACCATTCCAAATCAAGGGGAATAAGCTCGATACCACCTCCTAAACACAAAATTAATTAATGCCATCATAAATGAACAAAAATTCAAAAGAAGATAAATATTTAATACACTCCTAAAATGAACTATTCAAAACAAAAAAATATAACTCAAGATCTATATGCATGAGAAGACAAAGGATAAATCACAAAGAGCTTGAAAGTAACAATGTAGAATATGTCTCAGTTGATAAAGTGCCAAGTAGACTAAGAGTACGGAAATAAAGATAATGCTCATCTAAGAGACCTAAGTCACCATGAATTATATAAGAACAAAAACCTTATATATCCATGTTGGACTCACATCTAATGAAGATGTAGGATCCTTAGGCTTCATAGTGAAATCATCATCAAGAGTATACATCTCAATGACATGTCACTAAACATATGATAAATCTAAGCCTCATATATGTCTCAAAGTATCCATGAGTACCTACAACCAATTAATCTATGCTAAAATACAAATGCAACATAGCATACTCAAGGGGAAATCAGACAAATGAGCATGTACTCAATACTAATATAACCAACCAAGATCAATGTGAAATTCTAACTACTAAATCAAGAACATAAATATGACATCATGATCTCATGTATTTATACGATAAGAGAAAATTAGTTTTTCCTTCTTATGGTGTAATATGTCACTTCATGGGTCTATGGCTAAGTCTTCTTGAATTTCATTAGTGGATCTTTGTTCATCAAGAGCCTCTCATTTCACATACAGTTCACATTTTCCCTATGGCTAGGGTCTTTTTCTTCTTCTAAATTTGGTTATGCTGAAGATAGAAGTTTGATTTTGTGCAAATAAACACATTTAGTTGGGAAAATCATCTTATGTCGGTGATAACTGTTAGAGTAATTAATTAATTAATTATTAATTATTTATTCTATTTACTTAAGCTTATTTAGGTTAATGCATTTATTTAATATTTAGTATTTAATGCATGTAGTGATGAGTTGTTGACAACACGGGAGTTTGTTCCCTTCTAGCATGTTCCACCTTTTTGTGGAAGTGTGCTTGGTTGTCAACCTTATCTTCTACCACTTTCTAGCTTGTTCTACAAGCTTCCATGTACTCTTTATATTTGGGCTCTCTCATTGTGTTTCACATCTCATTCTAATTGTAAATACAATTTCATTGTTTTGCAATATGTTCTCTCTCATGTTTGTTTAGGGTTTTTCTAAGCTCCACCTCTTCCTTCTTGGTTTCCCTTTGACAGGTTATTTGCATGTAGGTGATATTGGCAACTGTGGAGTTGGATTTCATCAACTCCTACATGGTATTAGAGCCTCCCTGCTATTGCTTCGTTGAAAGATTTTTGAAGCCACGATTCAGAGACACAAACCCTAGTTTGTTTATGATTTTTTCTTCAATATGGGGGAAGAGCATTTTTTTTGGAGCACTTTGGGCCCAAATGGACATTTCTATTAGATTCAAAAGGCCATTTGCAGTTAGGATTCATATAAAATTTGTTGATTTTGGAGACAGAGCTCCAGGAGGAAATTTTTTTTTAGTAGTAGGCCCTTTCGTACGGTTGTACAGATGTAGAGAGTTTACAAAATAATAATTAAAAAAATTTGGGTTGATCACTAGCCAGCCACCACCACACCACCCAATGGCTACTTGCACGCAACTCGCGCCCAGCCAGGGCCTGGCTGTGCCTCCCTTCATCCGCTCTAGCACTGCCGTCGCCGATGGTCCACCCAAGCTTCGCCCATTGCAACAGTGCCACTTCTTAAGGCCACCTCCATTGAATTCTCTAGCTCCTATGTTGCCTCTCTACTCTTGTCCATTTAGCACCTACTCAATAGGTTACAACACAGTCAGCGCAGGTCACTTTCCATTTGACCGAGTGCAGGGGTGACACATGGCATAGGTACCACATGGACCTACCACATCATCCCTACAACATCATGGCACCTTTTTTTTGCTGGGATGGGCCACAGGCCATCAAATTTAAGCTAGGCAACTGCTGACATCAGCATGATGTTACTACATTATCAGCCCCTTGCACGTCTCTAGGGTCATTTTGGACCCACCTTTAGTTTTTTAGCCATAACTTGAGCATACAGAGGTATTTTTCCAATCCAAAAGAAGTGCCAAAAATTTGGTTTCGAGACAGAGACATTGGTGCAGGTATTTCTAGATTTTGATGTAGTTTTGTGGTGTATTTTTCTAGTTGAAGTTTGAAGTTGTGTTTTTGACTTTGACATGCATATCTTTTTCGTCCCATGTCAATTTTTTGAAAATGTTATATTTTTGGAAAGCTGGTTTTGTCACCTTTTCAGAAATGTAGTATTTTTCCTTAGATTCTAGCCCATGCTCTTTCTATCATGTTTTTGGCATTTTTTTCTCTATGGTGGATATCTTGGGTGTTTTAAGTCCAAGGATCATTTTCCTGGCATGGTTTATTTTGTTTTAGGTTGTACTATCTTTATGTTAGCTTTTTTCCTATTTTGATCATTGTAGACATCATTTGTAAGCACTTTTATGTATATGCACTGAGATAAAGTGTCACTTTTGTATTTCAGATTCATGAACGTTATTTTTGAGTTAGTTGTACTTACACTCTTTTTATAAAGCACCATGGGGGGATAGTTGTTTGCTATTTTAGAGCTTCTCCCTTTGTCAAGTGAGTGTCCCTTCCATGACATTAGCCCTATGCAGCGTCGGTGTGACCGTGTCTTTATAGTTATTTGTACCTCTTCTTCTGTTGTTGTTCTTGGTTCTGTTTGCAGGGGATTTTGGCCCCCACCTTCTCAGTTGCCTATCATCTCACCCCATCTACATTAAGGGGGGGTTATGATATTGTTCTAATGCATCCTTGGTTTGATGGTTTGATAGTGTGAACTATGTATTCAATGGTTGATCCTATATATGAGGTGATTGCAGTGGCTGGCTACCTATGCATTTCGGTGAGATGGATCATCTATCATATAGACATGCTTGATTTGTGCATTCTTCTTCCATGGAGGTTCTTTGGATCAGCAATTTCTTTTTGATAGCAAATTTTGCAGCTTCTTCATGCTTCAGTGATGCTCTTCATATCACTCTTTGTTCCTATTTTAGGGGACATTCCCCTAGTTGGAGGCTTCTTTAGTTCTTCACTAGGTTCTTACCTCTTTTTGGGGGAGGGTTTTTCCCACGTGGTTTTCTCTCTTTCCCCTTTTTAGAGGTTGCATCTCTTTGCATTGTACATGGGTACATTGTTGGGCCCATTTTTTGTTGCACAAAAAGCCATGACTATTAGTGAACATGGAACACCACATAATTAACCACCTATGGGTAGGGGAGCACGTTGCATCACCCAACAATCTCCCCCTCGATGCGCATACCAGTGCTTATGCGGGTTGGGAAGGCACCGGGGAGATTTGAACCCATGACTAGGGCAAAACCAAGCTCTGATACCAATTGTAGGGCCATTTTCCATTGCACCAAAAGCCATGACTGTTAGTGAACATGGAACACCACATAATTAACCACCTGTGGGCAGGGGAGCGCGTTGCATCACCCAACATACCTAACATGGCCTTGTTGCCAGGACCCATTCTGCATTATCATCTCAGTTTTTTGAGCTTAAGGAATTCCCCTAAGTTGCACTTAAGGGGGGTTGTTAGAGTAAATAATTACTTAATTATTAATTATTTATTCTATTTACTTAAACTTACTTAGGTTAATGCACTTATTTAATATTTAGTATTTAATGCATGTAGTGATGAGTTGTTGACAACATGGGAGTTTGTTCCCTTCTAGCATATTCCACCTTTTTGTGGAAGTGTGCTTGGTTGTCAACCTTATCTTCTACCACTTTCTAGCTTGTTCTACAAGCTTCCATGAGGTCTTTATATATTGGGCTCTCTCATTGTATTTCACATCTCATTCTCATTGTAAATACAAGTTCATTGTTTTGCAATATGTTCTTTTTCATGTCCACTTAGGGTTTTTCCAAGCTCCACCTCTTCCTTCTTGGTTTCCCTTCGACAAGTTATTTGCATGTAGGTGATCTTGGCAACTGTAGAGTTGGATATCATCAACTCCTATAATAACAACATAGTTCTTGGACCTTTCCCTATCTTCCTCTCCATTTTTGGGTTGACTCCCCTTTAGAGGTTGTCGGAAAGGGTCTTGGATTTCTTTTTTTATGGTGGATGAGTTGTCTAATGATATTATGCAATCTAATCATGCATGCATTTTGGTAGAGATGGAAATTTCAAAGGGATTACCATTAATGAGTATGCTAGAGAACATAGGGGGTACATATTCAAACTTTGGACTATGAAGAAATTTCCTTTAGATGTAGGTAGTGCTTTGAAATAGGTCACTTGTTAGATCAATGTGGATTACATAAAGCTAAAACTAAGAAATTTGCCTCTTGGTGAAAGGATGATTCTATTGAACATTGTACTATTTTTAAGGAATTTTTTTTTGCTGATGCTACTCACACTATTCCATTTTTTTTTTGTTGAGGCTAAAGACATTGTTCCATATTAAGAATACATTGATGCTACTACTGCTACTATTGAGCTTGCTAGTACTCTTGCTTGTATTTATGGTGTTGGGAAGCCTACTACTGTTTCCTCTTCTAAAATTATTCCTAGTGAATCTCCTGGAATTTCTTCTAGTGCTGACATTGCTAGTGGTAGTAATCTTTCCATTACAAAAGGTATTTCTTCTATTGAACTATTTTCTTGTGTCTATTTTGCTAATATTATCCTTGTTGGGTCTTTTGAGAATCTTGCTACTTGTGATGGTATAATTTTTGTGAAGTCTATAGATTCTAATTTTGCTATAATTTTTACTATTGTTGGTAATTATGGACTTGGGGTTTTGGAGGTTGGTCCTATCAAGACTCCTCTTTCTTATTCTGCCCATAATTCTATTGTTGGCATTGCTACAACTAGCTCTTCATTTGTTTCTATTTTAGGGTCTCAAGATTTGCATTCTTATGATTGGTATAATAAGGCTTCTATGGTGGAGGGGTGGATCCTTATTATTGGAAAACATCCTCCTCAATTTGACATGAATTTGTGCTCACAGAAGAAGGGAAATAAATAAAAATTCAAAAATTTCCTTGTTTCTTTCATGTTGTGGGTAGGTTGTGCTTCATATTTTTATCATCCTTGTTTTTAGCTTCTTTTATGTTTGAATAGGGGGGTTTTAGGGTAATCTCAAAACATATTTTTTGTGGGGAATGTGAGATGTTTGGCTCCCCCTTCTCTATTTTTGTCAAGTTTTGTCTATGTCTTATTTCTTTGTGTGAAGCTTATTGCATTTCTTTTAGTGTGGGTTTCAGGTCCCCTTCAAAACCTTTTCCCACTTAATGAGAAATTTAACAAGTACCTATGCCATATCATAAATCTAAGTCTACATCAAGATTGAACTGTGACATAATAGTAACATGCTATCAATCAAGGGTTATGTGTCGAGTAACAACATCTCAACCAAAGACTCCATGAGTCCCCATGGTTTCAAGAGGTTAATATCTCCAAAATACCCAAAGGTAATAGACTCTTATCAATGAAGCCCAATGTTCCAAATAACCCTCACTACATATGAAAAATATTTCAAGATTTAATGCATTATATTTTAAAATACTAAAGAAAAACATCCACCATCCAAAGGTCATAAACCTGTATTAGGGCCACAAGCTCCCACTAAATTATAATACTAACATCTCTATAGCACCATGATAAACCATCTTATAAGTGTATATTATTAGTGTCCCTAACATGATCAAAGAACTTGATACTATAAACTCTTGACTAGAAGAGTCAAACCACAATCTACTAACTATTTGTATCTCTAAGTCTTGTTGTCTATTAGTGTCAAACACTTAGTCATATATAAGGTAGAGTTAGATGGTCATCACTATGACTGAGCTACTTTATATAGAATAAGTCATGTAAAGACTTGTAAATAATCATGTTTATGCTAAGCTCTATAGGAGTTGAGAAAGTCTTTGGTCATCGAGTATTTTTTAGTACAAGTCGAGCCTAGTGAATGTCAAGCATACATAGCACATACATGTCAAGTTATAGAGAAGGAACCGAGTAAAGTTAAAGTCAACAATAGAAGAAAGGACAATTTTGGCCAAGCATCAGAAACATTGAGTGCTGAGTAACACACAGAGAACATGAAAGTTTGGAATGATACAAACTTTGAGGTAAACCATTTCAAGCCAACATGAACATGACATTTAATAATTTTAGAGTTTTTTATAGAGGTTTTTACATGTTTTTACATGGATCATAGATCCCAATGAGGAATGAAAGACCAATCAAATGAAGAGGCAACAAGGGAAGCATCTAGAAGACTCTAAAAAAGTCTTTAAATAGGTAGATCCAAACCTTGTTTTTACTAAGTGTGATGAACTATCACATACGAGATTGTGAAGTGTGCAAAGGAGGTAAAGAAATTAATTTTTGGATGCTATATTGAAGAGAAAGTTGTGAAGAACAAGTTTTAGCAACCTAATGACGTAGTGAAGGACTAAGTAAAGATATATCATATTGGAGATCATATCAGAGATTGAAAGGAGGAGATACATAATCATCAATTAAAGTGCAGACTGAAGGATAAGTTATAGAGTTAGTTTTAATAGATTGAATACGGGAAAATCTCTTAACATAGTGGTTTTAACAAACCTTTGTAAATCTCCTAACATAGTCCTTACTTCATTGTAAGTGTAAAATCCTTTAACAATGTAAGACCTAAAATTCTTAAACACTTTTAGCAAAGAAGACCCCTCACAAGGTAGATAATCAGAAGTGATCAAAATTGTAACCCTAATAGGTTAACTTTGTTACTGTAACAATGAAGATTTGTGAGTATCATCCCCACCCCAGTTTTACCTTCACCTTGGAGGGTTTATGGGTAACCAAATTTTTTGTGTCATGTGTTTACATTTCATGGATGTGATTAATAGTTAGATGTATTTATTACAACATTAGATATTACAAGTTATGTTATGCATAAACTAGATATGATAAGGTCAATATGGTGAATGCAATAAAATTGTTTTGAAGGATAAAAGTTTTATAGATCTTGATTCAACCCCCCCCCCCCCCCCCCCCCCACTCTCAGTATCTTAGTTTCACAATTAAACTTCCAATAATTGGTATTAGAGCATTGGTTCTCTTGAAGTAAGTATAACAACTTGAGAATTTAGATCTTGGAGATGGAGGCTTACAAATTGGGAAAGGTTATTAACAATCAAGTGATTCACATCCAATTCATATTGCAACAACTTGAAGTAGCAAGAGAGGAACTAAGGAAATCCCTTAGAAAGAGAAATGATATGGCCATTCAATAGAATGACACACATTATGAAGAAGTTGATATACAAGGATTTTTTGACACTAGAAATTCTAATGAAAGTGATGCTGCCATTGTAGATCTACTAGAGAAGAACAATATCCTGAATGAAGAAGTCAAAGGATTGAAAAGAAAACATGAAATCTAGTTAGTAGGGCTATGTGAAATGACTAAATAGAAAAGGAAATCTAAAAAAGACAAAGTTATAGCTATGGAAGACAAAAGATAAATGATCATCAAACTTGAAGAAAGGTCATCTGATGTGCAAAAGCTTACAAATACTCAAGTAGACATGATGTATCGATTGATACTTGCAAATCAAGAATTGAATAGGAAAAACATGGAGATAGAAAATATGAGATCATAGAGTGACCTACTGAGAAATAAGTTAAGATTTGAGAAATAACTTGTGAAAAGGATGAACAAGCTTGGTGAAGTTTTTAAGATATTCTAAAGAACCAATGAAATCACCTACGTCATCTGGCGACATTTCTGGACTAGGAAAAACAAAGCAACATTCATCTACTAAAGAAGGAGAATCATCGAAGAGTAGAGATCTAAGGAATGCAAAATGAAAAGGAAAACCTATATGCTATCATTGTGGTAAACTTAGACACACTGCAAACATTTGCAGAAGTAAGAATGGCATGCAAAACCCTAAAACTAAGTTTACTAGTTATTATTTTTACTACAAAAAGTTAGGACATCAAATACTTGAGTATAGAACAAAAATGAAAAATACATCTACTGCACTTAGATTTGAGGGCTATTGTTACAATTGTCAAAAGTTTGGACATAGAGCATATGACTACAGATCACAGACAAAACCCTACTAGACAAACAAAAGGCATAACAATGCACATAAAATTCTTTGTTCTAATTGTCACAAGATTGGACATGTAAATAAGAGTTGCAAGATCTGAGAACCAATACCTAATAATGAACACAACAAAGGTAAAGGAAAAGTGGATGCTAAACAAACAAAGAAGGAGATGGATCAAACCTAGAAGAAAAAGGTAGAAGAATACAATAGTGGAGTAAATGAAGTCAAGGTCACCTAATCCAATGAAGAAGGTGATCACACAATCTCAAACTGATCAAGAAAGTTACATAAGGAACTATATACTTAATGAATTATCCTACATCCGTTCGTAAACATAAAATGTGCAAAAATTCATATTTTCATGAGAAAAGATGCAATAGAATAGGTCCATGGAAAGAATAGTGCAAAATAATCATTTACACAATGAGTGCCAAACATCAATATAATTATCTATATTGACTGAGCATAGCAAAATGGACCAAGTAACCCCAATGTAACACTGATGTATAAGCAAAGTTGGATGGAATTGATTGAGCTATATAGTGGAGACTGAGCTTTGTAGTGGAAACCAAGTTTAAAAGTGTCTATATTGACTAAGACAACTAGATTATACCTAATATAAGATATAACATTAATGGAAACCCTAACTTGAATGAATGGAGGTATATATATGTTAGAATTTATTTAGAATAACTAAGAGAGGGGGGCGGGGTGAATTAGTTATTCAAGGTCCAAATGTCCTATTCAAACTTTTCACTTAGTATAGTGAACCCATTCAACCATTCATTCATCCAAGCTTTAACTTATCTAATCAAAAAGTTACTGTAAATTGACATGCAAGTATAACACATAAGAAATCAACACATGACACAATGATTTACGTAAAAACCCAATTTGGGAAAAACCATTAGTAACATGCTACTCAATTCTCACTCTTCTAAAGTGATGCCCTGTGAAAGACATGCCCTGTTAAAGGCTTACAACACACTATTAAATGTGACCTTGTTAGAGGATTTAACCACCCTATTAGAAGTAGGCCTGGTTAAAGGACTTTAGAACATTCGCTTGGAATGTCACCCTGTTAAAGGATTTACAAATGGCTATTAGGTCAACCTAAGTCCATAGGATTTTCAGATCTAATACAATTGCTAGAGAGTATTAGAAAATCTTGACCTGACTAAAACATGCAACTTATCTTGTAGATCTCAGATCACTTCTCAGCTCATACCGTTGCCTGGCCTTCAATCTCTGCAACTCTTGACAACTTGTCCTCCTTTCAAGCTTAGTCCTCTTGAGTCTCCATGCTCAATGTACTAGTGCAATCATCTCTTCATGATCACTCATAGAAGTAGAGCCTTTGGGCTCTTCCTTCTCCTAGATGTCTCCTCCTTGACACCCTTCTAACTACTTTGTAGATTTGGCTCTTTAGCAACAACAATATCAGTAGCTCTATGCTTCTTGGTCTATGACTTCTTAAATAGAAGTCTTGGAGTACCTTTTCCTGCTCGATTCTTCAATTCTTTAGTTTCAATTCACATGGTTTAGGTAGGATCCATGGCATCTAACCCATATTCTATTTTCTCTAGAAACTTCTTGAATAATCCTTTAGAATTTTCCCAAAAATAGCTTTCATAAGATTTTGTGCCACCAAATCATCATCCTTATCTTCCAACTCATTCACAAAATTTAATGTAATCACTATGTCAGCTTAGATTTGGTGAATCTTTGTCATTTGAAATAATGCAATAGCTCGACACTATTGAAATATTGGTGCTCAACACATACTATGTTACTCGGCATTAATTGTGTTTTTCCTAATGCTCGGCACCTGAAGATCACTTGACGCCAACTAAATTTTTTTTGATGCTTGGCACTTGATCTTCACTCGGCACATGAAGATCACTCGACACACACTAGAATTATCTGTTATTCAGCTTCTACTAAAAATTTGCTCGGCTTCAACTAACTTGCTCAACACCCACTTATGATCTTAGTTTAAGCTTTATAGTCAACGTTGTCAAAACTTCTTTCTCCAATGTTTCTAAGTGTGACCAACCTCTGTATCCTTGAGTATGCCATCAATACACTACTTAACCATTGTCTTAACTGATCCTTGCATTTCATTACAACATCATAACTCAACCTTTCCCTTAGGTGCTCTTGTTACATCTTGTTGATCAAATCCCCTTCATCAATCAACTAAGTGATAGTACTTAAATCTTATAAGAAAATATCATCCCTACAAATAGCAGGTTTGACATCAATGATAAAACAATGATTGAAAACATTTTTTTACAACAATCTCCCTCTTTGATCTTCAACAACAATGAGCTTTTCAATCAAATTTCCAACAATATAGAAAATTTGAAAATACTTTACACACCTTGCATTTAGATTTCAAGAGCACACAATGATTTGAGAAATTTGCAAAGCAATATTAAGGTGATTAGGAGAAAACTAGTAGTGAAAGAGCGATCAAGTATTAATTTTTCATTTATGTCAAATAGTTCAAAAAGAAAACTTTCAAAAACCTAACATGAGAATATGACATCTTCATCACCTATAGTGAATAATCAAGGAGTAAAGGTAAGCAATGTTCAATTGGTGATGAGTGACACTTGTCCTCCACTAAAGTTTTGTGTTATTCCAGATATTGCTATGAAAGGAGATTCAATGGGTGCATTATCATTAATACCACCTAAGGTCATTATGATTCACGATGTGAAAAATTGTGATGTGTGAAAAATTGGAAAAGTTGGTGATTAGGAGATTTGTGTGGCATATGAGAAATCGTGTGATGAAGGTATACTGAAGGATGAGTGAAAACTTGTTGAGAGGAAAGGGTTAACTCATGCCCTAGATTTTTTGAGGAATTTTAAGATGGAATTGATTAAGGTTGTGCTTAGAAGAAATCATGGCATGAAGTTGTGACCTATCGAGATTTCAAAGAAATTAATTCATAATGTTACCGGGTATCCAATGATGGATAAGAAGAAGACAACTCATTACCTAAGAAGAGAAGAAATTAAGACTAATACAAAAGATGAGTGGAATGGACAAGGATTGCCTATTTCAACCATTATAGATCTAGTGATCAAGTTTACAATGAGATTCATCTCTCACAAATTTTAGCAGTCGATTAGATTAAATAGCATACCTTGTATGGTAGTCAACCAAGCATGGAAGATTGTGATGAAGGATGACAAATATGATCTCGTTGAGTTGTAGAGGTCACAATCGGTAGAGAACCTGACATCAATTAGGAACTCACATAACTCATTGTGAAAGTTTGGATAATTAATTATGTGCATTTTATTCTAAATTCATAAATATTTTCCCACTATTGAAATGTTGTTTGGGAGCAAGGAATATTAGTTACAAAACATATTAGTGAGTACATAACACAGTTGGGAGAAAATTTTGAAAATGTTATGGATAAGTATTTCAAGGAATTGAAATAGAAGATGAGAAAAAGACTGAGGATTCCAATATCATTAGTGATGAAGCACTATAATGATGTATGTTTTCTAGTAGACATAGATAATATGTTTGTTCAGGCAATTAAGCCTAAGAAAGCATGACATAAGCCCTTTGATTATGAGATTGATGTTGATGATGTTAGTGCAAGCATTGATGCACTAATTAAGGAAGAAATTGATATAGATGCCAAGCCCTTCAAAAAGTATGAAGAAGAAAAGGATAGAATTATAGTTGATATCAAATTGCTTCTATATATATAAGAAGATAAAGAAAATGATTGAAGACCTAGAAGAGAAGCTAGGAAAATAGACAAAAGGTGAAGAACCTTTAATGCTAACTCAAGGTCTTTGAGAGGATGAAGAAAATGATAGTGGTGATGAGGAAGAGGAAGAAAGTGCAGAGAAAAATGGAAAAGCCCTAGCATTGGTCTGCCCACCAACAAAGAAGGCTAAAACACTAAAAATCACAAAGCATAAGGTGAAGACAGTTACAAAGAAATCATAAATGATGCCCCTCTCTCCTCCTACACCACAAAGATCAAGCACTAGGGTGACAACAATAACAAGCACCAAGCCATCGACGAAGAAAGGAGTGGTTAAGATAACCAAACCTAGTTACACCAGTGTAGAAAAGAGGAAAGTTCCAACCACTACGAGCCAGATAAAGAGAAGAAGGCTAGTGAAGAAGAATGAATTTGAAGAGGAAGATGTAGAGAAGACTGAGTCTGATGAACTTGGACATCATTGAGTCATTGTGCCTACAAAGCCAAGAAATATTGATGAGGTATGTGACAACATCATGAAGCTCTGTAGGTCTATCAAGTTTTAGATTTGTGAAACATGATATATTGAGAAATGATGACAAATCTAAGGTAGATGAAGCTATGATAGATATGATGCCTAACAATAAGCTCACCCCTATTGAATTAGAAAATAAGATTCCAAGTGATTTGTATAGTAGACTAGAAAGAAAATGGCAATAGGCATTAGAATTAGAGAAACAAATAAGAAAAAGGCACATTGGCCAAAATTATGTCTGAATTAACAACTAATTATGAGGTAAACATACAACTTGAACTTTCCCATTGAACACAATATTCTCTACAAGATTAGAATCTTTTGGTACACATATCATTTCTCTAAACTTATCTATATTGACATGTGTTGGTATAACTGATGAAATAATGGATTGGAGATATTGTTGGTATATTTGGTAAGAAGATTGTTGAAGTGATGTTAAATGATGAGTTGATAAGGATTGGAATAAGATTTGATAATAGGTGAATGAATTATTTGGTTGTCACTTATGTCAACTATTTGGCTAAGTGTTTTAACATGTTACCTTATATTCATTAAAGTGAAGGATGAGTTGCAATGTGACTCTAGAGTTGTTGTTCAACATAGAGGTTATGGTATGCATTGTGATGCTATGCTTATCAGCACAACTTTTAGAATCTTGAAATGTTTAAATTTTGTGTTATATGCTCAAATTCAGTAATTGCTAAAATATTTATTGGCAAACAGTTAAGAGATTTGACTATTACTTCAAATTGGTAATGAATTAGTTGGATCAATCATGGGATATGGTTGATAACATTTATCAAATCATATGTTGGTAAACACAACTGATAATGACTACACATAAAGGAAATTTGTTGATCTAGAAGTGATAAATAGGTAAACTAGACAAATAAGCAAATATATGAACATGTAAACAAACAAACATGTATACTAGTAAAGGTTGAACTAATGATGAAGAACAAATTCTAAGATTTGTGGGGTAGTAATAAGATTATAATTTTTATTGGGATCAGTGATGATTTTTTAAGATTAGGAAGGCATTTGAGTGATTCATGGAAAATAATTAACTTCACATTGATTTAAGAAAGAGATTGGGGAGGATTTTGTAAGATGATATTTTTTGGTCAAAAAATCTTATGAGTTGGAACAATATCCAACTTGAATTTAAAATGTGAGTGATGAGGTTATGATAAAATAATCCATGAATGGTTATAAGTGTTTTATCTTACTATAATTAATCTAGTTCATTGGATTTAGTTTTTTTTTAAGATGATGGAAATAATTACACTTAAGGTAAAAACAAAGAAGGAGCAAAGTGTTGATTGCAAGTTGGTTGCAAAGTTGGAGAAGAATTTAGTTCTTGTGTGAGTATTGAAATTGAGTACTATTATGCTAGAGTACAATGTTGTGTATGGTGTTAATTTACAATAGTTAATTGGATCTAATTAAGTAGAGGTAGCGCAAATTACAAATCATTTTTTTTTATGTTACTCTCTAACCATTATAGCAAAAAAGTCCCTTAATTGGTTGACTCTTAACAAGTCCCTATTGTAAAATCCTCTAACTAGGTGGCTGTTAGATAAAATTGATTAATTGAGTATTGTATTTGATGTTATAAAAATGTCATATCATTATCAATCAATATATGCCAAGCTTATTTGGGCATTGACGATAGTTTTCTGTGGCTACCGAGCAATCCAGAGTTTTCCTAGTTGAGAAGGCAATGTCTACCAAATTAACTTAGGTTCCAAAAGGAGGTCGACAGATGATGAGTGATAACTGAGATCACTTGGTTCACGAAGAAAATGTTGGATGGAACCAGTGCTAACCAAGCTCACTCGGTTACTAAAGGAATTTTCTAGTATATAGTGTTGACCAAGATTCACTTGGTTAACATAGGATAATCGCTTTAGAGTTGGTGTCTACCAAGCAGGGTTGGCTATCAAAGGATTTTCTTATTTTGGCATATTAATTCTAATTAATCTATTGGTTCTAGCTGACTCAAGAAATGAATATTAGTTAGTCTAAGTTGTATTCTAGCTGACTTGACAATGTGAATGATATAAGTAGAAGGTCAACTTGTGGGATAGAGTGTGTGAAGTGCAATAATTGAAGATTTGATAAATGTTAGGAGGAAGCGAATCAGAAGATAAGAAGAATGTGTTTGTGAAGCTAAAAAGATAAATTCAATTAGGAAGGATCAAGTACAAGCCAGAATAGAGATCTATAATCAGCAATTTAGTTGCATCAAAATTAGGTCAATTCATTGTTACTCTCTAACCATAGTAGCAGTGATCTAAATCTCTTAACTGAGTTAGTTTAATAACAATTTGTAAATCCTCTAACAAGGTAGTTCTATTGAATTGTCTAAAGAAATCTGATAAGGCCACTCCTAATAGGGTGATTAAATCCTCTAACAGGGTCACACTTACCTAACAATGTATTTTGTAACCTTTAACAAGGTTGGATCCTAACAAGGTTCAGTTTAGAAGAGTAAAAACAGTAACTAGTTGCAAATGGTGGTTTTTCCCAAATTTGGTTTCCATGTTAAATCTTGGTGTCAAATGTGTTCATGCTATTTCTTTTCTATGCTTGCAATTAAGTTAAAGTAATGATAATCATAGACAATATCTTAATATCTGTATGTTAGTTCATTATCGAGTATATTTAGTATTTACCAAGTTACAACATTTTATGTGTGTTTGCTGAGCATCAACAATATTTAGTTTTCATGGTTTATTTTGTGCTGACATCTAAGGGATCTAGGATTTATTTTTGTGGTAACCAATTCACCCCTCCCCTCTCAATTACTCCTCTTATATTTCTAACAATGGCATCCTAAATAATGCACAAAATCCTCTTACTAGGTTACTCCTAGCATGGTAAATACTTTAACGAGTTTATAGGTGAATCCCTTAACTGAGTGGCATTTAATAGGGTTTTTGTAACCCTTAACCAGACAAGCTCCTAATAGGGTGTATTCTAAAAAACTACATAATTTGTAGGCATCATCTAACACTATATTTTTCACCCAAATTGGGTTTCCATAAGACACGTTTGGTGTTTACATTATTTGATTGATTTTTAAGTGGTTGCATGTTACTTAAGTTCACTTCACTTTACGTGTTGATTGAATCTTTAAGACATTAAAATGTTTATCAATTTGATTCAGTGAACAATCATGATATTTAGTTTGATTTATTAAATTTGGTAATTTCTTATTCACCCCCTACCCCCCCCACCCCAAGTAATCAACATTGTATAACATGATGCCCAAGATTGATATCTCTAAGCAATTTTCAAATCAATCAAGTTTTTACTCATAATAATCACCTTTGGATCTTTTTGCCTTTCCTTTATTTGACTTTAAATTGTTTGGATCTTTATGCACCATTATGTACTTGTATGTTCTTTTATCATCTTTTCTTATGTGGTTAATATGATGACATGGTTATGGTTATTAGTTAAACATTAACCTAATTAAATTTCACATGTGATTCAATGTTATGGAGCCCTTGAGAAATGTAAATTTTATTATTTTGCTTATGTTATATGTGATGTGTATACACTGTTATTGCTTCCACATTGTTTTTGATAAGGTAAACAGGTTTTAAGGGGTCCTGAAACCCATAAGTTTAACAACAAGAAAGGCTGAAAATAAGCGAAAAAATGCCCAGCCAAAACATAAGCCTTACAGCTGAAAATAAGCCCAAAGGCCCAGCCCGAAACAACTGCCCACTAAAAAGGCCAGAGAACCAACCATAAAAACAGAGACCAGACAAAAAGCCAAAGCCAGGAGAAACAAAAACCAAAGGACAGAGACCCAACCTAGCAGACTACTTCTCCATCTCGAGCATGGTCTGGGCAGCTTCGACGCACTCTTGTTGCTCTTCTGCCTTATGATCCTGGGCGTTCGTCAAATCCTGCTCCATAGTGCTGTCCTTGGCTTTATCCACATCTAGCCTATCTTTGTCTCTGTTTTTTTTATCATCTTCCTCCATCTGGTTCCTGTCTTTGAGATTTTCCAAGAGAGAGAGGATGTTGTCATTGATCGAAGCGAGGAGGGAGATCATTTGACTTGTCAGGTTGTGATTGTAGTTCTCAATATTTTTTACTCTCCTCTCCATCAGAGTCTCCCAGCTGTTCCGGTCGCCTTGGCTTTCTGCACCTGTCTTGCTCTTGATTTTTTCCATTTGGGAAACCCTATCTTTGACATCCTCAAGCTCATGGAAAAGCCATTTAATTGATCTGAAGTTGTCGATCATGCTATTGCGGGCATTGTTCAACAGATTCATGCCCGTTTCTCTTGCATTATCAGAAATAGCCACCATAGCCGGGTTAATTAGCTCATTGAGTCTAGGCTTCTCGAGGTCGTCCACCAGGAGTTGGGGGTTCATCGCCTCTCTGTAGATTCCCATAGTGGCCGTTCTCACATTGAAGTTCTTCCAAGCCTTCCTTCTGTTATTAACTTGCACTTCCCCCTCAATCTGTCCAGAGTTGTCATTTTCCTCCAAAGGAGGCTGAGGATGTATAGGGGAGAGGGGAATGGGAAGAGAATCCTTTCCCTGACTACTGGAGCGCTCCATGCTCTCTCCCTCCCTCTTCTGTCTTTTTCTCAGTTTCTCCTCATCCAGCTCCTCCTTCGAAACCTTGTCAGAATCATCAGTATCCATTTCCTCCTCCACCTCAGCAGAGCCAGTTTTAGCTGGGGTATGACCTCTAGGGCTCTTTCTGCTGGGTAATTTGATAGAGGGGTAATCCTTCTTATGGCTTTTAGTCTTCTTACCTGAATGCTCAAAAACCTCATCAGAGCTGATGCTCTCGACATCATCAGAATCTGAGGAAAAACTGGAGCTTCTCTTGTCAACATCTGCCCCCTGGATAGGGTTTTTGCTAATGGTTTGAGCGTGGAAATGCTCATGAATCAGAAGCAGAAGACCCTCATGCAGGGCCGGGTTGACGGTAGCTTTCTTTTTAAAACTAGAAATGGCCTTGTTCATCGAGTTAAAAAGATAATACGGGAAGGAGATCTTACTACCATGGCAAAAATGATTCAGAATCACAAAATGGTGAGTCCTAACCCTATCAAACCTGGGGTCTAGGGTTATATATTCAATGACAGCATAGAGAACATACCTCCAGAGCTTCTTTATAGTATCCATTACAAAAAACGTCTCTTTCTTGCCCAGCTTGTTCAGCTCTTCAGTGTTTTTCACAAAATCCTTGATTGCATTAGAAGACATCTTCTTGTCTCTGAAGAATTTATGCCCCTCCATCGGAATCCCCGTGACTTTAGCAACCACATCCTCAAGAATTTGAAAGTAGACCCCGTTCACCTTAACCTTACCATTATTCCACGAATTCACCATGCTGTTAGTGATCTCAGGATCCGAGCCATGAATTTTCTCGAAGAAATTAGTAACCCCACCCTTTTCCAGCTCTCTCCAAACTTTGGCCTTGTTCTTCCACTTCTGAACTTCCCCCACCGGCTCCTTTCTGCTCCTCTCACCCGTTATGTTTACCTGATCAACTTCCACAATTCTCATGAACTCTGAACTGTGCAAGTTATTTGATTCGAAAAAATGGTGATGTTTCTTTTATGATACCCGTGAATATACCCCTTTCTGAAAATAATGGTATCGTCCTTTCGAACGTGTCAAAATGTCAGAGGAAACCCCTTTTGCTGGTGAAAATCACGATGCCAATAATGGCACTTACCATTTATTAAGCAATCTTTATTATCCATAATTGCATTGGATTTGAGCCGTCCTTCCCAAGATTTTATCTTGGTCGATAAGCAACTTTGCCTCCGCCGAAAAATCTTTTCCGGCATGCCAAGTCAGATTATTGGTGGCGTTAACCCCTTTATTAGCAAACCAATCAGCGACTGGGTTTGCCTCTCTGTAAACATGAGTGACGTGGACCTTATCGAACTTTGTGAGAGTGGCGCAAGTCTCAGCAATTATGTTCGCAATCGTCCACGAGGGAGGGGAAATACCATTAATGGTATTAATAATATTTTTGGAGTCCCCCTCAAGCCAGAGTTTAGTAATCCCGGCTTCAAAAGCCAACTTGACCACCTTACTCGCAGCTCTTGCTTCAGCCGGATGAATAGTCTGGATTCCCAGCGGGGAAGCAAAGGCAGCTATTCCCTCCCCATAGCTATTTCTTATGATTCCACCGCAACCTGAAGGGCCTGGGTTACCCTTAGAAGCCCCATCAAAGTTGTCTTTTGACCAACCATCACTTAGTTGTATGATGAAGAAGATTTGGTCAACAAGATGTAACAAGAGAACCTAAGGGAAAGGTTGAGTTATGATGTAACGAAGTGCAAGGATCAGTTAAGACAATGGTTCAATGATGTATTGATAACATACTTAAGGATACAAAGGTTGGTCACACTTAGAAACATTGGAGGAAGAAGTTGTAACGAGGTAGAATGCAAAGCTTAAACTAAGATCATTAGTGGGTGCCGAGCAAGTTAGTTGAAGCTGAGCAAATTCTCAGTTGGAGCCAAGTAACATAAAATTCTAGTGTGTGCCGAGTGATCTTCAGGTGCCGAGTGAAGATTAGGTGCCGAGCATAAAAAAATTCTTAGTTGGTTCGAAGTGATCTTCAGGTGCTGAGCATCAGGAAGAACATAGTTGATGTTGACTAACATAGTATGTGTTGAGCACCAGTATTTCAATAGTGCCGAGTTGCTGCATTATTTCAAATGATGAAGATTAGCCAAATCTGAGCTGACATAGTGGTTACATTGAATTTTGTAAACAAGTTAACATATAAGGATGATGAGCTGGTGGCACAGAATCCTATGTAAACCATTTTTGGGTGAATTCTAAAGGATTATTCAAGAAGTTTCTAGAGGAAACAAAATATGGGTTAGATGCAATGAATCCTACCTAATCCATATGAATTGAAATTAAAGAATGGAAGAATTCAGCGGGAAAAGGAACTCCAAGACTTCTATTTAAGAAGTCATAGACCAAGAAACAAAGAGCTGTTGATACTGTCGCTGCTAAAGAGGCAAATTTGTGAAGTAGTTAGGAGCGTGTCAAGGAGGAGACATCTAGGAGAAGGAAGAGTACAAAGGCTATGCTTCTATGAGTGGTCATGAAGAGATGATTGCACTAGTACGTTGAGCATGGAGACTCAAGGAGACTAAGCTTGAAAGGAGGGCAAGTTGTCAAGAGTTGTAGAGATTGAAGGCCAGGCAAGGGTATGAGCTGAGAAGTGATATGAGATCTGCAAGATAAGTTGTATGTTGTAGTCAGATCAAGATTTTCTAATACACTCTAGCAATTATATTAGATATGGAAATCCTATGGACTTAGGTTGGTTTAATAGCCATTTGTAAATCCTTTAACAGGGTGGCATTCTAAGTGAATGTTCTAAAATCCTCTAACTAGGCCCACTTCTAACAGGGTGGTTAAATCCTCTAACAAGGTCACATTTAATAGTGTGTTGTAAGCCTTTAATAGGGTAGGCCTTTTATAGAGCATTACTTCAGAAGTGTGAAAATTGAGTAGTATGTTACTGGTGGTTTTTTCCAAATTGGGTTTCCACGTAAATCACTGTGTTATGTGTTGTGCTTGCATGTTGATTTACAGTAACTTGCTGGTTAGATAAGTTAAAGCTTGGACGAATGAATGGTTCAATGGGCTCACTATACTTAATGAAAAGTTTGAATAGGACATTTGGACCTTGAATAATTGATTCACACCCCCCCCCCCCCCCCTCCCTCCCCCCCCCCCCCCCCCCCCCGCCGCCCCCCCATCAATTATTCTAAAGCATTTCTAACAACATTGTTGTTTGAGGAAATGATCTTGCAGAGTTCAATGTATGTTCTTTGCATTTGGCTCTTGTATTTTCAATAATCTAAACATCTGTATCAATTTGTTTACTTCAGTTAAACTTAGTAATTAATTTATATTAAACACTCTCATAAGAGCAACTACGAAAATCTCCTACAACAACTTGGTTTGATCTCCCTAGCTCTAGTCCTAGTAAAAGTGAGGTGGTGAAAGGAAGGGTTCATCCCTTAAGATATTAACCAATCTATTGGTTGGTGCACTTTTTCCTCTTCTAGAATTGCAAATTGAACTCTGTGCATTGTGCAAGGTTTTGATATGTATTTTCAATTGTGCAAATTGTAAACTTGGAAAATAGGGTTTGATTTTCATAATCTTGAATTACAAGTTATTTCCAAAAAATAGGGTTTTAAATTATAATTTATATCGTTGTAAGAAAAACAACCTAAAACTTGGTAACTTAAAAACTACACAAATTTTTAGTAGTCACGATAAAATTTCAATTTTCTAAAAATAAAATAAAATTGAAACATTTGTTGAATAGTTCTATAAGAGAAATACTTAGTCATTTTCTACCAAATCTCTTCTATTTTCAAAGACATAAGAGCTGTGTTGGTACCCAATACGAACACGGTTTTAAAACTTTTAATTTATGATTTTGAACCACTTTGAACTAAGGTTCAAAGTAGTTCAAAGTGGTTCAACATGCAGATTTAGAATCAAGGTTCAGGCTCAAATTTTCAAGTTCAATGATCTAGTGCAAGGGTATAGAGATCATTTAATTTAGGTGTAGATGACTTCACGTGAAGTTTCACTAGATTTATCAATTTCATTCAGGGTATATCAATTCGATGTTCAATCTTCAAAGCTGCAACTGCATGACTTGAACTCTCAAATATATAAGGTTCAAAATGATCAAGAAGTCTAGCCTAATTCAAAACTTAACTCATCAGTCATGGAATTACAATTTTTAGTAAAAAGTTCAAGTCCAAGATGTTAGAGCCACCTCTTAGATATATATTTATATATCACCCCAAGCCAAAATTTCAATGCTTCAAGTATTTAGGATTTTAGGGCAGATATTCAGAATTACAGGTCATTAAAGGTAGTAGTGATGGACATTTGAAGTCCATAACAAGAACCTGATAAGTGTGGTGAAAAAGTTTTTATTAAATAACTTGTTTCAATTGATGAGAGCCCAGCTCGAAACTCAGTGTATGCAGAAGTTCACTATCATGGAGAAAACTTGAGAATATGTTGCACCATATCTTGATCATGCACAAAGGCATTGAGATCACAGAGAAAGATTTGAAAATACCAAAGGTTATCCATGCTTGGAGATAAAGAACACAACCCGAGTGCATTTTTCCAAAAATCTTGTTAAAGAGGATTCAGGAAGATTGTGATATGGAACTTGATGATAACATCTCCAATATGAGAACTTGTGGTGGGCATCAACAAAAACATGAAAGGGAAGACTTCAAGATTACTTGTTGTCATGATCCTTTTCAAGTTGATCATTGAAAATATGGGATTCAAAGCCTTTTTCGTGTGTCCATTATATGCTATGTGTACTAACAAAATATTCACCAAAGGATTTATGACTTGTGAATGTATTGAAGCAAGGCACACTAGAGGAGGAAGAATGGAGCCCGCGGGTCTATCTGTAGCCACATCGTTAACAATTTTAATGAAACTAATGATTCCTCTCAGCAAAGGATAGAAATACTCCCATGCTTGCACATTTACATTGGACATCCTTCGGCATGAAAACATTGATAAAATCATAGCAACAAAGTATGTATGGGAGTACCCAATTTATCCTGGGCAGGAGCATTGTATTTGTGTTGAAGTGATACTCCAATCGTTTGGCAAAGTATTTATAATGTTATAATAATACTTGCCAATAACAATTGAATATATGTGGGTGACCACAAGATTAGTATTATTAAAATGCTTGATGACTCTTGGGACTCACCATTGGTGTCAGTTTCCTGATTTCTTTTGAACTTTGAAACCTCAAGACTGCACCAATTCAATGACATATAGGCAGGCTGATGCATAAGGGATATGCTTGCTACTCGAGTGGTTATTACCTGGTAGCATGACAACTTGAATTCCCAGTTAGCAATCAATCTCATGA
Organism: Cupressus sempervirens; assembly: GCA_028749045.1. NCBI lineage: Eukaryota > Viridiplantae > Streptophyta > Pinopsida > Cupressales > Cupressaceae > Cupressus > Cupressus sempervirens. The sequence goes on along the minus strand of CM053790.1, from coordinate 55,833,105 downwards.
TTCAGATTTGGGAACTCGAGAGATTATATTCGATGAAATCTAGTTCAAAATGCCCAGAGTGCATGTAATCTATCTCTAAGGATTGGAGAGTTTTTAGTATACTCATTTCCATCTCTGCATAATTTACTTCATTGTGAAATTCATTCCATCGCCATTCTATAATTTATAGTCTTAGCACATGGTATGGTTCCAACAATGCCAATACCCAAAGGGATGGAGTGTTTGCAAAAATATAGGGAAAAACATACCCGTGGGCTCAGGAAGGACAAGAATGTGTGTGCTAGAAAGTAGACATCTCCGACCATGTTATCGGATCAAGTTATCATTATCAAAATAGTATGCTGTGTATCAAAATACCTATGTTATAAAAATATTACATTTGCATATTCATAAAGGGGGTGTTTATTATAATTTAAAAGTTTGTAATATTATAAAATATATGAGCAGAGAGAGTAGTCATTTTTCTTATTTTTGAGAATTGGTTACCATAATTGTCAGTCAGCAATAGAAACTGAAAAGATAAATAAGCCAGAAAGACAGGTTTAGGGGGTTCCACTTTTTCTTCCGATGACTGTAGATTGTGCGCTACAATAGGGAGGGGAAGTTTTCTAGATTTGTTCCATTTCTTGTGAGAAAGAGAGGGCAGAGTTTATTTCTAAATTGTGTTAGAGGAAGAGATGAATTTTGATTTGTTTTATCTAATGTAATGGAAGAGATTTCTATTTTCTTCCCAACAATGATTTAAATGTATATGTGTAATTAGGTCTATGTTATCTTTTATGCTTTAGAGAAGGGAGGCTGGAGGATAATTGCATATCCAAACTTTGATTTGAGTGTCGTTTCTTTCCACTGATCATGATCTTTGTATTGCTTTCAGTTTTCTCTAAAATGCATTCTAATGTCACTATTTTCTGATTATGTTATTATTTCAAGATATCTTTGAAATCTCTAATTCTTCATTTTCTCAAAAGGATGGAAGAGATATTCTTATTTTCATTCACTTTGTAATGCAACATCTAGGTAGATAGACTTTGTGTTATTTGTTATTCTTTTCTTTTCAATCACTTAGTTTCCGCATCTATTCATGTTTATGAATAGATGTTTGTAAACCTTTTATGCTTTTTGGTTAAAAGGATCCATATTTTAATTCATTGTAAATCATATATGGGGAGATGTACCCGGATAAATTCAGAGGGTGCTTACACTCTTTCAATGGTGAAGTGACCCAACTGTTAGTGCTGATTTAGTCTTCTTATTTGGGCATTTAGAGTTAATTTGTATGTATTTTCTTGAAAGACAATCTGTTCACTAACAAACTAGAAATATTTTCATTCTTTAGTAGGTTGAAAATAATATGGATAACCCTTGGTTTTGAAGACCCACTATGTAACACAAACCAATAGAGAACCCAAAGGAACTAACCTAATAAAAGATACTAAGTTTTCTCAACAATTTTTTTTGCAATAGTAAAACATGCAAGAGAACAATACATAAGCAATAATAACATATAGACATCACATATAACATAAGAAAATAGTAATAGTTACATTTATCAAGGGTTCCATAATGTTGAATCACATGTGAAAGTTAATTAGGTTTATGTTTAACTAATAACCATAACCATGTTATCATAATAACCACATAAGTAAAGCTCATAAAAGAACATACAAGTACATAATGGTGCATACTCATCCACAACACATGTTGCAGGGTATGATGTGCTAAAATAATATACATCATGATAAGAAACATCATCCAATAGAATCTCAATATCTAAAGAATAACATGTACTATGCGTGATCATCAAACATAGTCATCGGGTAGAAAGAATAGAAAAATTGCATCAATGATATGTCTAGCATAGTGTCCAGCTACTAGGCCTCAATGGTATAGAATCACTATCTCCCAACCTCATAGAACCTAAGTGGCCCCACTCCCATCGTGCTTAGGAGATAATCTCAAGTCCCAAATGGGTAACAAGCCAAAGACCACAACAAGAATCTAAGTCTCAAGATCTTGAAGGTAGTCTATCTCAAGGGTGCTATGTACACATGGTAACATCTAATCCCAGAGGAAATAAGACAAGTAGGAAACCTAATGTGTATATGGGCAAGTGGCAGCACATGAATCAACTCTAAGGTTACCTTGGTAGTCTCTTAGGACCCTAACCCCCTAGTGACTCTACGTGGCATCAATATCCTTTCATACATACAAAGCATACAAATGAAGCAATATTATAATCATGCACCCTTTCTACTCCCACCCTAGTCTACACTAGCACTCTAGGCATGGATGAGGTATCGATTGATATCTTATTAATTCATTTTAAACCCCATTAATGATCATGTTGTCACTTATTAACACTACTTACAAAGAGTAACCCAGACAACTTCTTTAGGTCTCCAACCCTCTTTGCAAGCCACTTCCCAATAAACACATAGATAATCATACCCTAAGATCATAAAAGAACATCACATATAATCATAAAAACCACATCAGTCTTATACAAGCAACTAGAAGTACTACATATATTTGATCAACCCTCAAATGTTATACCCCAAAAGAAAACACAACACAAGAGCTTGCATAACAAAACTGGACCTTACCACATAAACATATGAATACATTATGAGAGTTGGAAATAATATATTCATAACTAAAAAACACCACAAATTAGTATCATAAAACAATCACTCCCCAAGGCTCTGGTGAACATGCCTAACTGGTCAAATACTAGGTTTTCCCAGAACCCATCACAAGATAAAACATGACATTGTGACATACATTTTAAAGAAAAAGTGTAGTTATTTAGTAATTTTGGTTTATGACGAAATACCATAATAGTTGATTTGTGTCAATCAAGTTATGATTTCATAATTGTCTCTTAATCTAGACTTTACCTATAATTACTATTCTCAATTAGTCAAAATTCAACTATAAGAATTAGATAATCATTTTACTTGATTGATATTCAATATTATAAAAATTAAATAAAATACTATCTTTATTTAAATCTCAAATTTAAATAATATAATCATTTAATAAATTCTCACAACCTTTAATACTAATATTCATTCTATATATATATATATATATATATATATATATATGTATATACATATACATATATATATATATATATATATGTATATGTATATGTATATGTATATGTATACATATACATATACATATACATATATACATATATGTATATATACATATATATATATATATATACATATATGTATATATGTATATATGTATATATACATATATACATATACATATACATATATACATATATATATGTATATATGTATATATGTATATATGTATATGTATATGTATAAATATAAATAAATAAATAAATAAATTTATATATATATACATTTATATATTATATATAAAAATGTATATATATATATATAATAGTAATAATAAAATAATAAAAATAATTATATATATATATATTATAAAATCTTTTATTATTTTTAAAAAAAATAAACCACAAAATATGGGTCAGGTTGCCTCGGCAATGTTCTCCATTGCAGTTTGTTCTAGGGGGAGGGGGGAGGAGGGTTCAAACCCCTCCCCAAAACAATTTGCAATTTTTAAAAAAAAGTCTTTTTTGTATATGTATTTGCTAAACATAGCTTGATGGAGAAATACGTTTTCAACAATTCAGATTGTGTAAATAGATCTATTTTCTACATTCAAACCCTAGTTTTATTTTTCTCTGGTTAGCATTAGAAAATCATTGGGTATTGGGGAGATTCTAGTCTGGAATACATTAGAAAATCATTAGGTATGTTGTTAGAAGTCGATGCAACAATCACTAATAATGATTCCTATCTTTATGCCTATATGAAGATTGTGGTGTTTCAATCCATTCCATCCTTCATTTTTAAAAAAAAGAGGTAACTGTTGATGGAAGCAATAGGTTGAAGTTGAAACTTTTACCATTGTGTGCGGTAGATGTGGCCTTAAATCCCACATTAGGCGAATTTATGAGTCTTTGTTAAGCCTAACAAAGCAGGGATTCCTAAGCAAAAATATCAGAAAATGGTTCAGAAAGCCATTATGTATGAACCACATATTCCATTATTATTTGCTTTGACTGTCATCCATCTGGAGGAAGAGGAATGTTTTGGTCCTATTCAAGGTAAGGAGAAAAAATTGAATAATCCTTTAGAGTTTCAATGTGTTCAGGATCATTCAGATTCAAAGATAGAATATCATATGGAATCAATGGAGAATTTCCTTTTGGGTGATGCTTTGGACAATATAGAACTGAGAGTCATTAGCCAATCTACTAATGTACTTTTAAGTAAATTCAAATGAGGAAGGGGGCATATATTTTATAGGCAGTTAAGAGAGGAGAGGGCAAAGGAAAAATGGATCATAAGTGTGGTAGATTTCATGAAGAAGACCAAGGGAGAATGGATCTCCCTTGGAGAACAATGAAGATTGTTACTTGGAATATTAGGGGCCTTTCGATTCCTGACATAAGACACTTGATCAAACGAGCGTTAGATACATCCGAAAGTGATATTGTTCTATTGTAGGAAACTAAATTATGTTTGGATCAAGCCCTTAGTTTTCTTCATTCATGTAATAATTATGAAGGTTTCTTTCAAGTTGCTAATGGCTTAGTGGGGGGATTGAGATTTTTGTGGAAGCTAGGATTTGGAAAAATATGAAAATTGGTTATATGGTAGAGTAGTTAGCATCAAGGATAATCTCATTTTTCACCTATTTAATGTTTATGGTTTGATCAAAATGGAGGTTGAACCTTAGTTATGGACAAAAAATATACTAAGATTGCTACTTTTAAGGATGATAAGTATATTGTTGCTAGAGATTTCAATGCTATTTTGGACTTGGATGAGAAGTTGGGAGGATTGAGAATGTTAAATCAAGTCATGGCAGATTTTAAGGATTTTGTGTTTCAGAATCAATTATTTGATGTGGTACCATCCAATGGTAGATTTACTTGGCCTAATAGACGAGCCAATTTTGCTAGGATTTCTGAGAGATTGGACAAATTTTTGGTTGGGCCCTTCTAGCTCAACTCCTCTTTTTGTCTGGATCTGAGCATTCTCCCTTTATCTCTATCAGATCATTTTCCAATTCAGTTGAGTTTTTTGAATGATATCAATTGTCCCAAAGGTAGGTTTCACTTCTAGAATATGTGGTGGAGGGATAAGGACTTTCTTGCTAAAGTGGAGGCTGGTGGAAAGATAGTAACATACTTGTGTACAATGAATTAAGCTGATTAAAGATAAGATCAAATATTGGAATAAGCATACATTTAAAAAAAAATTTCAAGAAAAACTTAGGGTGGAGGCTGAATTGGAGGAAGTTATTCAGATTGTAATAAATGCAGGAATGTCTACGGTGGAATTTGAAAAAAGAGCGAGCAATCTTTTAAAAATGAATTGATGGAGTTATTGCATAGAGAAGAAATATATTGGAGGGATAAGTCTAGGAAGTTATGGATTCAGGAGAGGGATTTGAATACAAAATTTTTCCATGCTTTTGTCAAATCTAAGAGAGTACGAAATAGCATTACATGCATACAAGATGAGCAGGGAAGGTGTTTTGATAACTTGACAGAAATTGAACATATTGCGGTTTGCCATTTTCAAGCTTTATTGGGAGCTCCTATTGACACTAAGGTTAAAAATTCTTCGATTTCTCTTGCAGCGATTGGAAGAATCATAATGGTTGAGGATAATATATGGATTATGCATCCTTTCACTCTTCAAGAAATTAAAAAATCCACCTTTGAAAATCCATCCTTCAAAGCGGTGGGGCCGGATGGTTTTCCTTCGAACTTTTTCTAGAAATGTTGGGATTTCATGGGTTATGATCTTTTCAAAATGGCAAAATCATATAGGAAAAAGGGGAAGTTTATGAAGGAATTGAACAACACTATTATATCCTTGATTCCAAAGAAACAAGCGTGTCTCTCTATGAATGACTTTTTCCCTATCTTGCTATGTAATCCTTTATATAAAATTTTGTATAAAGCCATGATAGATAGACTGCAGCAGATTCTTAATAGGATTGTCTCTGTAGAACAACTTGGATTTTTACTGAGTAGAGAAATTGTGGATAGCATTCTTTTGGTGGGTGAGTTAATTTATAATCTATATTCCTCAAAGAAACAAAGTATGATAGTCAAGCTTGATGTCAACAAAACTTATGATAAATTTTGATGGCCATTTTTACGGTAAGTCCTTTCTAGATTTTGTTTTTCACAAGAGTGGTTAAAATGTATATCATTTTGCAAGCCATCTATTTATTTCTCCATATTTTTAATGGATTAGTTTGTGAGTTTTTCAAGCAACTAATGGGTCGAGACAAGGTGATCGCCTATCCCCCTATCTTTTTGTAATGATGGTAGAAGTTCTGGGTAGATTCATTAAGAAATAGACCTTGCTTGGAAGATGGAGATGGATCTCTATTCATAATGGGTTGGAGCCTTTTTCTCATTCCCAGTTTGTAGATGATGCTATTTTATTTGGGGAGGCATCTGCTTAGGAGGCAAAGATCATCAAAGAGGTGCTGGATATATATGCAAGGGAATTAGGTCAATGTATGAACATCCACAAATCAAATATTTATTTCATCAATACTACCCATTGTAGGAGGAATGCCATTTCTATGATTTTGGGAATTGAGCAAGGTACATTCCTAATTGTCTATTTAGGGGTACCTTTATTTATAGGTCAAGTGGATATAAGTTTTTGGGAGGACATAATCAACAAATATCGAGGGAAAGCTTCATCATGGAAGAATAGGTGGCTTTCTCAAGCTGGGAGGATCTTAATGATCAAATTTTTTTTATCAGCTATCCCAATAAATTATTTGTCTATTTATAAATTCCCCAGTAGAGTGATAAGTGGTCTAGAAAGCATATTTAAGAAGTTTCTTTAGGAGGGCTCAAATGATGAGAAGAATATTCCTCTTATCAGTTGGGACACAACTTGTTTGGTGAAAGAGGATGAGGGAGCAAGACTTCATAAAATGTCTCTACAAAATTAGGATTGGGAGCCAAGTTGGTTTAGAAAATGTACAAGACTCTAGAGAAACCATGGTGTTAGATTATGGCTGCTAAGTATCTTGACTCCTGGGAACCAAATAGGATTCTGATATTTGCAAATGCACCTAGTGGATCTCAGTTTTGGAAACGTAAATGGGATAGTCATGAGCAAATCACAGGGCATTTAACGTGGCAGATTAGAAACAGGAGGAGAGCAAGATTTTGGATGGACTCTACAAATGGGGAACCTCCTAGATTCTTTTTTTATGGATAAAGATTGGGTTAACTTAATGGAAGTTTCAAAGGGGATTTGGGTAGTAGATTACATGCATTATGAGTTTCCAACTTCATCAAGGGATAGATAGAGGATCATTGGCAAAGTCTCTCGCAACAATCCACTTTGTTACAAACTATACTCTTGAGTAGAATGGTGATTAGATCTTCATCAATAGATTCTTATGGTCTGCATCCAAATCATGGACATATAGAATTAATCTTGGTTACAAACTTCTTTGACAAAGGCAATTTAATAAATTTTGGCCATCCAAACTCTGTTGGGATAAAGGGCCTTTACCAAAGGCTAGGGCCTTTCTCTGGGTTGCATTATACGTCAGGATTTTGATGGGTAATAGACTAAAGATGATAAGTATTGTGGGTCCCCATTGGTGAATCCTTTGTAAGAAAGAAAAATAGACACATGATCATTTACTTTTTTCGTGCCCTTATTCCTGTGAATGTTGGGATTGTTTTTTAGGTAGATTGCAGTGGCATGCTTTTAGAAATAACTCTTTTCTAGAATTTCTTGCTTTGTGGCCTATAGATAAGATAAATCTAAATGGGGTCTTCTTTGGCTAGTAAGCCCATCAATGTTGGTGTAGCACATATGGAACGAGAGAAACCACAAGATATTCAAAGAAGAATGTCTATTACTGAATGGTTTAAAACTTAGGATACACACAACAATTGAGGAAGTTTTCATCTCAAAATTACAAGGAGTATGATATTACTATTGGTTGAGTTGGGATTATGACATGGAGAGGACATGGTAGTTCAATCTGCACAATGATCAAATGAGATTAAAATAGAAGGGCTAAAGGAGTAATACGGTATGGTAGGCTCCTCTGCTAGGTTGGATGAAGTTGAATTTTGATGGACCTAGTAGAGGGAATCCAGGTAGAAATAGATTGGGAGTTATCATTATAGATGAACATTGCAAAATGGTGTGTAGCATTACACAAAGTTCAGGTATTACAACCAATAATTAGACAGAGATATCAACTCTAGAAGCTGGGCTGAGTTGGTATTCTAACAATGGTGTTAATAAGGTCATTATTGAAGGGGACTCACAAATAATTAGAGTCATTCGAGCTGAATTTTAAAATTAGAATTTAGCTAGTTGGTTTCCTAGGATAGAAGAGTCTATAAATCTATGCAAGAAGTTTTCCTTCAACATGTTGTTCGAGAAGGGAATAAGGTAGCAAATTTCTTAGAAAATATGGGGGTAGATTATTTGACAAAATTAGAGGTTGGACAGGATGTTGAAATCCCTATGGGTCTATGTGATGTCATTTTGGTAGATGTAGCTACTCTTCCTAGGGTTAGGATTGGCTGAAGTAGTCAGAATCAAATGGTTTGACATTAGTGAGGTGGAGGTTGGTGTACATTTTGTTTGGTCCACTATATCTTTGTAGTGGTCCTTTGTATCCACAGAAAGGATTTTTTAAAGATTTGGTGCAGGTCTATAATTCAATATAAGTTCAATGCCTTCATTCAGTTTTTCATACAAGATGAGTTGCCATGGCAGATATTTTTGGAATCCATTGTAAGTGCTCGTAGGTGGAGGATTGGATGAAGTCTCCAGAGGTGCAGATCAATAGAATATTCAAGCACACTAACAACTGCGAGAAGGAGATAATAATTACACTGTTGGGGGTCAATTATTGGGGAGGTGGTCATGTTCATGATGGAAAGCTGGTTCATGATTTGTTTCATCCGATTATTTAGGTCTTAGGTCACCCATTGACAACCTATGGTATGATACGTAGAATTATTAATGAGGAGATGTATCTGGAGGTGATGAATGCAATGTACCTGATTAACACTAGTTTATCTGATGGAGATTTATTGGGCTTATTTTGTTTGGAGGCTGAAGGAAAGAAGAAGGTTGTGAAGAAAGCCTGGTCACTCTTCAAGTCATATGTGATGAAGGAGAATGACATGAGTAAATTTGAGACATTTTACCAAGTAAATGGAAATATTTTTCAAGAAAAAGTTGTAGAAAGGATGGTATATATTGGCAAAGGTATTAGTTACTTGGTACAATAAAGCAAGGTTGTAAAGTTGGTTGGTTTGGTTTCTATTCTGTAAGTGGAGAAGTGATCTCTAAATCCATATGCAAGTTTTATTTTGACAATTAAAAGGAAATTGCCCCCTAGGCAGAGATTGATTGAAAATAAAATAAAATAAATAAATATTAAATATTAATATTAATATATAATATATATATATTTATCCTTTATTATTTTAAAAAAATAAACCCCAAAATATGGGGTGGGTTGCCTCAACAATGTTCTCCATTGCAACGTGTGCTGGGGGGGAGGGGGGGGGGGGGGAGGAGGGGGGTTGGGTTAAATCCCTCCCCAAAACTATTTGCAATTTTTAAAATTTTAATTTTAATTTTTTGTATATATATTTGCTAAACATAACTTGATGGAGAAATAAATTTTCAGCAATTCAAATTGTATAAATAGATGTATTTTCTACATTCAAACCCTAGTTTTCTTTTTCTCCAATTTTTTAGATTTTCCATAGATGTTTGTTCAATACCAACACAATCCAATTTTTAACTAGAGTTTTCAGATTCGTATTTACATTTCTTAGAAATAAAATTAATTAAAAATCCATAGATATGATACAAACAATCTTTCATTTTGCAGGCACGATGAAGACCAAAGAATTCTTGGAGAAATTTATAAAAGGATTCTACAAAATTCCTACCTTGATCTGATGCTAACAAATTTTAGTGAAGCTTTGGGCCCACCAATTCCCTGTCTCCAAAAGTTCACAAGAAAATCTTCTTGCCAATGCTCTGGTTGCTCCTCCAAGACCTGTGTGTGGAGAAATGAGCTCTAATTCCCAATTAAAGGCCTCCAACCTTGGTAAGGGTTTATGTGTTTTCTAATTGATCTCCCTCTTTTAATTTCCTTTAATTTAATTTAATTATCTATTCCATGCACAGTTGGTGCCCTCTTGAATAATACTTTATTTTATAGTCCTCATTTGGTTAATTTAGCAAGATGACTTACAAATTAAATAATATATTTATTATTTAAAATTAAATAATAATATTTAAAGATCCTCATTTAACTACACTTCTAGTTTTATCATTGTTGCAATATAATTTATGCCAATCTTTTGTTTAATAACTTTAATTATTTAATTCCATAATTAAACTTTTAATAAGATCTTTTAAATTTCACTCTTCTATTTAATTAATTTTCAATTAATTAAATATAGAATAACGATATTTTCCTCTCCAAAGTTTTCCATTAAATTATTCACTTAACCAATTCTCCTGGTTCATCATTGACACAAAATCACAAGGCAGACCACAAGTTCTAAAGAATCATGACAACCAGATAAACATAAAAATTCAAACCCAAGGCTTAAGTCATTGGATTTATGTCATCTTAACATATCCGAAAGGGTATAAAATCATATACTTGTCCTTTACCATAGGAAAAATTGGCTTGGGGTTGGGATTTGGACTTGAAAACTATCTCCCCTCTTTACCAATGAGATATTGTGATAGAGCACGCTTATCTTGGGAATTCAAGGAAGTCGATACCTGATACCTACAACCTGCATAAAAGTTGAGCATGTACATATGCATTATATATATATATATATATATATATAAACTAAACATGCAATGGTGGGGAGTAGTACATCATGTAGATCCCGACTAGTAGGTGACTACAACTCCCTCCCTTGATCACATTAGTCACGCCTATTAGAGTAATTAGATATTTCTTAATTAACTCTAGTTTCTTAAGCTAAACTTTAGGCATATAATAATTAATTCTTTTATTAATTATTGTTATGCAACATTGGTTAGACTTTTTTAGGGTTTAGATCTCCTTTATAAGGATGATCTCTCATTGTAAACATTACTTGAGACTTGAGATTCATTCACTTTTGATTATAGCAATCTACTTTTTTGCTCATCAAGAATGTCTCATCTATGGATTTGGCAATTCTTGCCTCCATAGCTTTTTGATTCTCTCTTCTATAATAGGTGTTTACATACAGGTAATTCTAGGGAGCTGTTGGGTTGATCTATCATCAAATTCAACATGGTATCAGAGCTAAGGATGCTAGAAAAATAAATATATTTTTTTGTTTGCAGGTATTGAAGATCAAGTTTTCCAAGATGGAATTTTCAACGTCTGTCTTGATCATGCCATTCAATTGTTTCAAGTAGATGTCACCGAGTTTACTTAGCAAAGGCTTACATCGAAATGTTACAACATCAAAGGTTGGACTTGATTCAAAGATAGGTAAGATCATGTTCTCTTTGCATGGATCTTGCCATTATTTTCTTTCTAGTGATGCACTAATTTTGTGGATCTATCATATCTCTTGGTGTGAATTCTTTCTATGCTTCCATACTTGATTAGATTTATAGACAATTGACACCTGTATTTTCAATCAACAACTTGTTCATGCATGATTGAGTAGTGTCATTAGGGTCACTCGTATAGACTCATGTGTCAGCTACATCCTTGAATGGTAGATGCTTTACCTATGTTTTCCATCTATCCATTATTTGGGGGAGCTATGCAAATTATTGTCTAATGTAGTTTTGATTTGATTGATAGATGTTTTGTTTATGTTTTCCATCTATTCATTGTTTGAGTAGTGTTATTGGGGGCACTCATGTAGATTGATCTTGACCTTGATCTTGGTTTCAAAGGAGGTTCTTCATTCAACACTTTGGTGGTTATGATTTGACAAATATCCATAATATTTTTCATGTCACAAAAGAATTTCTCCTTGTAGATTTTGAAGGGGGGTTTGTAGATTTTCCCTCTTATCTCATTTCTTTCAATTTACACCTATATTCCTTAGTTAGAATTAAGGGGGGATGTTGATGTTATTAATTCTAACTCAATGTTTTAAGCGGTGAGCTCCAGTTTGAACGGTGATATCGTAATCTCCAGTCTTCTTTGCATGTTTAAACTCAAAGACAACTAGGTTAATTTTATTATGCTCCTTCAAACAGTTGAGTGTTAGTTTTAGATTCCTAAGTTCATGCATTGATTTTTTATATAAATCATGCAATAGTGTAATAATTTTTTTATGGAGAATACAATATAATCAATACATTTTTTAAATTCTTGGTAGCTCTATATTTCTTAAGTATTTTTTTCCTACATATTTTTTTCAATTCGTAACTCGATCTATAGTAGAAATTTTATAATGTGTACTGAGGTGATCAATCACAGATATGTCATGAGGCTAATGTCACAGAAGGGACACTCACTGGATAAAGAAAGATGGCAAACAAAGGCAAAACATCAACACCCCCATGGCACTTTATTAGAGTAGTGCATCAAGGGGGTTCTCCTATTGTTTCTCATGCTTCCTTGGTTTGATTGATCAATTCTTCAGGCTTTGGTATTTCATGCCATCTATATCTTTGAGTTCAATTGCTTTCCTTTGTGTGCCTACTGATTCGATGTAGATTACAGTCTTCTCTATCTGGTCAGGTTCTATTCTAGTGGAGAATCTTTAGATCAATAGTTACTTTTGATAGAGCTTTGCAACTTCTACATGCTTCAATGTTGTTCTACATGATCATCTTTTGTTCATATCTTCTGGGACATTCCCTAGTTTAAAGGCTTCTTCAATCCTTTGCTAGTTCTTTTCAACATTATTTCCATCTCTTTTTGGAGTAGGGTTTTTCCCATGTATTTTTCTCTATTTCTCCTCTTTCTAGAGATTTAGTTGTGTTTGGGTACCTCATTAGGCCTTGTTTGTCGGGACCCAATTCTACTTTTAGTAGTAGTTTCTAGGCTTTTAGCTACTCCCTAAGTTTATCTTAAGGGGGGTGTTAGAGTAATTAGATATTTCCTAATTAATTCTAGTTGCTTAAGCTAAACTTTAGGCATATAATAATTAATTCTTTTATTAATTATTATTATGCATAATATACCTCTTCAAACCTTTTTAGGGTTTCAATCTCCTTTATAAGGACAATCTCTCATTGTAAACATTACTTGAGACTTGAGATTCATTCACTTTTGATTATAGCAATCTGCTTTTTTTCTCATCAAGAATGTCTCCTCTATGTATCTGGCAATTCCTACCTCCATAGCTTTTTGATTCTCTCTTCTATAATAGGTGTTTGTGTGCAAGTGATTCTTGGGAGCTGTGGGGTTGATCTTTCATCAACTTCAAAATGCTATATTATAAAACAATCAATTTACTTTACTTATTCTACCATTGATTTCTTCATTTAATTCCTCATTTATAGTTACAAACTATCATGGTACAAATCATATGGAATCTCAAGTCATCGGGTCAAATATTTCAATGACCTACTATTTTTTTATAATAATTTTTCATATTTAAGCCCCCTTCAAAAATCCAGAATTAGAAATCAATGTTGATTTCCCGCAACAACAAGTGGAACACTTATATATAGGATACAATCTACCTCTTTTTATTTGTAATGCTTAAGATGAATATTATGCTCAAAAATACACAATTAGAAAATATCTCGAGGATTCCTTAATTACAGTTTTGTGAAGGTAATACACCAATTATGATTTGTAGTTTGAAATGTGTAATGAAGGCAAACAATGATGGAGCTCAAAACTTTTCAATCTCTCTTGATCTCATCCTTATAAAATGTTGAAGACTAAGACTTGATCACAAAAATAAGTAGGCTTACATCTTGTATAAGCAAAATGAGGTGTGTTTTGAACTAGTCACAACTATTGGATGTGGACATGTTTGGAAAAAATGATATGAGGTAGAACTAGTGTTTGAGTCATGTTCTCTTCAGGTCTATCTTCTTTATTATCATAGTTAATAGGTTATTTATGTGATGTTGAGTTTAAATTCTTCATTAGTTTTGTATCTTTTATCTATGTAGGTTGTGAATTAGCTACCCATTGTTTTGTAGTGGAATAGTTCAATTGTCTATAACTACAAATATTTTTTAGTATTGATGTAGAGTCTGTTATTGCATCTTGATTGTATTGATTTGTACATTTGTATATTTCATTTGAGATACGAGGATATATGTTGTTTACAGTGTATAGATAGCTAGTTTTAGAAGTTGTAACATGATGGTTTATCACAATGTCACAATAGATTGATTGCAAAATCAATGAGAATTTTTGAGAGTAATAAATGGACAATGCTACTTAGTTTCTTGATGACTTGTTGCTTGTTGTATGTTCTTGCCTTGGGGATCTCATTTCACTTAATTTTTTGACATTTTTAGTTGTATATATGAACTCGAATGATCATTATTTAGGATATGGTTATCAAAATTTCATGTGGGTGTTGATATCATAGTTTAGTGGGAGTTGTTGACAGTGATGTGTTTTAACAATTATATTATGGATGGCATTTTGTAGTGTGGGTTTTATAGACAAGATATGGTTATCTTTAGGCAATTTAAAGATGTTGATATCTTGGTATGTTAAGGAGAAATTTTAGTCTTTGGTTAAGGTGCGGTAACATTTGACTTTGACTTGTGTCCCTTGGTTTATATGATGGTTTGTATTATGTCATTGTACTCTTGATGAAACATTAATTTTTTGGCCTACTATAGTTATTTGATATGTGCATATGGATCATGCAATCTCTTAGGAGGGTATGATTACACTGTGTTATTATGTTTTTGTTTGAAATCATAAGTTTGATACATGACATTTATCTTGTTGATTATCTATGTATTGATTATTTGATCATTTTCTTGATTACTTTGATTATGCTGTGTTGCAATGAGAGTTTGAGATGGATTGAACAATTAAAAGTGCTAATGGATACTTGGAGACATAGATGAGGCCTGAAGTTCTTTTATAATTGGAGATATGTTGTGATATTATTACTCTTCATGACATCTAGAATGTCTAAGAAGCCTACACCTAAGAAGCCTACATCTTACTTGAATGCCTATGTGAGTTTAATATGGACCTATAAGGAGATTCTTATAGGACGAGTCATGAAAACTTGGATATATTAGAAGGAAATTATTCATTGCCCGCTCTTAATCTAATTGGTATCTTATCACTTGAGATGTATTTCTCATTTTTTCTTTTAAGTTCTCTATGACTTATCTTTCATAAATATGTATCTTGAGCTATGGATGCATGGTCAGTCCTACAAGATCTATTTTGACAAATGGATATAATTGTTATCTCCTTGTATATATGAGTTGATATTATGATTTTAGGGATGTTTTTTCAACTTATTCTTTCTTAAAAATGTTTAATTTGAGTTTGATTTCCTTGGTCCTACATCCCTATGGGAATTATGAATGATATGTGTTTGTTGATTTTGGAAGTTAAATGGTTAGATGTTGCTATGGTTTTCTATTTGCAGTATTATGAAGCAAATCATACTTGACAAAAGTTTTCATTTAGAGGTGTATGTAAATGAAAACACTACATGCTTCTGATTTGTGGTTTCTCTTTAGTCTTGGATATCTTCTTGGATTATTGGCTACACATTACATTGTTTCTGAGATTTTATGTAGAGTTATGGAAATCACTAGTTTGTAGCCATGTGTTGTCACCTAGTTCCTTGGATGGCGACATAGATCAAGTTCCTTTTATCTATTCTCATTATTGAGTGGAAGAACTTGTGAGATCTTTAAAGACTTGTGATGAGATTTTCTATTTTAGGTTTTGGTATATATGTTTAGCATATCATTGTGGATGTTCCTTAGCACTACATGATGATATTTATACCTTCTCTGTGATGTTATCAGTAGACTTGACATGACTTCATTATTTTCATATTTCATTATTCATGTATTAGGAGTTCTTGGATGCATATATTATTAATTTTCAAGTTAAGACATGGAGGGTGTATAAGTTGATGGCATATACTTGCTATGATTTTTTAATCTTTGAGGCATATATACTTGGATCTGTTAGCAATTGTTTTGGGTGTTATTTTAATTATGGATATTGTATATTGGAAACTACTAATGCATAATAGACCTCTTTATTCAATATTTGTGTTTGGAGTATCAATTGAGGTAGGCTTCTTGCTTCTTTGAAACAATATGGGTTCTCTTCTAGGTGGATTCTTATCTCTACATGGTAGGGTAAACTTTAAGAAACCCCCCTCTAGAAAAAATAATAAAATATTGGTGAATCTTTCATTATTTTGAAAAACCAAATTATTTTTATCGGTGAATCTCTCAATTTTTTTTTAGTTTAAATATTATTTACATTGGCGATTATTTTGGAATCATAATTTTGAGTAGAAAATATTGGCAAACCTCAATAATAATAGGAAGTTCGCTAATCGTCATAGAATATTACAAATCAAAATTGAACATGTTTTATCTCAAGAAATTATAAGGATAATTACATTATATTTTAAATCAATAGTGAAAACTAAATATTGGTGATCTATCCCTAAAGTAACTAATAATTATGATAATTATTGGTGAATTAATTTTAATTTCTTTGATAATATATAATATTTAGGTGAATCAAATCTAATCATGTATAGAATATTGTGGTGAATCTTTGAGTTTAATTTTTTTAATAAATTAAATTATTGAGCGATTTTAAATATTTTAGAACTAAATTTAATAAAAATGTGGCAATTTAGGTTGTACTAAATCTTAAATTATTAGCCAAATTACTAGTAAAAAATTTCTAAAATTAGCCAATTTACAAATATTAGCCACTAAAAAATACCTTGCTACATGGGAACATGACAAAAGATAAGAGCATTCATGCTTCGGATGGTGGTCACCTTTTTCATGCTCCAAGAATCTTGATGGAGGTCATAGAGCACTTTTATTTGTTGATGGTCTATATGTCTACATGGATTGTTCCTTTGTTCATATCTAAGGTTACTTGGTACCCATTATGCAATGAAGAATGTTATGAATCAAATGTTGTAGACTTCACATAGTATTTATAATGTTTTGTTGATTATTATGTCTATGATTCACAAATGGAGACCTAGAAGCACATATATCACTAGTTGAACATTGATGTGGTCACTTTGTGTTGTATGTAACATAAAGAAATATACTTATTGTGAGGTCTCACATTGAGAAACTCTATTTAACTTAACATTAGAGAAATACTAATAAAGTGAAAACTTAGTAACCAATATTAAATAATGCATCAATTGTTTTGTAATATCATGGTTTTACAGAATACCATTTGGTGGTTTCGTATGAGCATATTTATGTAAAAGTGAATCCAAGAGTAATTGTCTACATTTGGATACTTAGGGTTTTGAGTCTTCTTCTGAAGAGTACATATGTGAAGCATAGTACGGGATGTATACATCCATGCTACATTGTCAAGGCTTGATATTTTCAGAGGTGGTCGTGAAGGCTTTGAATATTTAATTTAGTGTTTTATTATTGAAGAATATATTGAGCATGAGTGCTTTTGAAGGTTTGATTTTTTCCTATTGAAAGTTTTCCCAACACATATGTTGTTGTATCTTTTTATAGTATGTTGTTCATTCTCTTGCACGTGGGTTTTGAATACTTGTCTACATAGATTTCTCATTTTGGGTATGTGGAAATTCAAAGTATGTGGTCGCAAGTTCTCTTTCAAGATTGACATGTAATTAAAACCATGGGAAAAATGTAAAGGTGCAATTCGCATTACCTTGTCAATTCCTATTTAATTTTGGGTTCATTTTGATAGAACATCTTAATGCAAGCATATTTTAACAAATGATAGTCTCTTGTGCCAATTTTGGCACATACCCTAATCCTTACTTTTCCATATGTTCTCTCATTTAGATAAGTTTCTAATTTATTATCCACTTATTGCACCCATATATTCACACCAACTATTTTAATTTGATTATCTTCTCTACTTAGTTCACTTTTATTACTCAGGATTGAACCTGAATTTCAAAACTTCATTATTTGAGTTCCCTCTTTTCTATCTCTTTTAACTAGTTTTTGTAGGTTAATTTCATACTCATATTGTTCAATTATTGATATGCCTTTGATATTTAAAGATATATAATGAGCACTTAATACTATAAACAAAATACATGGTCAAATAAGGAGAAATAATTCTAGGAATGTTTGCATTTAAAACTTACAAAGAACACATAGCATCTAAGTCATACAAGCCTTCTATGTGCATGTGACTATTGTTCATAATTTTTTGCTTAGAATGTTAATTTTGATCCATCCAAGAGATAAACCAATAAGAACTTTAACCTAGAGATTTCAAAATCTCCACAAATGTGTTTGCAAACATTTCATGTAGATTCAACATAAGGGAGACAAATGAATGTATGTAGATACATTATATTTGTATATTCCTACATGGCTAAGTTGATTTTCACAAATCAAATCAAGAGAGCAATGCCTAGGTTAAAACCTTAGGGTCTTAGGGACTAAGGTTTCTCAACATTTACAAAATTAATTAATTGCTTGATGGGACCCATAGACTTGGTGGCATCCTACTTGGCAATGATTGTATGATACATATGTCACATGTGTGGAGGTACAAACCCCATTTTGAGGATCTTGACAAGTGCCAACCTATGACAAATTCGATGTTGAATTGGGCAAGTGGCAAAAGATGCCTTTTGCATGGAGAAGGTGGGTGCCCAATTTGGATTAGGATGATTTGTAAGAAGATATGCAATTCATAGTCAGTTCATGAAGGATTCCTTTAGAATTGTAAGTTATAAGTTATGACAATATTTATAATAGATTCTCTTTTAATTGTAAGTTGTAAATTATGATAATATTAAAGACACATTCCTATGGCAGTTGTAAGATACATATGAGCACCTATCACAGTTCAAAATAGTAAATTTAGGTGCACGACATAGGAGGTTTGTATGGGGAGTTATTTCGAGACATATATATGTCATTTGCATGTCTTTTGGACATTGAAAGTTTGCGTTAGATCTCCCCTGCTAGGTTGGTGTTATGAAGTACCTTTTTGCACCTTTGCTATCTTTCAAGATCCTGGATTTGAATTGTTTGACTCTATGTAAAGATCAAGCCATATTCTAGACTAAGAAGATCAATTATTGTATGTGTTACAAATATATCTCAATATTGGCTCGCCTCTCTTATTCTAGTGTTCCTAAAATCAAGTACATCAATTATTTTCATATAATTTTAAAATATAACATGTTGGCTTTACAAATGAACTTTAAATGTAATCCAAACTAACTTTCATTTATTATTTATATTCATTTAATTGACATATGTTATTTATAAAATATTTAATTTCTTTGATATTAAACATCTCCATAAAGTATAGGTACACTTTTTAATTCTTTTTGCTGCAAGGTAGGTATCTAGCGGCAATGACCAATAGTCCATATCTTGGGTACCTATGCAAGCTAGGGAGAGACTAGTCTCACACAAGTGAAATCAATGGCTCACTAATTGTTCCACCTCTTAAATGATAGAATAGATTCAAACCTGAGACAATGGGGAACTACCCAAAACCTCAAGCTAATAAGAACATCAAAATATTTGACAATTTAATTTAATGTGATTACAAAATAATACAATTAGTTAAAATAAAAGAAAGGTCGTGTCTGCAGTCCCCCATAATGCACCTGCCTGTAATATATGTCAATAATTGTAGTAATAGGTACATTTGTGGTATTTGTGGTTAACAGGTACATTTGTGATATTTGTGGTTACACCATGACCATTTTGCAAAAAGAATAATACAATAGATATTCTTCAAATCGTGTCCAATCTTTGAATTTTAAGTCTTTGTCTGTAACATTTCATGTTGGCTAAGCATCTTCTCTCCATTTTCCTTTCCTATTCTTCATTATCTCCTCAAACTTTTCTTTCCAGACATGTGCAGGTTTCCTTGAAGCATTTCAAAGTCACCAAATTGGCTTTTAACAAATACCCTTTAGCATATATAGGTAGCTATACACAATGCACATTCTAATTCTGATTTTACGAAGTTAATTGTTATGAATGTAAAGTCTAAGAGTCATGACGATTGGATTCTTCCATCTGTTAGTTTCATTCTTGTCTCTTTATATTCGAAGAACTGAACATTTGTATAAATATGAGTGTAGATTGGATGTATTTTTTTTTTCCCTTGATAGTAATTAATAATATTATTACATTGTTTGAAGGTGGTTATTTGTGTTGTCTTTTTTGAATCTCTATTTTAATTTGATGTTCGATATTTTAACAATTGGTATTAAAGTAGGTTGTACTTGATTGTGTCTAGCAAGAGAGACTCAAGCTTGAGTAAGAGAAATGACATTTGAATAAGAAAAGATCGAGAAAATTATTGGTTGTATCTATAAGTTTTGGAAGATGCAAATAAAGAACTATTTATGTATAGAAGATTTATGGTGACCATTGTATGATAAAGAGAAGGAACTAGTAGGGATTTTGTATGAGAATTGGGTGTCTAATATATCCTATGCTACTGTTGATTTGAGAGGTACATAAAATCAGTTGTACATAAAGTCTTTAGCTTTGAACAAGCATCATGTACATTGGTGGAATGGTGGGAAAAACGAGGACTCCCGTATCAGAGAAGGTTTGAAGCATTTGTTAATTAGTGAGGGTTAGACTGTGAAGGCGACCTTTCAAGATGTGGAGTTTGCCTCCTATGAGTGATATGAAAAATCAGATCTATCATGCGGTTAAACCAATTAGGTAGAAAAAAAGCCTATTATGTCAAAGAATTTAATCCCACGTATGAACTTGATGAAAAAGAATATTTTAGTAGCCAAGATCAAAGGAAAGAAAAAAATCCTTATTGCTCAATTAAGATCTAGTTCCTATCGTTTGAGATGTGAAACTGGTAGATGGAAGGTCCCCAAGGAAGAGTGGGAGGATAGAATTTTGCAACAAGGGTGTGACAGAAATAGAGTGACACTATCTAAAAAAATTGTATAGCATACGAAGATATTCACAACCAACACAAAGAAACGTTAAAAGTGAACATCATAAAAGACCTTTTCGAAGGATCAAGACTCCTCTAGGGGGCCATTTTACTTATGTAGATTCACAAAAAAAGAGACAGGCTAGAGAAATCACATCAGACTGACTAAGAGTTTTTGTGGGTCCCTTAGGCTTATGGCCTCGTGGACCTCATAAAAAATCTTTCATTCATTCATTCCCGAGATGAGGAGGATGCAGTCTGGAATCGGGCTAGCGAAGATGAACCTAAGGAAGAGGCTGAGAACTTGAGAAGGCCTGACAATAGAGTAGAATCTTCTTTGAAGAGATTCAGTTGTAATAAAAAAGAATTGGCATTCATTTTTGCTATTAATTTAGCAATCTTAGATGTAAGTCGCACCAAAGTGGGAAAAGGACCTTGATAACTGCAAAAAAGGAATTGTCAGACAAAGAGCATGAAGAAGCAACCAAGAAGGCTAACAAAATTGACGATAGAAGTGAAGAGTGCTTCACCTTTGCAAATGGGCATCTTGTTCATTAGTTTTCACAGAAGTTGAATGACTCTAGTTTGGGGAATTTGAATAGTTCTAAAGTAGTCAAAGTTAAAACAGTCTAGTAAAAGAATAATATGGGATAGGGATTGTATATGTCCAAATTTTGTTACCAATCAATACAATATATACAGAGCGGTGGTAGCTGGACTCATTTTTGTTGGGATAAGGTGACTTAGCCTTACCGCAATTTATTGCTTTATTTGTGTTTTCTTGGAAAGTTGCTAAATGAAGCTGGATTCTTCCACAAGAAAAAACTTGGAGTAGAAAAACATAAAGCTTCTGGTTTTTGGTGATTTATTCTCTTATGTTTTGTTTTATGCAAGGGTTGTGCATAATGAAATTTATAAAATAATTTGTAGATGCATTGAATGTAAACGCTTTAGAAACTGCTACTTCTTGTATGAAAACTCTATAAGTACAAAACATTGTTGTAGAGAATAAAAAGAGAGATGAGAAGTTATTTGCACAAGGTTATGCTGCCGAATTTTCTCTAGAATGAAGCAAGATGTAAATCTCCATGTAGAGGCTGAAAATGTATTGTAACTTGTTGCTGAATAATACATTAGCTTGATGGTTTGTAAGGTGGGGTTTTTACCTGAAAAGGTTTTCCACACGTATATCTGTGTTCTCTATTCTATCTCATTCCTCTAGTTTCATGATTGTAGAATAATACTCTGTATGTCATAATGCTGCTGAAATTTAGTTAGATTGGTAAACTGAAATCACTTTCCTTTAAAGTTTTAATTGTGGAAAATCAACTATGTCTGTTTTCGCTTTTATGGCATAGATGCACTTGTATTTGCAAAAGAACTATTCTAGATCTGATCTCAGATGACTTTCTGGGGTGCTCTCATTTCCCATCAATTTCTAGAGTCAGGAGTAGAAGCTGGGGCGCTCGTTTGCAGAGTATTAGCAGATTTGGATGGAGTAAAAACCATACCGCAAAAGAGATCTGGTCTGGAAGTAAAGCATGAATTATGGCATTGGCAATATTTGGAAGGTCGTTGGAGAGTATTTCCCCAGTTTTGGCAACAGCTGCGAAGGTTCGTTGGTATAATGGCAGTCAGGGGAGTCAAGTGCCATGGCTTCGTTGTGTTGATTTTAGGATTGGAAGTCAAGTTGATGTTCACATAACAGTGGTTACTGAACATGTTAAACAAATAACAAATGTGGCACCACGGTCATATAGCATTGTGGTTTGGGATGCTCCAAAGAGAGCGCCGCTGACGGTTGGTGTTAGGTGGTGGAATATTGTGTTTCAGCTCAAAACAAAACTAGTGGAAACTGATAAATATTTGAAGCTAACCATTAACAAAGACCCTGCTCATCAAAATTTGTTTGCGCCTGGACTATGTTGGGAGGTTTCCACAGAAACTCCGTGTGAAGCAATAGGAGAGAGAGCGTTCTGTGGAGGTGTTTGTAATGGTGAACAAGGCATGTGAAGTAGGTGAAGTTAGGGTGAGTGAGACACCTGCAGAATTGCAGCAGTGTTTGGCTTTGGTAGTGTTAGAAAGTGTCGAGGGTGCTAAAGACAGCGTTTTGGAAGCCCATTGTCCATTGAGACGAGGAGATTTTTTTCGTATAAGAGGTGGAATGCGTAGTGTAGAGTTTAAGGTAATTGAGACAGACCCTCGGGAATATTCTGTCGTTTCACTAGATACTGAAATTTTCTGTGCAGGAGAGCCCGCGAGCTGGGAGGATGACGGATAGGATAACTTGATGCTGATATGGGAAGACAGGTACTGTCGGTTATCCAAGGAAAGTGTAAACAGGGTGCTCGGTTTGATCAATGGCAATGGAATTGACAAAATGAAGAATTATTTGAGCTTTAACTATTTAGTGGAACTGGACGGAGATGACCCAGTTAGAAAAGCGCTAAGGAAAATGTCAATTCAACTCTACAATTATGGAGAAGAAAAGTTGATTGCTTCGGCTGTTTCGAAAGGCAACAGTAATGTAGAGTTTGACATGGCTGCTGCTGTTGCTGGCAGCAAGAAATAGAGGTATTTTACGAAGGGGGATATGCTGGTTATTATGAATGGTGATTTCAAGAACTTAAGTGGGGTCTGGCAAAGGTGGATGATGAGTATGTTGGAAATAAGGAGGTCAGTAGAGAAGATTATAGTGTCAAGCCAGAGTTGTTTACAACTGATAAAGGGTTTTGTGGATGATACTGAAAAAGTTGGGCCAAGAGACAGGCCTGTGAAACTCGGAGTGTTTTCTATTTTGGATGACTTTCAAATAGGGGAAGACAATGTTGACGAAATAATTATTGACTATGACTTGAAATGGAAACGCCTTATCAGAAGTATTTGAGCAAGATTTAGACAGGCTCAAGTTGCAAAGTTTCTCCAGTTTGATTAAAAATTAGATTACTAGCAAAGTAAAGGGAATATCTTTGTTTTTAATGCTATTTGTTGGACTTCTAAGTGGGAGATTTGTTATGAATGCGAAGTAAGAGTTCGTTTCATGCCCGTCTTTTCATATTCGAAGAGTTGAACATTTGTATAAATATGAGAGTGCAGACTGGATATTTTTAATTTTAATTTTTTGATAATGATTAGTAATATTATTACTCTGTTTGAAGGTGGATATTTGTATTGTTTTCTTCTGAATCTATTTTAATTTGCTGTTCGATAGTTTAACTGCTCTAGCTCTCCAAACACATCAAATAACACGTAATGAAAATAGAATCAATAGAAAACCTATGTTTAGAAATTGCTCAACTGAGCATCACCAGTAATCTCCACAAGAACACTGTCCTTGTTTAAAATGATGGTACCGATTGGCATCCCTCACAACAATTTGTCTTCCAACAATAGTGGAGATAAACTTGGTTGCAGTGTGACAGTCAGTACATACTCGAAGATTCTTCACGACTCTAATGGTTGTTCCAGGGGGTGTGTTTAACAATCCAAAAGCAATTGCCAGCTTCTCGCTATGGTGACAGAGAAATAGTTCTTTTTCCTCGTCCTCCACATCATTCAGTACAAGTCTCGGATTTGGAAAATATCCTGCTGCCTTCATCTCCCAAGACAGTTCATCCAACTTTGCATATATCTCTTGTGTCTGTGGGTGTGATATGTCTCCCACACAAAAAGCATGTACCATTCTCTGGTCTTCTATCCAACTACATCCGGGTATCTTTTTAATTCCTCTTTCTTTCATTAATTGTCTTACCATTTGAACCTCACTCCGTTTGCCCATTTCTGCATAGATATTTGCTAGAAGAACATAAGTTGCAGGATATCTAGAATCCAGCTCAAATATAAGATTCGCTGTAAAAACTCCCAACTTTGTATTCTTATGTGATCTACAGGCACCAAGCAAAGACGTCCACACAACCACCATAGGTTTTATAGGCATTTTAATGATAAAGTTTAAAGTTTCATCAAGATACCCAGCACGGCCAAGAAGGTCAACCATGCACACATAATGATCAAATGTAGGCATGATGTTGTAAGAGTCAATCATGGCGTTGAAGTATTCAAAGCCCTCATCCACTAAACCTGCATGGATGCATGCTATGAAAACACAGAAGAAGCTTACATGATCAGGATCTGTTCCAGAGCGCTTCATTCGTTCAAAGAGTTTGAGAGCTCCTTTGGAAAATCCATTTTGTGCGTGACCTACAATTATTGCATTCCATGAGACCACATCTTTTTGAGGCATTTTCTCAAACAATTTGTTTGCTATGCGTATGTTTCCACACTTCGCATACATGTCTACCAGGGAGCTTGCAACTACTACATCTGACGCAAACCCACTTTCAATTATGGTTTGATGGATTTGTATACCCTGTTCTAAAGCTCCCATTTTGGCACAGGCTGGCAGCATGCTTACAAAGGTTGTGGAAATTGGCTTTACACCTGCCAGTTGCATTTGCTTATAAGCATCCAACGCCTTCTCAACCAACCCATTCTGTGTATATCCTGCGATTATTGTATTCCACGAGATCACATTTCTTTGAGGCATTTCTTTGAAAAGCCTTAAAGCCTCCTCAAGGTCACCAATTTGTACATAACCCGCAACGATTGTAGTCCAAGAAACTACATCTCTTTGACACATTTTGTCAAAAAGTTCACGTGCCATCTCAATACTGCCACATTTTGTATACATATCTAACAGGGCATTTGCAACTACCCCGTCTGACAAAAAACCGCCTTCAACTATACTTTGATGGATGTTCATGCCCTGTTTCAGAGCTCCTACTTTGCCACAGGCTGGGAGTAAGCTGGCAAAGGTCGAGGAGTCTGGCTTCACTCCATCCAATTTCATTCGCTTCCAAATTTCTAAAGCCATATCCACAAACCCATTATGCGCATATCCTGCAATCATCGCATTCCATGAGACCACATCTTTTTGCGGCATTTCTCGGAAAAGCGTTAATGCCTCCTCAAGATCACCATTTTGTGCATAACCCATAACCATTGCAGTCGACAAGACCATATTCTTTTCAGGCATTTTGTCAAACAGTTCACGTGCTTCTCTTATTCTTCCACATTTTGCATACATATCAACTAGGGCATTTGTAACTACATCTGATAAAATCCCCCTTTCCATTATGCTCTGGTGAATGTCCATGCCCTCTTCCAAAGCTCTTAATTTGGCACAGACTGGGAGTACGGTGGAAAAGGTAAAATGATCGGGTTGAACGCCTGTATGTTGCATTTGATGAAACAAAAGCAATGCCTCTTGAGGATACCCAAATCTTCTGTTACCTGCAATTATGATATTCCACGAGATGACATCTGGTTCCATGATTTCGTCGAACACTCTGCGCGCATACACCAAGCTACTGCACTTGACATACATGTTGATAAGCTTATTTTGGAACACTGTGGCTGTAGCAAAACCAAAACCCATATGGGTGATGTGGGAGTGGATTTTCTTACCATCTGAAAGGGATTTCTTGTAAACGCAAGCATCCGACAGTTCAAAATATGTAAAACCTACAGGCGGGTTATGTGTGGTGAGGAGAATGTGGAGCGCCTCTTTCAACCGATCCCCTCTACTCAATGCCTTGAAATTGAGATTGAGATTGGCCGTGTATGGCATCGGCAATGTATGATTATAACTGAAATCAACGAAGTGTTGATCATTCTGCTTCTCATACAGTGACAATCAAATACTGCGAGTGTCTTCATCCTCAAAAGGGAATTTATGTTAATTTATTTATCTAAGTTAAAATAATAATACTTACTATTATTCACTTTCTAAATTAATATTTATTATTATTGTCAATCATACTTCGGCGCATAATGGGAATGCTGAAGATGTTTGGAATGTCTAGCAAATTGGTACTCTATTTAGCAAATGTTGCGAATGTTATTTGTAGAGTAATGTTTCAACAAAGATCATAGTTTCAAATCAATTATACATTTATCTATAAAGATTCAACTACAAATATAGCTTCAAATCAATTATGCATTCATTTATAAAGATCGAACTACAAATGTAGCTTCAAATCAGTTACACAATCATTTATAGATATTTGCTTCAACTAGGACAAAACCTCTTAGTCTTTCTATTTTAATAGATTGTTAGTTTGCTTTTCTAAAATATCTCATGGTGAAAGCTTACATATATTATCACTCTATATATTTAAGTATGATTGTAATACTTGAAATAGATCATTTGATTTAAGTTTACCATTTGAGATTTTGGGCATCCACTTATAGGATCCAACTGCAATTGAAACAAAACTTCTTAATTTTTCAATGTTGATAGAGTATTCATAGTTTTCTTTCTAAAAATATCCCATAGACATAGCTTTCATTAGTAATGTTTTGTGGATTAAAGTATGAGTTTAATGATTGAAACATGTTTGATTTGAGTTTATCATTTGAAATGTATTAAGTTAGAAAAGGGAAAATATTATGCTTAATACTCAATATAATTAAAAGAATATTATAAGTTTATGTAATTTTAGGGATGTATTGAAAACTATCCCAAATTGTTGTTTATGGAGCATTTTGCTGATCAATAAGTGGGGATGCATATTTATTATTAAAGATTTGAGATTCCAATAAAATTGGTTAGTATATGATAGATGAATGAATTGATGAGATATATTATTTTAGGTGAGTAAATTTTTACATTTTACAATCATTTCAGGGTAAGAAAATTTACAAAAAACTTCTCCCCACTTTTTATGTAAAAGACATGCATTTGAAACGGTAATTGAAGATCATTAAATTTTATTGTTTTCATGATGCAGTCACATCATTGGGTTGTCGACAATCTTGCATCACCCAATTTTTTTTCTTTTGGTTTAGCTTTTTAATGTTCATTTGGACAATTTTTTTATGTTGTTTTATGTTGTTGAATCATTTTCTTATGCAATCCTTATGGCATGGCTTAGACATCATGAGGATCCTATTTCTAGATTCACACCTTGTTCTGGTGTTTCTTGATGAATTTATTTTTAAGATTGGTTCAATTCTATATGAATTTCTTGTTCTAATGGTTAGGGTGGAAAATTGCGGCTTGCAATGAATATTTCTGACATACAATGATTAATAGCGCATTGTTCTATGTTGTAATATGTTTGATTGACCTTCTTGTATGTTCAAATGGCACAATGTGTCTATTTGGGGTAGTTCTTATGGATTTGGATAATGACCTATCTATGTAATACATTTCTTTTGTCTTAGAGATTAATAATTGAATAAAATGACTTTTGGTTGGCCATCTTGTATATAAGTAGTAGAGTAGTCCTTGTTTGAGTAGTGCTAGATGGCAAGAGTGCTAGGTGGTTAGAGGATATGGAGAGATTTAGTAAATTGAGTGTGTTAAAGTATCATAGTTTTAAGGGATTAACAATTGCAAAGGTATATGCCTGGTTGCAGTTGTCTATTGGCAACAATGATGTAATATTTGCACTTGCAAGCCAATTTAACAATAATCTAGTGAGTTTTATTCATTAATGTTGATTGCTTGTTAGTTAGTTTGGGCATTTCTATTATGGATGATGTAGCTGCAAGTTTAGATGTCTCTCTTAGGGATTCTCTTTCCTTGACTACATCAAATGGTATCTAAGCATGGTTTACATCATATTAGAACAAGCACGTAGAATCTGATGTCTCTGATTTGCATGCCTTGTTATTGTAAAGTGGCATAAGTTGAGGATTTGATCATGTTAGAGTAATAAGGAATTGTTTTATTATCTCTAGTTTGCTTAAGCTAAACTTTAGGCATATAATAATTAATTCTATTATAATTATTATCATGTAACCTAGGTTAGTTTCCTATTAGGGTTTTAATCTCTTTTATAAGGATTGATCTCTCTTTGTAACTAATATTTTTGATTAAATATCAATTTCTCTTTTGCGCATCAAGAATGTCTCCTCTATTATAGATCTCTGAATTTGAGCCTCTATAGTTTTGCTCCCCTCTTTCAGTGGTACATGTTTGCATGCAAGTGATTCTTGGGAGTTGTAGGTTGAGCTTTTCTCAACTTCAACATGGTAGCAAAGTTCTAGACTTTCATTTCCCTGTTCTCTTCATGAGAGATTTTGACTTGGTTTTCATATCTGATTTATGTAGAGGATTTTGTATTGGATCTTCTGGGGGGAAGGAGGTTCATTTTGGGTCACTTTGAGCCCAAACAAACATCACCGTTGAGCTCAAAGTGCCCAAAATGCCAATTTCCATTAAGATTTGTCCCATTTGAATAAAGTTGCAATTTGAGGCAAAATAAATTGCACCCAGTCTGTACGACCTAGGCACAAAAAATGATGCAGGGATATTTATTTTTCAAAAAAAAAATTTAAAGCATATTTATTGGCAATAAAATTTTTCATTAAAAAAAAATCAATCAAAATAAAAGGAAAGAACTTTTTTATTAAAAAAGCCCTTGCATGTGCTTTTCTAGGGATTTTTTTTTTTTTTTTTCCCAAAATATGGAGCACATCGTGGGGCCTGTGCATGCAAGACCTTGTACCTCTCATAGTCCCCATGCAAGGACGTTGTCAGTCACATTGACCCGTGCGCTCTGCGCCCAAGTCAACCACTAGTCAAATAGCCCAAATTTGTGCTTCTTTTAGGCGAGTGTACCCTTACCTGTGCCGTCCTCCTCTTCGACCTATGAGTAGTCCTTTGAGTGCCACATCAACAAATCAAGATGACAATTATTTAACTTTTTATCAAAAAATTAAAAAATCTCTTTATTAAAACTAGAGAATACTTTTTCAAAAAAAGTGCATGCATTTAATTTGGTGCATATTTTTTTTGTTTTAAATAAAAAAAAAATTCAAAGGGTGGCAACTTTACTTGTCAAATGGGAAGCATTTATTTGGGCATTGTGGGCCCATACTCTGTCAGCAATGGAGATGACAATCTTGCCACACGGTCCCCATTTTATGGCCCTTGTGCCAAAAGACCTCTATAGGCTTTGTTGTTTACAAAGAGGGAGGAGCTCTTTTATTATTAAAAATTGACACAAGCCTCAGATAGGCTGATGTAGGCCTTGGCCCTTATGCCAGTAATTGACTTCACCTATGCATGGGCCACATTAATGCACCTTTTATTGGCCCCATGTACATGTTGTTGTGCCAAGATCAATGACCACTATACCTTGGTTCATAGAAAAAGGTGAGCAACACTAATTGTACCATGGTTCATGGGATAACTTCCCTCCTCAAGCCCATCAATGCACATCCATCTCTTTGCATGACACATGGGGTGAGGTACACCAACGCGTAGGCCCATGAAATATGCATTTTTCTAAGTGCAAGAAAATTCCACCAAACATTGCCTGCCCTTGGAGTCTTGCCACACCACATGGGACAATGCACATATCCATGTGCCACATCAGTGCTGACATGTGCATGCTTGATAGCCATGTACAATTTTTGGACAAATGGCTTTGAGTTTTTTAGCCCCACGTTGCCAATTATGCCATGTCATCACTCAAGTTTTCATTGCATGGTGCAATGATTTGTTCTTGGGCAAGTTTGACATTTTTTTGACTGGTGTTTTTTTAGTTCTATGGTGGTTTGGCCTTTTTTTTTGATAGACTATTCAGGATCATTGATGGTATTGAATTTTTTGACCAGTTGTTTTATGGTTTGAAAGGTGGTTTAGGGCACTAAAGGTGATTTTTTTTGCCTTCTCACATGCATTTATGATCACCAATATTTATCTGACACTAACCCCTTACCATTTTTCCAACATCTGATAGCTTCTTGACGATAAAGACTTGTTTTCTAACAATAGTGGTTTCTTTGACATGGGGATTTTTCTAGCATTTTATCTTCTCTCGATGTCCATTTGACCATCAAATCTAGGATTGTTACTTGTTGAAATCAACACCTACATCAAGTTGAAGTTGATGAACAGTCAACCCCACAGCTCCCAAAAAATTACCTGCACATGAACACCTATTACAAAAGAGAGAGGCAAAAAGCTATGGAGGTAGGAATTGCCAAATCCATAGATGAAATATTCTTGATGAGCAAAAAAAAAGATTGCTATAATCAAAAGTAAAAAAAAAAAATTACAAAGAGAGATCGTCCTTATAAAGGAGATCGAAACCCTAAAAAGGTGTAACCTAGGTTGCATCATAATAATCAATAAAAGAAATTAATTATTGGATGCCTAAAGTTTAGCTTAAGCAACTAGAGTTAATTAAGAAATATCTAATTACTCTAACACCCCCCCTTAAGATAAACTTAGGAAGTAGCTAAAAACCTAGAAAATACTACTGAAAGTAGAAATGGGTCCCGATAAACAAGGCCTGATGAGGTACCCAAGCACAACCAAATCTCTGAAAAGAGGAGCAATAGAAAAAACCACATGGGAAAAACCCTACTCGAAAAAGAGATGGAAATAATGTTGAAAGAAACTAGTGAAGGACTAAAGAAGCCTCCAAACTAGGGAATGTCCCAGAAGATAGGAACAAAGATGATCATGTAGAACACCAATGAAGCATGCAGACACTGCAAAAATCTGTCAAAAGTAACTGCTGATCTGAAGAACCTCCACTGAAATAGAACCTGACTAGGTAGAGAAGACTATAATCTATATCAAATTAGGAGGCACACAAAGGAAAAGAAATAAACTCGAAGATACAGATGGCATCAAACACCAAAGCTTGAAGAGCTGATCAATCGAACCAAGGAAGCATGAGAAACAATAGAAGAACCCCCCCTAATGTAGACAAGGGTGAGGTGATAGATAACTAAAAAGTGGGCCAAAAGAATTGCTAGTCAAGGAACCACGATCAAGAAGCACAAAAGAGTACATATTTGTGTATTGAGGTGATCAATCTTAGACACGTCATGAGGCTAATGTCACAGAAGGGACACTCATTGGACAAAGGAAGATGGTAAACAAAGGCTAACCATCAACCCCCCATGATACTTTATCAGAATAGTGCATGTACAATAAGGCACAAGATATGGTGAGTCCCAAGAATACAATAATCTGTACGAGTGTCCTTTGATGACATTGCTTGAATCAAAAGGCAAACAACTGAAATGAAAAATACAGATTCAGTATGGCACTTTATCTCAATGCGTTTGCAAGAATGCATACAAATGATGTCAACAATGATCAGAAAAGGCATATGACTAATACAAAAGATAGTACAAGTCATGACAAATCATCTAAAGCAAATAAATTGATCCCCAGACCTGAAACAACCAAGTTATCCACCAGAATGCAAAAATGTAGAAGATTGAATAGAATGTGCCTAGAGTAGAATCTAGAAAAAAAACCAGCATCAGTAGAAAGAGCTCAGAAAGAACTTTCCAATGATATAAAGAATTCTCAAATCGGAGATCAGATGCTCAAGATATGACTCCCAGAGTGCAAAACTAAACTCCTAACTTTGATAGCAAAAAAAGCTATCAAAACTGAAAATAACCTATACAATTGTGACGGGCTTAGATTTAGCTTTCTGGCAATATCTTGTTTGCAAAAAATGAAGTCCGCATGCTCGAGATATGAGCAAAAAAGCGAAGGTTGGTCCAAACAGAGGCTGAGGAGGTGACAAAAAGTGGCGATGTAGTGCTGAAATGGCGTTGACGTCAACAAGTGACGAGCCCAAATTTGACGATCAAATGACTGTCGAGGCAAAAAAATGCCATAAAATGACCCCTATCAAAAAAAAAAATCCGACCGTCAGAAACAAGACAAAATGATAAAAAATTGCTATTGCTAGCAAAAGAGTCAGTGTCGAATTAGAAACTGGTGGCCAAAAATAATGCCACATGTCTAAAATCTCTCCATGCAACCAAAAGAAAAAATGCTGATTGGGAATCACTAATAATAACATACTAAATTTTGGTGGGCCCTATATCTAACGTAGAGTCGCATAGAAAACAACAAGGCATGGTAAAAATAATTACGCCCCTCTAATTGCAAAAGACCATTGATCATGCCCAAAAAATCAGCATGTCTAAGTACCCAAAATAATGGCCATGAGCACAAGCGTGAGAAAAGAAACACGTGTCCACAAACCCATGCATAACAGAGGGAGCCGTAACACATGCTGAAACCATGAAGATGAGAAGGATCAGTGCTTAATGTTTGCATGAACGATAGTGACCAAAAAGAAAGGTCAGATGGCATTGCGAGCCCTCAGGGACATTGGGTCAGAAAAGGTAGGGCCCACAACAGGTTCTCCCATCCAAAAGAGACAATGTGGCCTCCAAAAAACTATGAATCCTAATCACAGTAAAAAAAAGGTTACCATCCAAAACATAAGTCAATGTTTGTAAATGCTGAAACCGCTTCCAACTCCAAGAAAATGCTAGGGGTGACATGACAAGTCTGCATGGCAGAGGTCGAGCTGGCAGACCTGTCTGTGGCACAAGACACAAAATGCATGTGGCACATTAAATGAGGTGGGGGCATGGGCTGTAAGTAAATGCCGCCAAAAACTTTTTCATGCTCTCCAAAGGCCCATGGCAGGTTCAAAATCACTGGCGCGAAATAAAGGTGTGATCACCGAGCCACACAACACCATTGGCGAGGCCTAAAGACAAGTTTGAAAAACAAAATGTATTCATCTCCAACTCCACCAGAAACTTCATGTACCTATGACACACATGCGCTTGAAGGGCCACCAATCAAATCACCTTGGAGTCCCCTGTTAGTGTAGTTTTTTATTTTTCCTATTTTGCTAGGTTTTTCCTACACTTTTAATAATCTCGCTTAGGTTAATAAAGCATGTCTTATTAGGTGAATGGTTGTGAGGTGTCACCTTCCTACATGTGAGCATCCATTAGCTATCTTGGGAATATAATTTGCTATCTTTAGTCTGATAGATGGTTGCTCCTCATTGGTTGGTGTTGCCACCTCCTCCCTCTTCCTAGCCTATATAAGCATGCTACTTGGCTTGTATTTGCATCCTCTTAATGCTATTTTACTTCCAGCATTTGCATTACTCTCTTGGAAACTAACTCTATGATGCTATTTTGATTTTGTATCATTTGCATTCATAGTTTAGATATTTATTCTTTGCACTAGTTTTCTGGGTTATTAATCTTATCAGATTCTAACATGGTATCAAAGCTTTTCTATGTGCAAGAGTAGATTTTAGTTTCCTTATTTGAGAGATTCGGGTGGGTGGGGGGGCGCAAATAAAATTTATTGTAGTTTTTTGAAAAAAAAAGTATGCTCTTCTCTTGCATCTTTGGATGATCCTGAGAATTAGAAAAGTTTTGACAAAAGCAATTTTTCTCTGGGGTTTCAATCTCAAATCTGACAACCAACTTGCATATTTGGAGTTTTCAATCAGTTTTGTAGGTTCCAGCATGCCATTGATGGACTTAAGAAGCTAATCCAACATTTGCATGTCATATTTTGGTTGCTGGGGTCGTTTTTAAATTTTTGAAGCCATTTTTTACTGTTAAAGGCGTCTAATTTACACTACAACAACATCTTCTGTACATCAGCAAGAAAAATGCTTTCTGGGTTTTGTTCGCAACCCCGAAAAACCATCTAGGTATCTTTTAGATTTTGCATGCAAGCTGTATATTTTATAGAATCAAGCATGCAAAGCTACAGCCATACCCCTCTCCATTGGCAGTTGTAGATTTGAATGCAGTTTTCAAATGTCTCATTCTTGCTCATACGGACTCCGATTTTGATGATTCTTATTATGAACTTGGCTATTTTTTTGTGCTCTATCCACTAGTGGAGTTGTTTTTTGATTTTAATGCATGAATTCTTCAGAAATTGCAGATTCTCAGCCGTGACTGTGCACAATTCTCGTTTTGAAAACTTCAGAGGATCATAACTTTCTCATACGACCTCGTATCGAGGCGATTCTTTTTTTGAAAGTGCATGATTTTTTGAGTAGATCGCAGTGGTGCTATATGTTTCCTTGATTATTGTGCCCAAGTTTCACTTTTAGCATATGCTCTTCATGAGGAGGCCCTGTCATTTTTTCTTCCGTAACTTGAGCATACAGACGTATTTTTTTGATCTGAAAAATGTGTCGAAAAGCTAGTTCTGAGATGGAGATGATGGTATAGGTGTTTTTGATTTTTACTATAGTTTGGTTGCTTGTTTTGGTAGTCAAAGCTAGATGTTCTATTTTGCCTTCCGGGAGCCATATCTCGCTCATTTGGACTCTTTTCTGGGCTCGCCAGATATCGTTGGAAAGATGGTTCTGTGAGTTATTCAATTGTAGAGGTCTTTTATCCAGATTTTGCTCTAGGTTCTTTCTCCTTCAAGTTTTACACTTTCGCACTCTGGCAGATTACTTGGATCCTACAGGTCCTGGAATCTCTTCTTCTGGTCTTTTGGCTCACTCTTCTTTCTGACTTCTGAGCATTGTATGCTTCTATTCTGTTGCATTCCTTTTTCTGTAAATGCACTGAGATAAAGTGCCTACTTTTGCATATCTGGGATCTTGTACACCTTGTGTTTGTTTGTACTCGCACTCAGTTATAAAGTGCCATGGGGGGTCATGATGTTTTTACATTTTGTGCTCATCCACCTTTGTCAAGTGAATTTTTCTTCCACAACATTAGCCCATGCAGTGTGTCGGTGACAATGCCCTTTATCCTGTGCTTGTACTTCTATTGCACTATTGGTGTTCCTGATTCTTCTTCTTGTAGATATTTTTGGCATTGCATTTCAGTGTTCCTGTCACCCCTCTCCCTGTTCAGCATTATGGGGGGGTTAACCTATTGGCTCTTTTGCTTCCTTGGTTCGGTTGAGTGATCTACGTATTCAGTTTTTGTTCCTATGTACAAGTTGGATGCAGTGGCTAGGCACCTATGCATTTCGGTGAGATGGTTCATCTACAATATAGACACTCATTCATTCCTACCTTTGGAGGTCACCCCTTCGATTGATCAACTCTTTAGACTTTGTCTTCTCTACCTGGTCATGCACTATTTTAGTGGGGGTTCCAGCAGTTTCTTCTGGCAGTGTTTGCAACTTCATGCTTCGGAGATGCTTCATGCTCTTTTTTTTGTTCCTCTCTTTAGGACATTTCCTAGATTGGAAGCTTAGTTTCCTTCATCTAGTTCTTTTTCTTGTATTGGGTACCTGATCAAGCCTTGTTGCCGGGACCCATTTTCCTACTTTCATAGCTTTGCTAGGTTAGCATCCACCTAAGCTTCGCTTATGGGGGGGGTGTTAGTGTAGTTTTTTATTTTTCCTATTTTGCTAGGTTTTTCCTACACTTTTAATAATCTCGCTTAGGTTAATAAAGCATGTCTTATTAGGTGAATGGTTGTGAGGTGTCACCTTCCTACATGTGAGCATCCATTAGCTATCTTGGGAAGATACTTTGCTATCTTTAGTCCGATAGATGGTTGCTCCTCGTTGGTTGGTGTTGCCACCTCCTCCCTCTTCCTAGCCTATATAAGCATGCTACCTAGCTTGTATTTGCATCTCTTGTTTTTGCATCCTCTTAATGCTATTTTGCTTCTAGCATTTGCATTACTCTCTTGGAGACTAACTCTATGATGCTATTTTGATTTTGTATCATTTGCATTCATAGTTTAGATATTTATTCTTTGCACTAGTTTTCTAAGTTATTAATCTTATCAGATTCTAACATCCCCCACCGAATCCTCCAACAAGTCATCCCAGGACTCAAAAAAATTGTTGAAGGGAAGGTAGCCACAGACCTACACAAACATATACACATGTGATGGTTGATACGCCAGGATTACATCCATTGATAACCAGTCAATTTTTTTGCAAAAAAGTGCCAAATTCCAAAATCTCATGCCTAAGCCAAGTTGTCATTGGATATATCACATACAATAGGGGCCTGTGAATCAAGGTAGGGGCATGGGCCGTGAATTCGGTGAAACAAAATGTGGCCTCCAATTTGGGCAATCCAAAAAATCATGACTCTAATCACAAATTGTAATCTCCTAGCCGTTTGACATCCAAAGAATCACAATCCTAAGAAATAATGTCGTCACCATCCCATCTAATAGAAATCTACTCCAGCATTGTCAGATCTTCATCGCCAAGCACCAATAATGCAAATTGGTTGTTTAACAAGCGAGAAAGGCAATGAAACATGGGTCCAGTAGGGAGAACAACCATGTGCTAAAAAAATGATGGCCTTCAAAGAAATCCAATCATGGGTATTGATGAACTCACAATGGGTGCTCTGAGCCACTGATCCTCTCGTGTCCAAAGTACTCCTCTCCACTTGCACACGGGTATTCTATGGAAGGCTCATAGCAAAAAATGAGACAAAAATCACCTTCCAATATGAAGACACCCCCAATGAAATATGACCTAGAAAAAAGATGGCAGCGATGCATGGGAAAAGTGCTGCCAACTCCTAGACCTGCAAACTCCTCCCATGGTCCCTCACGACTCTTAGCAAGGTACACACAGGGCCAGAGTCAGCATAAGAAATAGAGAAGACATCGAGGTCAATACACATCCACAAACACACAAAAATGCGTGCTAAAGGCATTGATGTGAATACCAAAGACATTGCGAATGGATGTGAAGAGACCACCCAAAAACTCATCATGCATACTCCACTAACTTTGACAAAGCACCATGGAGATAAGAATTTTGCAAAAACTGCATGCCAAGGCTGAGGAGATTGGCTCTATACTCAAAATCTCTATAGATTGTATTCTCCATTAAAATCAACACCTCCCAAAAAGGTCCTTCAATAAAGAGAGCCACCAGTACTCACTGGCAATGATGCTCATCCAAACACTTCCACATGCACTTTTGTGAAAAATGAAATTTGCAAGAAATCAAAAATTACCTCACCTTGGCAACGATGTGGGTACAATTTTTATTTTTTCCTTAGATTTCAACAACGTCCAAACTGGATGTATTTAATATGGAAATAGGGGTTTTCGAGCGCTCTGAGCTCAATGGTGATGTCCGTTATTGCTCAAAGTGCCTTGAAAATTAATGACCCCCCCAGATCCAATTAAAAATGTTGAAAGCTTAGATCTGAAAACCAATGTCAAATTTGATGCCAAATCTCTCATGAACAAAATAGGGGCATGAAGATCTAGAGCTTTGATACCATGTTGAAGTTGATGAACAATCAACCCCATAGCTCCCAAAAAAACAACTACACACAAACACCTATTAAAGAAGAGAGAGGAAAAAAGATATGGAGTTAGGAATTACCAGATCCATAGACGAGACATTTTTGGTGAGCAAAAAAAAAGATTGCTATAATCAAAAGTGAATTTTTTTTTTACAAAGATAGATTGTCCTTATAAAGGAGATCGAAACTATAAAAAGGTGTAACCTAGGTTGCATCATAATAATCAATAAAATAAAATAATTATTGGATGACTAAAGTTTAGCTTAAGCAACTAGAGTTAATTAGAAAATATCTAATTACTCTAACACATCATCATACCTATTAGTCCTTTTGGCTCAGTGGTGCAGAAGCACCTAGGTAGGCTAAAGGGTAGATCTAGGGCTTCTTTGGTGTTTTGGTTTGTAGTGATGCTAGCTGCATCACTAAAGTAATAATAAGATCAACTTGGTTCTAAGGTGAGGTTAAATAGTTTTGAAGAGTCCCACAATGCAATATTGCTCCTAATTGCTCAAAAAGTGCTCATTTGGCTCAATAGAACATTTTTGGGTTTTGAGGGCCAAATAGGGTAATCAAGTGTTTTAGGGTTCTTATTAGGTGTTTTGGATCCATATTGGGCCTTTTGGAAATTTTGATAGCGAGTAGAGCAAGTTTGGGTAGAAAATTTGCAAAATTGCAAAAATTGCTCATTTCTTACAAAGTTGTCATTGACAACTTTTGCAACTTTTATGCAAAAAGAGAAACTTCTTTGTGGGAGCCCTTCAACAATTTAAAGTAGTTGGAAACTCACATTATAAGCCTATATAAGGTCTAACTCAAATTTTTCAAGAGGTTTGAAGAAGAAGAAATGACATTGTATGGAATGTAATCAACATTTTTCATTATTACAACAATTTTTTGTTTTTAGTGCTTTTTTCATGCTTGTATGGATCAGACTCAGGGATTTCTGAGTTGGAAATATTTGTGGAGCTTGTACTTCATTTCTATTTTTAGTTTGTGTGTTGTTTCAGAGAGTTTTGTGTGTTCAAATAAATTATCTTGTAAGTTAGCAGGTTACTGTTTGGAACTAGGTAGCCGACACAAAATGGAGGCTTAGGGCCATTTCCCATCTATGAAATGTACAACCTCTTGGGATTTGGAACTATACTTCTTCTACATTATGTTCAGCAAAGGAGAGCCCATGGGAAGCACAATAAGTATTTTTAGTGTGATACCCTAAGCAAGCAAACCATGTTTGGTTAGGGATCACAAATATGAAAAAAAGCATTTGGAGTGGATTGAAAGGTCTGATTCTTCAATCCAAGAATGTGGTGAGTAAGTATATGGTGAGAGGAAACTCCAATTTAGAGGAGGATTCTTGGTAAGGACTTTTAGGAGGTTTAAAACCCGAACAACACCAAAATCCTTGAAACCCTCAAATTAAGCCTAAAATTGTGCTTGGGTTGTATAGACAAGTTGGGGGCTTAAGAGTTACAAAATATTCAAGTAATTTGAAAAGGGTATCCAAAAAGGTGATTTTTTTTGGCCATTGTTAAGGGATTTTTCAAAATATCTTAGTTTTAGTGCATTTGGAGGGTTAATTCTTGTAGCCTTTTTCCAAGCAACTAAGTACAAATTGACCTATGAATTGCAATTCGAATAGGATTTTGCACTTTTTTTGGGTGTAGTATATTGATGAGTAACCTAGCCTAGGTATTCATTTGACCAAATGAAAAGGTCCAAGGAGCATTGGAGTTATTTGTTTGTTTGTGGAAGTTTGAGCAATCTTGTAGTAACTTGTTGATGTTTACTAGTTGAAGAAGTGGGGTCTCTTTGATAGAATCCTTAGAGGCATAGGGTGTGAAAGAAGCCTTATTTGATTAGATGGAAGACCTAAGAAGACCCTAGAGAGCTGAGGGTTTGTGAGCAAGATTGGTTGTCACATCAGAGTGGTATCCGAGCAAGTTAAAGATTTGGGAATAGTTGGTGGATGTTTGCAACTACTGGAGAGTCAGTAGGTGAAACCAACATGGTGAAAAATGTAGAACTAGCCAAGGAAGTTGATGAACAAAGGGAGACGAATAGAGTTCTTGAAGAATCCATAGTAAAGGTGAAAGTGAAACTGGATGCATTTACTGAAGTAGCTAGGAGAAAGGAAGAAGAAGAATTTGAGAAGGGTAAAGAGGTATCTTGAATGAAGAGCCCTTCTTGAAGGCTATCAAAGCCTTAGGAGGAAAAGCTTTGGAAGGTGTATCACTTTTCAATGGAAAGATGGACATAGATGCAGTCATGGACTGGATAGATGGCATGGATAACCATTTTGAGTGTGAGGGGGTACTAGAGGCACAAAAGGTTAAAGTTGCTAGGTTAAGGCTTAGAGGCTCAACTCTAACATAGTGGAAATATGTACAAGATGAAAGAATCAACATGGGTAAGACTCCTATAGCTAACTAGAAGGCTATGATCACTAAAGTGAAGGAGAATTTCCTGCCTAAAGACTTTGAAATTCAGCTCCAAAAGAGAAGGTGAGGATTGAAGCAAAAAGGCCTAGACATGACCTCTTATACTAAATAGTTTTAGAGGTTATGTCTGAGATCCAAGCAACAAGAAGATGAGCCAATCAAAGTGGTAAGATACATAAGTGGCTTGAAGTGGAATATCCAAGAGGAGCTTAGTTTGTGGGCACCTACCATAGTTCAAAGATGCCATCAGCTAGCTCTAAAAGTAGAGGAAAAGATAAAAAGGAAAGGATATTCTAACTTCAAGGATAGAGGCAAGGGAAAAAATCAACAGGGGTAAAGATGAGGCTACCAGAGTAGAGGTAGTGAGTAGAAAAATCAAGATGAAAGCAAGTTCATAGAGAAAGCTAGTGATAACTCCTCAAGAGGTGGTTACAATAGGGGGAGAGGCAACCAAGGAGGATAAAGTAGAGGGAGAGGATTAGGTATATCCAATTCATACTTTGCAAGTATGAAATGTTACAATTGTGGTCACTTGGGTCATCCAACCTACAGATGCCTAGAGAAGCCTTCTTCCTCAAATTAGGACAAAAGAGTGGCATATGTGCAAGATGATTGCATCAAAGAATCTAATGTAGACCACATTGAGTCTAAAAAAGGTGAGAACCTCATGTTTAGAAGAGTGCTAATCAAACAACTAGCTTCTGATGAATCTAACCATAGGAGGGCATTGTTTCGTATAAAATGCAAAATCCTAGGAAAAGTCTGTAAAGTAGTGGTTGATTATGGTTCTACTGATAATGCAATATTAGAGGAGGGTGTTACTAAGTTTAAATTGTAGAAGATACCTCATGAAAACCCTTACAAGGTTACTTTCCTCAACAAAGGAAAAAGCATCTTTGTCAATGAGAAAGCTTGGGTGGAATTCTCCATAGTAGGATACAAGGACAAACTGTAGTGTGATGTTTTTCCTATGGATGCTTCTCATCTTTTGCTAGGTGGGCCTTGGAAATTTGATAGTGAAGTTGTGTATGATGGTAGGGAAAATGCCATAACTTTTAAGAAAGGAGGAAAGACCTTCAAAATTCAATTCTTATTGGAAGGGGAGGAAACACAAGTAGAAGTGCCTAGTGTGCTATTTTGTAGTGGGAAAGAGTTTGTTAAAGACCTTAAGGATGAGGAATGTCAAAGTTTTGTAGTAGTGCTGAAATCTGAAGCAAAGGAGAATGTAACCAAGGAACCCTTACCAGTTGAAGTCCAAACTTTTCTTGAAAAATACAAGGACATAGTGAGTGATGTTACTCTAGCTACTCTACCTCCTAGGAGAGTTATTAGTAATCAAACTAACTTTTTTGTAGGTGCTTCCTTGCCTAATAAAGCAACATACAAGTTGACTCCAGATCAAAACTTAGAAGTGGCAAGACAAGTCCAAGAATTGATGGATCAAGGATTAATACAAAAGAGCATAAGCCCATGTGCAATTCCTATTGTGTTAGCATCTAAAAAAGGAGGTAAATGGAGATTATGTGCATATTCAAGAGCCATCAATAGGATTATAATCAGGTATGGATTTCCCATACCTAGGATTGAAGACATTATGGATTGTCTTGGAGGCACCAAATACTTCACTAAGCTGGATTTGAAGAGTGGTTATCACCAAATAAGGATAAAGGAGGGAGATGAATGGAAAACAATATTTAAGACTAATGATGGTGTTTATGAATGGCTTGTAATTTCATTTGGTCTTTCCAATGTCCCTAACACATTCATGAGGCTCATGAATGAAGTGCTCAAGGATTTTATAGTTAGTTTTGTAGTGGTGTATCTAGATGATATACTTATCTTCAGCAAGACTAGAGAAGAGCATATCAAATGTTTTGAGGCAATTTTGAAGACACTTCATGAGGAGAAGCTAGCCATAAATCTTGAGAAGTGTGACTTCTTCAAGGAGGAACTTGTGTACCTAGGATTTTTGGTGTCTCAAGGCATGTTAAAGATGGACAAGGAGAAGGTTGCTGCTATACTAGATTGGCCAACACCTACCACATCCACCGAGGTAAGAAATTTCCATGGTTTGTCTCAATTCTATAGGAAATTCATTAGGAATTTTAGTGGTATTTGTGCACCTTTCTTGGACACTATAAAGGGTGGAGTCAAGTCTAAGTTTAGGTGCACTTTAGAAGCCAAAGTCATTTGAAATGTTGAAAAAACAAGTAGTTACTCAATCTATCCTACAATTTCCTAGTTTTGAGAAATTATTCACCTTAGAATGTGATTCAAGTTGCTTAATAGTACGTGGTTTTTTGAGTCAAGAAGGTAGAACAATGACTTTTTATAGTGAGAACCTTAATGAAGCCAAGAAGAAGTATTCATCCTATGACTTAGATCTATATGCCTTAGTTTAGTGTCTTAGGAAGTGGAAACATTATTTGTTGCTAAAGGAATTTATTGTGTTTATAGATAATCAAGCTCTTAGCTACATAAAAAATTAAGAGAAGTTGAGCAACAAACACTTGAAGTGGATGGAGTATTTGCAGGCCTTTACCTTCATAATCAAGCATAAGAGGGGAAAGTTAACCAAAGTGGAAGATGCACTAAGTAGGAGGATTATGATGGTCCAAGAGATTCAGCTCCAAAGCATTGGAATAGAGAGTTTTCAAAATCTCTACAAAGAAGATGAGGACTTTGCTGAAGACTACAAGGTATGCATGGATTTTGAGAATCATTTTCATCGAAAATTTTCAGAATATACCTTGCAAAATGGCTTGTTATTCAAGGGTAATTAGTTGTACAAAG
The DNA here is from genome assembly GCA_028749045.1 of Cupressus sempervirens. NCBI lineage: Eukaryota > Viridiplantae > Streptophyta > Pinopsida > Cupressales > Cupressaceae > Cupressus > Cupressus sempervirens. The sequence continues at coordinate 55,789,607 of CM053790.1, read as the reverse complement.
GGGTTCCATGAGAGAGAACCTAATATAGGAGAAACATAATGGCAGCCTAAGTGGTCATTTTGGTATAAGCAAAACCATAAAACTAGTGCAAAGGTTCTACTATTGGCCAAAACTAGCGAGGGATGTAACCAAGTACGTGGAGTAGTGCATGGTATGCATGAAAGACAAAGGAGGAATAAAAAAATGCAAGTTTATATCAGCCTATACCAATTCAAAATAGGCCATGGGATTGTGTAAGTATGGACTTTGTTGTAGGTTTACCAAAAACCAAGCAAGGGTATGATAGAATTTATGTTGTTATTGATAGATTCAACAAAATGGGGCATTTCATTCCATGTAGGACAACTAATGATGCTAGTCACATTGCCCACTTATTTTTCAAGGAGGTTGTATAGATTCATGGACACCCATTAAGCATTGTATCAGATAGGGATGCTAAATTTATGAGCCATTTTTGGAAAGCCTTGTGGAAAAATCTTGGTACAAACATGTCATTTGGTTCAGCTTAGCATCCCCAAATTGATGGTCAAACTAAAGTTCTTATAGGACCTTAGGAAACCTTCTAAGGTGCCTAACAAAGGAATATGGCCAAATTTTGGATGTTATCCTTTCATTAGCAAAGTATGTCTATAATGATAGCAAGAATAGTACTGTTGGAAAGAGTCCTTTTGAGATAGTTTATGGAATGCATCCAAGTGGTGTATGTGAACTAAGATATCTTGGTGATATAGATCAAAGAAGTCAACAAGCTAAAGGCTTTGTTTAGACTATGAAGGAGATTCAAGAACAAGTCAAGAAGACCATCCAAGATTACACTGAAAAACTCAATGACAAAGTGGATGAAAAGAGGAAAAACATTCAGTTTGTTGTTGGTGATTATGTAATGATCCATTTGAATAAAACAAGGCTTCAAAAAGGTGTTCCTACAAAGATATAGATGAAGAGGGTAGGGCCTTAAAAAATCTTGGCAAAGTATGGAGCAAATTCCTAAAGGTAGACTTACCTTTAGATTTAGGCATATCCCCTATTTTCAATGTGCAAGACTTGGTGGGATACAAAGGTACCTTACCTTAGATGAGTCTAGATGTTCATGCTAACCTTGAACCTACTGCAATACCTAATATCAACAAGTTGGAAGCAGAGAAAGTATTAGACTCAAGGGTGAAGAAGTCTACAAGGCACAAGGTGTATATGGAACATCTCATTCAATGGAAGGGCAAGCCAACTTCAGAGGCTGCTTGGGTTGTTGAAATATAGTTCAAGAAGGTTGGAATACCCTTAGACATGTTTCCATCAAGTGGGACTTTGTTTTTATTAATGGGCGATAATGTGCAGGAGCACCCAGGTAGGCTAAAGGGTAGACCTAGGGCTTCTTTGGTGTTTTGGTTTGTAGTGATGCTAGCCACATCACTAGAGTAATAATAAGATTTACTTGGTTCTAAGGTGAGGTTAAATAGGTTTCAAGAGTCCCACAATGCAATATTGCTCCTAATTGCTCAAAAAGTATTCATTTGACTCCATAGAGCATTTTTGGGTTTTGAGGGCCAAATAGGGAAATCAAGTGTTTTAGGGTCTTTATAAGGTTTTTTGGATCCATCTTAGGCCTTTTGAAAATTTTGGTATCAAGTAGAGCAATTTTGGGTAGAAAATTTGCAAAATTGCATAAATTGCTCATTTCTTACAAAGTTGTCATTGACAACTTTTGCAACTTTTATGCAAAAAGAGCAACTTCTTTGTGGGAGCCCTTCAACCACTTAAATTAGTTGGAAATGTATATTTTGAGCCTATATAAGGTTGAACTCAACCTTTTTAAGAGGTTGGAAGGAGAAAGGATATTGTATAGAATTTAATCAACATTTTTCATTATTACAATAATTTCTTGTTTTGAGTATTTTTTCATTCTTGTATAGACCAAACTTAGGGTTTTCTAAGTTGGAAGTGTTAGTGGAGGTTGTACTTAATTTTTTATTTAGTTTGTGTGGTTGTACTTAATTTTTTACATAAGCCAAACAAGATGTATATTATACTCATAGAGGTCAGATTCATAATTTTTAGTTAAGTAATTTTGACACTCATGTCAAAGAGAGAGATTGTTGGTCTCAGCTTGGTTTTGACAATTGAGTGTTAACACACTTAAGAAATTTCTAAGTTGATGCCAAGTATAATATAGATGTCCATCTACAGTATGTTCTAAGCCAAAAATTCAATAGGTGCCGAGTTATTAAAGTGCCAAGCTAGTTTTAAGTGCTGAGTGACAATTGATGCCGAGCAAAGTATATGTGTCGAGTAAAGTATAGGTACCGAGCAAGACAAAGTTACTATAGGTGATGCAGGAGCATCTTGCATTGGAAAATTATTGGAAAAAAAAAAAAAAAAATTGAAAAAGAAAAAAAGGCAAAAAAAATAAAAAAATAAAATAAAATTTTGGAGGAGAGAGAAAAGTGACAAAAATTAGAGGAGAAATAATAAAAAATAAAAAGGAGAAAAGAAAGGAAAAGAGGATTTTTATTTTCGAGGTGCATAGGTGGCATAAATAGAAAAAAAATAAAAAAATAGTTGTCATTACATTAATCGAGGTGTGTAGGTGGCATCTTAGAAGCTTGTGGAAAGTTTCTTAAATCTTGCATTTAATATTTGTTGTGATCCATAAAGGAAATGTAATTTTCTAATTGGGTCACATGGTGGTGCTTAGTTGTAATTCTAGAAGGTCATGGAAGTTTTAGAAGGTTGTGGATATTGTGTAGGAGGAATTCTAGAAGGTTGTGGATAAGCCATGCATAGGGTGGTAAGTGCCTATTTAAGCAAGGCATATGAGCATTTCTAATCAAGCTCAAGGAGTAGCTTGAGAAGTGGAAGCTCAAGAAGGAGCTCAAGAAATAGAAGCTCAAGGGGAAGCTTGAGGAGTAGAAGCTTGAGAAGTAGAAGTTGTGGAAGGAGAATCTTGATATCATCTTGTGGGTGTTGTAAGGATCTTCAAGTATAATAAAATTTCTTGTGAAGCATTTTTTTTTATTTCTCTTGGTCTCTATATTGTTGCTTTCTTGATTGTGAGCGGGTAAGGGTGGTGTGGCCCTCTATTAAGTGGTATCAGAGCAGGAGATCCTGAGTGTATAAGCAGATCGCCGAAGTGTGAAGCAGTTTGTACTAGGACCTTGGTTGGGCAAAGTTTATCAGTACTTGTGGATTGCAAATCCGTTGTCCTAGACTTGTGATGTGGTTCCTGATTGTTCGTGTGAGGAGGCAGGTTGTGATCTAATTTGCAAAAAATTCAAGGTTGTCACAAGGAGTGTAGGAAGGATTTGTTGCAGAGGGTTTACGAAGATCTTGGAAGATGGCTCCGAGAGGATTGGACCCTAAGATGATTGCAAAAATTCATGATATAGTGGAGAGAAATTTTTCTAATTCTCGGTTGGATGCTAGATTGGCTAATCAAGCAAAGAAGGTCAAGGTGGAAGAGGATGGAAGAGGATGGTTTTGCTGATCAGTTTGTGGAGCCTGATGTAGAACCTGCAGAGCAACTAGAGGTTGTTGCTAAAGATATTCCTAATGTTGTTGATGTTGGGACAGAGGTTGGTTTTCATGATCAGTTGGTTGAGTCTGACATAGAGACTATAGAGCATTTGGTCATGGATGATCTAGTTGATGTTGGTGGTGACTTGAATGTTGCAGAGCACTTGGTCATGGATGATCTAGTTGTTGGAGGTGAGTTATGTATTGCAGAGCATCTTGTTGTGAGCAATGAGGTTGTTGGTGTTGAGAGTTTGGCATGTATTGATGGAGATCTACATGTTGGTGCTGATATGGAGTTTGTTGTTGCTAATGCGGGGTTTGTTGCTGCTGGTGTGGATTCACTAATTGTTGATGTGAATGGGAGTTTTCTAATGAAGCATTATGTTCAGTTTGTTCCTGGGAATGAGCATGTTGATTGGATGGTTGAGATTCTAGTGTTTGATAGAGTAATGCAGATGTGGAGGATTTGCATGGTGGTTTTGTTGTCCCTATTGAGGTGGAAGCCTTTGGTGAAGATGAAGATGGTTGTAGATTTTCTTTTTGGCGTCCAAGTGTGGGACACACTTTTCTATCTACCTGGGGAGTCTGATGCAGGAGCATCTTGCATTGGAAAATTATTGGAAAAAAAAAAAAATTGAAAAAGAAAAAAAGGCAAAAAAAAAAAAAAATTTGGAGGAGAGAGAAAAGTGACAAAAATTAGAGGAGAAATAATAAAAAATAAAAAGGATAAAATAAAGGAAAAGAGGATTTTTATTTTCGAGGTGCATAGGTGGCATAAATAGAAAAAAAAGAAGAAGTTGTCATTACATTAATCGAGGTGTGTAGGTGGCATCTTAGAAGCTTGTGGAAAGTTTCTTAAATCTTGCATTTAATATTTGTTGTGATCCATAAAGGAAATGTAATTTTCTAATTGGGCCACATGGTGGTGCTTAGTTGTAATTCTAGAAGGTTATGGAAGTTTTAGAAGGTTGTGAATATTGTGTAGGAGGAATTCTAGAAGGTTGTGGATAAGCCATGCATAGGGTGGTAAGTGCCTATTTAAGCAAGGCATATGAGCATTTCTAATCAAGCTCAAGGAGTAGCTTGAGAAGTGGAAGCTCAAGAAGGAGCTCAAGAAATAGAAGCTCAAGGGGAAGCTTGAGGAGTAGAAGCTTGAGGAGTAGAATCTCGAGGAATAGAAGCTTGAGAAGTAGAAGTTGTGGAAGGAGAAGCTTGATATCATCTTGTGGGTGTTGTAAGGATCTTCAAGTATAATAAAATTTCTTGTGAAGCATTTTTTTTATTTCTCTTGGTCTCTATATTGTTGCTTTCTTGATTGTGAGTGGGTAAGGGTGGTGTGGCCCTCTATTAATAGGAGCCAAACAAGATAGAATTCCTATATGTGTCAAGCATTAGCAATCAATGAGTGCCAAGTAACACAAAATCAACATAAGAGTTTGTGCCTTCACAAACTCAGATGTAAACTATTTTTGAGCTGACTCAAGATGAATCTTGAAGGATCTAAAAGATAAGATCAAATCTATTACATTCCTTATGCAATCAACATGCAACCAATTAGAAAAATGGAGAGAGCATGTAACCAATCAGAAAAATGCAAAGAATTGAGTGGGAAAGATAGATTAATCTCGATCGTAGATTCATACCTAACCTTAAGTATCAAAACCTTTATAAGGAGGGTGAAACTCCAAAATTCAAGTGTGTGTAAGAGAGAGTATGGTATGGGAATGCAAGGAGATAATGCTAGTGAAGTTTTAAGGGGTGTAAGGACTTAGAAGAGGAACACCATTGCAGAATCAAGTTGATCAGAAAAGAGTATCAACACTTTGAACAGGGTTATATCAGATTAGATTGGATAGAACAAGGATCTGTAATCAGCAATTGAAGATTAAGTAAATCTTCCCACTTGTAAATTCCAATAGATTTAAAGAGGTTTAGAATAATAAAGTGGGATTAAGTAGTGCATAGGCTTAGAAGGATGAGAGTGATGGGTGTAGACTACGTTTTAAGATGAGATTAGGATTAAGTTAAATAAGATTTGACTTAATCATAAATAAATTAGAATTTATTTAAAAGGGGATTTATGGAGCACTATATATTAAATGAATTTAATACATTAGAGGGGAAATATTTAAATTAAATTTAAATACATTAGGAAATGAACCTATTTAATTAAATAAATAAATAAGTAGAAAAATATGAAAATATAATTAATTAATAAATAAATAATTATAATATCACAAGAAATATTAAATAAATTAATAAAGCATTTGGGATGATTTTAAGTGTCTACATTTTGCTCCTCTTTGATGTGATGTCAGAACAACATTATATCAAAGAAAAAAAAAATATAGGTTGCCTGAGAGAGGATAGGAGTCTTAGGAGTTGTGTCATAGCGATGATAGGGGAGGAGGGTGACCCCTCATGAAAATAGCACAAAACATAATTTTTGGGCCATTTTTGTGAAAAGGTCTTTAGAAGAAAAGAAAGGGTAGTAAAAAGGCATAGATGAACATTTTGCATGACTTGGGCATAAACAGGGGTTGACATGGCCAAAGAAAGGGTACAAGCCCAAAAAGGGACCTTGGAGGGCCTATACAAGCCTCCAAAGGGCTCAAGGAAAAGTCATTTGCATACCTAGAGAGTAGAGAACCAAAGCGAAAGATGGATCCAATTGAGAGACTACAGCTTCTTGGAGAGCGCATTTGGGAGCACCAGAGGTTAGCCAAGATGGGTCTACCGATAAGTCAACTATCCCTACTTGTCAAATTTTGATTATGCATTTAAATTGAAGCATTTATTTCACATTAAATGAGAGGAAAAATAGATTAGGGTAGAGACAACAATTCTCTACTCTATCGTCTGCACAGATGACAAACTAGTGTTCAGGGCTTTGTGAAGACAATAGGATGCACCGTGTCATCATTGTAGATGCTAAAAGGGGGAAACAAGAAGTGGAGATAGGTTAGAGACGACGATCTCCATGTCATCATCTCTAAAGATGATAGTTCAATCAGCCATCGATGGGAAATTGACATCTACACAACTATCGAAGATGTCATATCAACATGTCTATAGTTTGTTGTCTCCGTTGATACGCTTCTACATAGATCAACATTTGTGCCGATTAATGTCTGCATGAATTGGTGTCTTTGTTGATTGGTATGAATCAATGGAATCAAGTGATGGGGATGACCAAGGGTGAACAAAGTAGGATGCCCCATGCCAAGATAAGAAAAAAGAACATGAGATAAATGATGTACTAACCATTGCATGTATATGCTACAAATGGCGATGGTGATGTTTCAGTCACGTGAGAATTATCTAGTGATAATGGTTTTAGGGGAGATATTGACTAAGGCAGAGTGGGGTCAGCTGAGATTATGCAGCTTGGAGCATGTCCATGAGTGGCCTAATTTGAGGGCATAGTCAGCACAGATGTTAGCCCTAATAGAGTGGTGGCATACACTAATGTCAAGCTTCTATCTACCTACTAGAGAGGTGATAGTCACTCTATTGGATGTGTGGCAGATTTTACAAGTATCAATCCATGGTAGATATCCAGAGTATGTACTAGAGGGTGCAGATCCCTATCTACAAGAGTGCTTTAGGCACCAACGATAGAGGCTATTGATCCAAAGATCATGGTTGGGATGGAGAGAGGCATTAGAGAAGAGGTTTCCATGACTTTCTATTTATCTAGCTTCACTTATTTGGAGGATGGTGCTGGACCATGCTGGGCATGGGTTCCCAATTGGCTAGACACGAGTGATGAGCATTTTATTATAGGATGATGGCATAGTTTTCTACTAGGGTCAACCTATTTTGGCCGATTTATATCATGATCTACACATGTATGCCTATAGGACACAATAGACTATAGGTATAAGATTGAAACTATTGATAATGTGGTCATGGGAGCACATAGGCATGACACATCCTATCATGAGGCAAGAAACTCAACAACTTGGGGAGCCATATGCATGTTGATACATGCCACCAATCTAGTACACCTTGACTGAGTCACTTAGATTTTGGAGGAGATGTTTGGATGAGATTATCATGTTCGACTAGACACCATACAATGGTGGGTAGCAATGGGGAGCTATAATACTAGCAAAGAAAGAGGATGATAGTGAGGATCAACTCTACCTCCCTTACATGTAGATAGACTATTGGCTGATCAGTTTGGTCATGCACATTGTCATGAGATATATGCCCTCTAGGGTGCAACAATAGTTCAGGCAAATTCTAGATGTTGTGCTAGGCAAATTTTTACATCCAATGGTATCTTGTGAGTATGAGAGATTATGGGGTTATGGGACCACTCTAAGATTAGCCAAGACATCGTGGTAGGGGATGTAGCCAGTGCCTTGGGTGCATGGATAGGATTGGGGAGATGTAGGGATGACACCTACATACACTTAGTAGTGGGTGGTCCATTAGCCAGTGTGAATTACGATACTAGGAGTGCCATTAGTAGCCGAGCAAGCATAGGGTGAGGGGGATGGGGGATAGGCATTAGTGGTGCCACCACTAGGATAGGAGGTATAGTAGGGTCCTTAAGGGCATAGAGTCTATCAGAGGAGAGGACCATAGGGGCCATAGGTATAGGCACCATAGGGGCCATAGGGACCACCTCATCCAGATGATGTAGATACAGGGAGGGCTGAGTGGGATAGTCTCTAGATAGAGGTTTCCCATCTGTAGGGGGAGGTACATGTAGAGAAAGTTAGGAAATATAGTGTCCAACAGGCCTTGGCATCACTATAGGTTGAGGTATAGGTAGAGTGAGTGAAGGCAGATAGTGCCCAGGAGGCCTTGGTAGCATTGTAGGCTAGGATAGATGCAAGAGAGTTTAGCGACTATAGCATGCAAGCAGAGATGGATGAGCTGGCTAAGAAAGATAATCTTTGGAAAGAGGTGGCCACCCTATGAGTATAGAGAGAGACAACATAGGCAAATGGATGAGTATCAAAGTCGGCATGATATCACTCAACATATGGTACAACCTTGGGTGGTGATGGTTGTGATGTAGGAGGCCATGACAACACACCAACATGAGGCACATGTTGTGCAAGAGGCAGCCTACTCTAGGTCTTTATATCATGATGCCGTGCTGATAGATTAGCATAAGCTAGATTTTCTAGATGTGTCCAACTAATGGACCACAGGTGGTTGCTAGAGATAAGAGGCATTGGTTGGATAGGGTAGGCCTCCATAAAGAGGGGGTATAGGAGGGGTGGGCCCTCACAGCCAGCTCCATGATTTCTACAGTGAGCAGTTTTGACACAATGAAATAGATGCAGTGAGTTTTTTGATGATGCATTATGCATGGTATACTACATGATTCTTTTTGTATACAGACTGTACACAGACTCTTTTTTTTTTGATATATATATGACATGATTCAATGGGCCTATATGTATATGGATGATTGTATCTTATGCACGTGATGTCTATTGTGATGCAGAATGTGTGTGATGTTATGTTTCTTATGATGTATATATGATGACTAATGTGTGGATGATGTAGGTCCTATGGTGATATATGAGATGTATGCATTTTGTTATTTTATATGTATGGATTTACTACATACTTTGTGAGATGTATCCTGATGCATATGTCACTAAATGTAATGGCAATAATGTATGTATTTAATGGATTAATGAAATGAATAATGTGATCTAATAATGAATGAAATGCCTAATGCAATGAATGTGTTAATATGACAATGAATGTACCCTTAATGAAATTTCAGCAACAAAAAAGGACACTAATCATGAATGCAAAGTGAAATGATGAAAACTTAAGTGTAAATATGAAATATGCAACTCTAATATGAATAAACCTAATGAATGTACATGTATCAAGCTTTTCACTCGTAGGAATCAAGTAGCCTGGCATAGGGGGGGGAAATAAATAGAACCTTTGTCTCAAGTAAGGTGTGATGAAATCCTATGCTACATGAATCATAACTACATGATACTGAGGGATCTGGTTGTGTTTATATGGGAGAGCACACCCTAGTTTGATTTTGCAAAAATAGTTATACACCATATGCTATTGAAGCATAGATGATAGAGTTCCTTTGCATGGACTAGAATCTCAATAAAATAGATACTTTAGGACAACAGATGTAGTTTTCATAGTCATGATGGAACAAATGTCATGTACACTTTGGAAAGGTCTAGGCACATCCAAAGTCTTTTTAGGGATCTTTGGCGGAACATGTGCTAACTAGTTGCCCTGAGTGAGCAATGCATAACCATAACTTGAAACTATCATATATGTACTAAAGCATCAACAATAGATCATACCGAAAATGACATGTGTCATCAGTTGGAGCCATTTAGGTGATACCAAAATATGGAAGATCAAGGCACACCATAAAAGGCTGCTACTAACACACAAAATGAAATCAACCAAAAAGAGACTACATGACCATGTAGTCATTCAATCTAGAGTTCCTACCAAGAACATGAAATCACAAAGGTGAAGGTCATAATGCCATGTATAGGAAGGATTCATCCTATGAAAGTGTGTTTGTTTGATGTTGTTGCAATGTTTGTTGGCAAGGGTTGTGAAAAGAAAAATTGTCTCAAGCTGTTAAGTCTCAAATGGTGATTTTGTTTAGGTTCTGTTGTAGTCACTTTTGTGGAAAAAATATTAGTGTAATGGGATTAGGACAAAAAATCGATAGAAAAATACCTCATAGACTAGAGGTCTTTTGAAAAATGGGGTTGACATGATGCCTCATAGACAAGAGGTTTTTTATTAGATGCATGAAAAGTGCAAGTCAGATAAGACTTTTGTACAAAGGTGGGATGAATGGCAAAATGTGGGGAAGGGAAATGAGCCTTATAGTTAATGGACCAAAATACTTTTTTCAAGAACATTTTTTCTACTTTTTAGTCATCTCTTTAGGAACATTTATAAATGTTTTTGGAGTTCTCTGATTTTTTGATTTTTTTGTATTTTTATGGAACTATAAAAACATTGTACATGAATTGCAGAACTAAAGCATAGAACCACTTGAGATGTTGGATATTTATAGGCTTAGGGAGCAGATCTCCCTCTGAAGTGGCAATCTAATATGCCCTAGAACTATATTTGGCTGTAATGATAAATGGACTAAGCCAATTAGTTTCAAATTTTTCTTTCTTTTCATGGTTCTGGAGGTTCCTCATGTTATGCTGCAAAACTAAGTCACCCATCTCAAATTCCTAAGGTTTGAATTTTTTTTGAAACTAAATCTAAAGGAAATTTTGATATAAATGGAGGTGGTTCAAGGCATTGAGACATCTCTCATTGAGGAGTTGTAGCTCTTGCAAGTGAGCAACTTAGTATTTTTCTTCAGACATTTGATCCTTGAGAGAGATTCTGGGGGAAGGGAGCCTAATTTCAATGGGTAAGACAACTTTAGAACCATAAACAAGGGAAAATGGAGTGGCTCTTATGGGGGTATAGATGGAGGTATGGTAGGCCCAAAGGATAGGAGCGATTTGGAGGTGCTAGTCACGACCAACTGCATCAACAATTTTCTTTAAGATTTTCAAAATGGTTTTATTGGTTGCTTTAGCTTGGCCATTGCCTTGGGGGAAGTATTTGGTGGAAAAATACTGGGTGATTCCAAATTTCCTACACAATGTGGCAACTTCCTAATTTTTGAAAGGAGTTCCATTATTAGTCATGATGTCTTGAAGTATACCAAAATGATAGATAATGTAGTTCAAGATGAACTTCGAAATCTATTTTCCAGTGGTGTAGGTTAATGGGATAGCCTGGACCCACTTTGTGAAGTATTCACTGGTGGCAATAATATACTTGTGGCCATTTGTAGAATTTGGATATATTTGACCAACAAGATTGAATCCCCAATAGGAAAAAGGCCATGGTGTGATGGTGGGTTGAATGTCTTGGGTAGGGGTGTGTATCAAATTGCCATGTTGCTAACAAGGAACACATCTTTTCACAAAATGATATGCATCCACTTCCATAGTAGGCCAATTGTAACCTGTTCTAAGAAGCTTTTTTGCTAACATAAGGCCACTGGAATGGGCACCAAAAATTCCTTGGTGAACCTCTTCTAATGCCTTTTGGGCTTCATCTAAACTGAGACATCAGAGGAGGGTTCCATCGAAGTGTTTTCAAAAAGGTGTATCACCTAGGATATTATATCAAGCAATGCGATGGATGAAGGTTTTGCTTTGATTCATGGAAAGGGCTAAGGGGATCATTTTGTGATAGAGGTAAGAAAAAATGTTAGAGTACCATGGAGACTCAAGACCAAAAATCTCACACACCAACTCTGATTTGGGTTGCTCACATGCAGGAAGAAAAAGATTCTCAACATAAACTCACACTTAAGACTATACTTAGGCATGGCAAGCATGGAGACAATGATGGCCATGACATCTACTGCTTCATTATTAGCCCTTGATATCTGCTAAAAGACTATCTCAAGATCTTCAACTATTCGATGATATGGTAAAAAATTTTCATCTTTTGTTTGGTATTCATCTGTGAATTGTTTAATGACCAATTAAGCGTCTCCAAAGACAAGAAAACTCTTAATATTCCATTTGATAGCTTGACAAAGCCCTGTTACCAATCCTTCATACTTAGCTATGTTGTTTGTGCAAGGGAATGAAATTTAATAAGACTTAGGAATGGATCTCCTTGTGGTGTAACAAACAAAATTCCTTCCCTCGATCCCTTTTGTGTGAAGGAGCCATCAAAAAATAACTTCCATTGTGTACTAGAGGTAACAATCATAATTGTGTCATTTGGAAAATCTACTATAATAGGATGGTCTCCTTGAAGAGGAGCTTCAACAAGTTGGTTTGCAATTACTTATCCCTTAATAGCCTAGCGATCCTTATAAACAATGTCGAGTTCACTTAAAATCAAGACCCATTTTGTAGCTTGACCAGTGAGGTAAGCTTTTGATAGCAAATATTCAAGTGGATCTATCTTGACAATGAGATGTGTAGTGTGATTAAGCATATAATGGTGTAGTTTCTATGTGCAAAAGACTACTACCAAACAAGCTCTCTCAATAGCAATTTAGTTTAACTCATAGCCAACTAATGTGTGATTGAGATAGTATATGGCTTGCTCATTACCTTTGTCATCTAGTTGTGCCAAAAGAGCACCTAAGGAAATTGAAGTGGCACAAATGCATAGGATCAATGGTTATCCTACAATGGGAGGGACAAGAACTGGTGGATTAGCCAAGTATACTTTAACTTGCTCAAATGCTTTTTGACATAGGAAGTCCCATTGAAATTTAGTGTCTTTTCAAAGAAAATGTTGGAGTGGATGAACCTTATTTGCTAACTGGGACACAAATCATCTGATTGACTATAGCCTTCCCTAAAAACTATGGAGTTGTTTCAATGTAGTAGGTGGAGGCATTTGCATGATGGCTTTCACTTTGACGAGATCAATGTCAATGCCTCTTCTTGACACTATGTATCCTAACAACTTGCTTGATTTGACCCCAAAAAAACACTTCTTTGGATTTAGGCACACTTTATATTTCTCCAACCTTTTAAAAATGGTGGTGAGCACATCAATGTGGGAACTCATGTGTCTTAGATTTTCTTAGAATGTCATCAACATAGTCCTCCATTATGACATGTAGAAGATCATGAAAGATTGTAGTCATTGCGCATTGATAGGTGGCACTAGCATTTTTTAAGACAAAAGGCATGAATTGGTCACAAAAGGTTCCCCATGGGGTAGTAAATGCCATTTTATGTTGATCTTCTTCTACAATTTTGATCAAATTGTAGCCAGAGAAACCATCCATTAAAGACAACATTTCATGTCTGATAGTCAAATCCACTATGATGTCTCAAAATTTTGAACAAATGTGGATACCCCCAGATGCTTTCCCTATAGGAACAATGTTGGAAACCCACTCAGGATAATCAATAGGTCGGATGAATTTTGCCTCTAGCATTTTTTGTAGTTCTACTTTAACCAAAAGTGCTACCTTAGGATGCATCTTGCACAAATTTTGTTTCATAGGTTTAATATTTGGATGTAATACTAAGTGATGCATAACCAAATCTGTGTCTAAACCAGGCATGTCTTTGTATGTACATGAAAAATTGATTTTTCCTTTTTGTAGGAACTCAGTCATCACTTTTTGTTCTTTAGGACTTAAGGTAGTGACAATGTACGTGATTTGTGGACTATCTACCATTCCCAAGTTAACTGGAATTATGTCCTCATTCAATATAGATGAATTTTTTGGTGGTAAAGATCTGAATAGCAAGTCAATCTCTCCCTCTTCTGGTGCCTCTAGGAGGTTTTCACTAGAAGATGCGCCCTTTATTTTGTCTTTTTCTTCATCCAAAAGTGCTCCAAAAGAGTTTTCACTAGAGGATGTTTCTTTTATTTTTCTATTTTTATTTTCTTTTTCACTTTTATGACTAAGAGAGTTGGCTTGGCTACCAAAGTAGGCTTCCTCATTGTATTGTATCTCATGTTTTTAATCTTGGAGATTGTTAAGGCTAAAGAGTGCCATCACTACTTTGTTAGAGTTATAGATATCAATAGTTGGTGGTGTGTCTTGAAGGTCCCAATCTATCATGTCAAGGTTGGTGAGGGGTAAGTTGGTAGATGAAAGGTAGGTGATGGTAATGGCACAGACATAATTGTCTAGGTCATCCTTAATGTATTGGAAGGGTACTTCAAAGAATTCCTCCTCTTTAGTCTCAAAATTAGGTTCAACCATACATTAGTTGGCAACAAAGGACACCTTGGGTTTAATGGAGCCCAAACCACATCCTTTAGGATAGCGATTAGCCTTAAGGGGTTGTCTAATTCCATCTTCTTTAGGTCCAAGGATGGTATCATAATATCTCATGATTTCAATGATCAGAGGAGCCTTCACATACTTATCTTTAGGGAGTTCCATAGGATCATATTTTCCATCAAAATATAGCCAATCTAAGCTATTAGACTCCATGTGTTCACCACTAAGTAAACCCCAATGTTCAAATATTGTCTTATTAACATGCATAGTATCCTTGTTTGTAGAAGGTGGTATTTTGAAAGGTTTTCCAAAGGATCGGGGGGAGAGTGGTAGCTGTCCAACACACAAGGCATTTTCAAACTTATACTTGAGCCCATTCCTTGGTCAACAAAAGTAACCTTCTTCACTGTAGTATTGACCTTAATATCTTCAACCTTCTCTTTTCCTTTATAGAAACTGGAATCAATATTGGCTAACTTTGGTACCATTGTAGAAGGTGATTCCATTATTGTGAGAGGTCTAGGTATAACCTTAGCAAACTGTCATGTTCCCTTTTCAAATAATTAAAAATAGTAATCTTTGCTAAGGCAGGCAGGCCCAAAAAGGTGAAGTTTTGGAAAAAGGGGATAATCTTTGGAAGCTAATGGACTAATAAACGAAGATTATTATTAAAATATGTTTTATTAACCCCTCTTGGATGTGAGTTAGGGTTATGCCCTGTTTTAAGGGGTTTGGAGGCATTTTGGGCTGATTCCAGAACTTGATTTTTGCTCATTTCTTTGTTATTCTTCAGATGCTGCCAAACCTGTGGAGAAGGAGACCCAAGAACACGAGTTTGTAGGTTTCCAGGGAGACCCAAGAATGGGAGTTTACAGGTTTCTAGGAAGGCTAAGGATGGGAGTTTGAAGCCATTCCATGTGCATGCTCATACAGAGTTTGCCTTTGTGCTGAATAGTGTAGATTTGTGGGTTTTCGAGTGTGTTTTTTTGGTATGAGTTTGGTGTTTTCAGTTGAGTATTTCATATCAGTTTGGGTTGCTACTGTATTTCAGACTTTAAGATGTTAAAATGGAGCTGAATATATGCATTGGGACGTGATTAAACTTCTGAGATAGATTATTAGTGTTTTTGTGGTGTTTTCGAGCATTTTTGTGTTAATTTCGGGAGCCCGATGAGCATAGTTTTTGTCATACATTTGTGAGCTATTGTGTAAAGGATATACACATTTGGAAATGTCATTTTTTAGGCCATTATGCTGCTTAAATTTCTATAAAAATTTCCATTTTCAGATTTATTAATAATAGGTGAAGCTTTTGGCACTATTTTCGACATACCCGATTCGGGGTTTCTTGAGAAATTTGGTGGATCTTTGTGATATTAGTTGTTTGATTTTGAAAACCTTATTAGAGGCATGAAATATCATATTAAATCAGTAAAGGGACATTTCAGTGGTATCAGAGCCATGATCTTGCCAGCCTGAGGGTTTGTAGAAGTTTGCATGTCAGTTTTGACAACTACCCAGATCTTGCATGTCAGTTTTGACAACTACCTAGATCTTGCATGTCATAATTTATGGTTGCATGTTGCTTCTAATCAGTTGCATGTCAAAATCTATGGTTGCATGCTACTTCTAATCATTTTCATGTCAGTTCTTGGTGAATTTGGTGGTTGCATGTTGCTTCTAATCACCTGCATGTCGAAATCTATGGTTGCATGCTACTTCTAATCAATTGCATGTTAGTTCTTGGTGTTTGAAGAGGTTATAACCTATTGGGGTTACACTCTACTTTATCCAGAATGGAAAGGTATAGTACAGAGTCTCAGAGGACATGATCTTGGACAATTGATATCCAGAGTCAGAACAGTAGAAAGGATGGTTATTTAGACATTCGAGATAAACTTAAGAAAATAAGCCATGACATGTCTGAATAGTTGGTTGAGCACCATCGTATATTGAATGACATGTTGTCCGACCCAGCAAAGGTGGATAAGTTGACTGGATTTCTATTTGGCAAATTTTCTCACAAGGTAGATGACACAATTACCAAGAACTTGCATGAGGAGTTTGAGAAACTAGCTTATAGCCAAGTAGAGCTCTCAGATTCTACTCCACCATAGGAGGTAGTGAGAAAGGATATTACACAGATTGATAGTAATGGTCAACTTGATACTCAAATTGAGACATTTGTATACAGGTCGTTAAAGGGTGATATCATAGGTATTCAGGATGGTATAGTTACAATAGGTAGTGACTATAGCATAGTGGTTTCAGATGATGATTATGAGGATGTTGTTGTGCACGATGGTGAGATACCTGGTAGAGATGAGCAGACATTGAGCATTCATGAATTTGCTGAGAAAGAGTACCAGGCACAGTTAGATGCTTCGTCACATGAGGTTGAGGCTGGTAGTACTTTACACGATTTGTCCAGCCAGCTGAAAGTGAACAAAGACAGTATTGTGACTTCATTATCTCATCATGACAGGTATGTGAAGTTAGTTGGTATTGGTCATATTACTCAAGTGAGGATTTTGCTTGAGTTACCAGCTGATTCTAGTTTACAAATATGGACTTGAGATTGTTATATTGGCATTTGGGATTCAGTTGATTGGAGATCTTTAACACATTTTGGTAGCAGTGTTTTTTTGGGTGCTATCATGGATTTGATTAGTAGATTGCATGGTGTTGTCTTTCTTGTGCTAGCAGCTTGTCCGATGTTGCTATTAGTTTTTATACACCAGTGTTGGGATTTGTTCATATATCCAGTCGACCATACTTGCTGGAGTGTGTTGATGATCTTTCATATTTGGCAGTGTGTACAGATGAGTCCCAGGATCATATTGGCATTGTTGACATCCAGGAGGATGCAGTGGGCAGTTTTGAAGACTTAGTTTCTTTGGGTACAAAGGAGTTGGACAACAGTGCTACAATTTTTGATACTCCATTTGTTGATATGAGCTTTAGAGTTGATTCATAGGATATGGATGGTAATAATCTAGAGACTAGTAGCTTTGAGGATACTCCTTTAGACAGTGCATCAGAGGAGGTTTGTAGGAGACAGTCAAGCCAGTGCCATCATGTGTCTAATCAGTTGAGAGTTAGTGAGTGAGATATTGCTATTGCTTGCCAACATTTTGATGCTTCTCGTCAATTGTTAGTAGTTTATGGATGGGGTTCTCCTACTAGTGATGAGTAGGGAGGCAGTTATCTTTCCTTGACAGAGTTCCACTCTTTATGGGAGGCTATCCAGATTCTGAGATAGGATTATATGCAATTGGTAGCCGACAGAGATTATCTTATGGAGTGGGGTAGTACAACATATGATGCATTGTTGGCCAATGAAGATGAGGTGAGTGAGCTTACTAAGAAACTTGAGGTGACTTCTAAGATTCTTGAGAGTACACAGTTGGCTTTCAAGGAGTCACAGTTTCATTTGGCTAAGGTGACCATGGAGTTAGAGCAACTACAGTCTTTACTAGATTTTGCATAGTCACAAGCTATGGTGTCTGATGATCCGAGGATGTCCATGGTCGAGATTGTCAAAGATAGTGGAGATGGGGATGCATCCATCCTTGATACTAACATTGGCATATCAGGTTCATTCCCACTAGAGTCAGGTTCAGTTGAGTTGGGTGCTGTAGCAGATTGTTGTGGTATGCCTAACATAGTGGTGACTTCTAGCACTAATGGCACGAAGACTAGAGATGCTGTATCAAAGACCATGTGTGATGTTGGTGAGCCGATAGTTGGCATGGTTCCTGCTAGTAATACTACTCCCTTGGCGATGTCGTTGGAGGTAGTAGTCAGTTCCAACTTGGTTAGTGATCGATTGCAGTTAATTACATCTGGATTGCAGTCTGAGCCATTGACTGAGATTGGCGCATTCTATCAGCATTACATTGTAAGGTATGCTCATCAATTTACCTTTGATGAACATATTGATGAGATGATGATACAGAGATGTACTTTGGTTCCTAGTGCTTATCATCAGTTATGGGATAGTTTAAAGCCTCAGGATGAGAGTTGTGATGGGGACGACATGGCAATAGGTTCTACAGTTGACAGCTTGATAATACATGACTTAGAGTAGGAGTTTCAGAGTGATGCTTTAGCAAGTGTTGTTATTGATTCTACTCCTTTGGCTATGACATCTCCTGACTTAGCTGGTGATCAGTCACTGTGGGTTGTATCACTTGTTCATGGTGAGCTATTGACTGAGGTTGGTTTTTTTTATCAACATTATATTCCAAGGTATGTACATCAATTAGCATTTGATCCTTGTGTTGAGGAGTTGATGGCAGGAAAATTTGGTTTGGGTTCCAATTCTTTTTGTTTATCTTGTGATGGCTTTTCACCATCAGGGGTGCATGATAGTTATGGTTATGAGATAGTGGTTGGTGATCTACAGAGTTGTGTTGACTGCAGGCGTTGTATAGTGTGTGGATTCTCCATACTTGGTACAATTTCATTTAGGAGCATTCACCATTGTTGCAGAGTTGGATTGTACATTCCGTATAGGCCAGTGGAATGCATTGATGGTATTTACTGTGTTGGTAGTCCACTTTACTTGGGTTTGGATGTTCTAAGAGTTTGTGGCTCGTGGGTTTCTGACTGTGGAAGTTGTGATTTTGGAGTTTGGTTGAGCTATAATTGTTAGTTTGATTATGGATTCCTCTTGGTCATATTGCAGAGGATATTGCAGGAGCCTGTGTTAATTGGTAGTAGTATAGTTCATGACTACATTTGGGATTCAGGTGGATTGATTGGTTTATTGTTCAGCCATTGCTTGAGGACAAACAATTTTTGGGAGGGGAGGACTTTTCATGTCCCCTTTTCAAATAATTAAAAATAATAATCTTTGCCAAGGCAGGCAGGCCCAAAAAGGTGAAGTTTTGGAAAAAGGGGATAATCTTTGGAAGCTAATGGACTAATAAATGAAGATTATTATTAAAATATGTTTTAGTAACCTCTCTTGGACGTGAGTTAGGGTTATGCCCTCTTTTAAAGGGTTTGGAGGCATTTTGGGCTGATTCCAGAACTTGATTTTTGCTCATTTCTTTGTTATTCTTCAGAGGCTACCAAACCTGTGGAGAAGGAGACCCAAGAATGGGAGTTTGCAGGTTTCCAAGGAGACCCAAGAATGGGAGTTTGTAGGTTTCTAGGAAGGCTAAGGATGGGATTTTGAAGCCACTCCATTTGCATGCTCATATAGAGTTTGCCTTTGTGCTGAACAGTGTAGATTTGTGAGTTTTCGAGTGTGTTTTTTTGGTATGAGTTTGGTGTTTTCAGTTGAGTATTTCATATCAGTTTGGGTTGCTACTGTATTTTAGAATTTAAGATGTTAAAATGGAGCTGAATATATGCATTGGGACGTGATTAAACTTCTGAGATAGATTATTAGTGTTTTTGTGGTGTTTCCAGGCATTTTTGTGTTAATTTCGGGAGCCCGATGAGCATAGTTTTTGTCATACATTTGTGAGCTGTTGTGTAAAGGCTATATAGATCTGGAAATGTCATTTTGTAGGCCATTATACTGCTGAAATTTCTGTAAAAATTTCCATTTTCAGATTTATTAATAATAGGTGAAGCTTTTGGCACTATTTTCGACATACCCGATTCGGGGTTTCTTGAGAAATTTGGTGGATCTTTGTGATATTAGTTGTTTGATTTTGAAAATATGATTAGAGGCATGAAATATCATATAAAATAAGTAAAGGGACATTTCAAAAACTCACTAATTGGACAAAAATTGGTCGGGCACCCTCCAATCTCTTACAAAAAGCAAAAAGTAAAGGATCACCTAGAATTGTGACCTCCCTTCTTTGGTGGGAAAATTTCAAGCATTGATGATATGTAGGTGGTACCACTTTGAGTGTATGTATCCAAGGTCAACCAACCAATATTTTATATGGAAAGTTCAAATCTAGGACATGGCATTCAGTATTTATTATAGTTGGCCCAACCTTTAGTGGTAGCATGATAACTCCTTTTGATTCTCTTTCTCTTTGATCATATGCTTTGATTGTGATCCTTTTATTGATATCTAGGAGGTCTTCTAGAAGCCCCAAGAAAAAAATCATCTTCAATGTACAAAGGTTCAAACTAGATCCATTATCTATAAGGACTCATTTTATTTTATGTTGTTGTATAAGGAATTCAATGTGGAGCAACAAATTGTGGTGTTGATTAGGACCTTGGAAATCTTTATCTGTGAAGACAAGGTGTTATTGGGCAGCAAGATTTTCAATCATGGTGGTGAATTGGGATACATTAATGTTTTTAGGTACACAAGACTCTAAAAGAGTAGTCTCCAAAATCTCTTTGTGGATGGGTGAGGTGGTGAGAAGTTCTAGAATGGATATTTGTGTAGGAGTCTTCCTTAACTAGGATAATACATCATAGTGAGAAGCAGGTATTTGTGAAGGCACAAAAAGCACATGTGGAACTGATGGATTAGTGGGGTTGGGAGTGGCAACTTGCAAAGTAATTCTTCCCCACTGAGTGGTTGCATCACAATCAACTGCTTGTAGGACAAGGGTATTTATGTGAGTGTCCACTTCTTCAATGCGACCACACATGGAATCAAAACCACATATATCATTTGTTTCTATTTTACCACACAAGGAGTCAAATCCTAATATGTGGTTAGTAGAATAGTCATAGTGGAGTGCATTTGATGTGGAAACTCAATTTACATTGTTTGTATTATTGTTATTATTATTGTTGTGGACAGGGAAAGACTTTTGAAATATGTTCAGTTTAGCATTTTTAGAGGATTTTCCTCCTTTAACCTCAATTTCCCCATCATCAACAAGATTTTGAATGAAGAATTTGCATTTCATACACTTGTTTGTATCATGTCCTTTGATGCGGTGGTATTTGCAACATTTATTTTTCCTATACCATTTTGATTTGGGTTGATTTTTATCAAAGGGTCATGTGTTGGGGAATACCATCAAATTGTGATCTACTAGTTTTTGGAATATGGCATCCAAGGGTTCAAAAAAGTTAGTAAACTTCCTATTTAAATCATAATCATGGTTGTAATTGTTGTTATTGCAAGGAAAAAATTGTAATTGATTGCAAGATTGCTGGTTGTTCTGATTGTTGTTTTGATTCTAATTGTCATGGTTTGAATTGTTATTGTTTTGGTTACGATAGTCGTTGTCATTGTTGTTTCAACGTTGGAGGTTTTGTACACTTTTGACATTAGTGACACGTTTATTTTTGGACCAAAACTTGGGTTTGCTATTGTTGTTCATGTCATTGTTTGAGGATGAAGAGCTATAATGTTTAATGGAACCCTTGTCTAAGAGTCCATTTTCAATGTTCTTTCCTTTCTTGACTAATGTGGCAAAGTCTTCGAGACTAGCCATTTGGAAAGAGATCTCTAGTATTAAATTCTTGATAAATATGTCCACAAGGTGGGAATCCTCAATTTTTTATGGCATGCGATTAGCAAGATGCCTCCACCATTATAGAAAGTTGGCAAATATTTCACCATTTTGTTGTTTTGTGTTGCACAAATCACTCAATGAGGAGTGATGTTCAATGTTGTAAGAGTATTGTGCTACAAATTTCCCTACCAAATCATTGAAGGAAGTGATGAAACCCTTGGGTAATTTCATTAGCCACTCAAGTGTAGGACCTCCAAGACTTCATGTGAAGAGCTTCTCAAGATAATCCTCACTATAGGCTACTCCTTGACATAAGACAAAAAATTCCTTGAGATGTGTGATAGGACATGTTTCTCCTGTGTATTTATCAAATTTAGGAATCTCAAAGTTTGGTGGAAATGGTATCATGTAAATGGATATGTCAAATGGAAAGGGACAAATTTCCTCAAAAGGGAAATCCTTCACCCCTTTGTTACTCATGGTATGGACCAAATTTTGGAGTTCATGCAACTGCTAGGCTAGATCTAGGTTTGGTTGCATTTGTGATTGTTGGGAATCGATGAACCCTACTCCCAAGTTGTATGGAGTCCCAAATGTATTGTGAGGTGGTGGAAGTAGCAATGCTCCACTTTTGCCAATGTATTGATATGCAGTTGTGGGAATTGGCATACATGTTTTCATCATACTTGTTGGCATTTGTAAATAAGAAGAATATATTGATTGTGTTGGAATTTCCATCTATTGTGTAGGTACTTGCCCAATGTTTAAGCATCCTATAGTTGGACTTATCAAGGTTGAATATGGAATACTAGCATGTGTAGCAGTGTTGGGCATAGCACTAATGATTTGTTGAACATGTTCTGCACTTAATTAGACCATTGGTTGTGTTAAAATACTTGATATAGGTATGGAATTGGTTCTCACCATAGGTTCTTTGCCCTTGCCAGATGTTTGGGCTATGTTTGGAGTTGGCAACACGGGAGCACCATCCTTGGTAATTTGTCTAAATAAAGTGCTCTCATCAAAACTCATAGGGACATTAACACCATCTTTAACCAGGTTTAGCAAGATCTCAATCTTGTTTCTTGTAATATACTTTTCCAAAATTTCCAAGTTGCATGGATGTGCAAGAAATGTTTGGACATCACTAGGGACATTATTATTGTGAATGAGATCTTCATCTTGGTACACTTCTTCATCATCATGTGAATTACTCCCTAGAGTGGTATTTCAAAAAGGATTCTCTAGTTCTTCTGTGGAGGCTAAGCTAGGCATACCAAAGTTCATACTAGGGGGAAATGTGCTCCCCAATGAGGCTGATCATGGAGGAAAAGGATTCTCCATCTCTTGTTGTCTTAGTGATTCCAAAAAATGAGACATAGGGTTAAATGTGAATTTGTCAAATCATGTTTGTACCATATAATTGTGATCAAACCAATGGGTGGAAGGTTACGGAAGAAAAGGAAAATGCAAGAGAGAAATTGAACCTTATATAATAAAAGGGGCAACAACCTAAATGTAAACAACAGACCTTGTTGAATTGGAAAACCAAGTGTGATGTAGGATAAAAAGTATCTTTCTCCTACCAAAGATGGACAAATGATCTTTGGGCAAGATAGGACACCTAATAGATTACTCACTATTTGGAGATGGACTTGTGATCCCAAATAAGTGAGTTCAACTATAATAATTGTTTGCTTATGGATAAAGGTCTAGTATTGTAATCTCAAAAGTTTTGTGACTAAGATGTTCTTATGGCCAAAAGATTAAGGTTCAAATGATCAAGCTCTTTATAGGAAATTTTGCGAATGGAAGACTAGGAATTTTAAAAATGGGTTGATGTGGAAAATGAGGGTGATATGGTGACTATGTAGATACTCAATCTTCTCTCAGTGGAAAAAAAAATCTTGGGTTTACTCCAAGGAAGGCAAACCAATTTCAAAGTTTACCATTGTATAAGATTCTATCATTACGATCTTGTTTAACTTCCTCTTTCTTGATGTCTTTGATAGTGTATTGGAATTGTTTATCATTGTGTGCTAGGTTTTTCCTTTCTTTGTATACAAATGGCTTGTATAACTTCACCTTCTTAAGTTTGACTTTTTTAGTCATGGCAGGAACAAAACAAACCCAGTTACAAGACCAAGTATGAAAATTTTGCAAATAAGCTTGTAACTAAAAGACCCAATGAATTTCAAATGCTAGACCAAATATAAAAACTCATGAAAATAACTGTAGGTCAAGAGAACCCACTTACAACCATTTGACTCACTGAATGTTTAGCTCACCATTTCACTCATTTTTGAACTTGTTTGATGTTTGATATTAGTTTTGAATGTTTAAACAATCAAGCACACTGAACACATCAACAATCCTAACAAGGGCTGCCACTAGGATGTACAAGGATTATCTATAGGGCATCGTCGATATACGCAAGGTATGTGTGGCCCAAATCTATAGATGAAAGAAAATAATACCACATAGTTGGGAGGAGACAGTAACCCAAATCTCCACCTTCACTTTCCAAAGGTATAAAGTTCTTTGGGGCTTAGCCAAGAGTGACAAAATTTTTCTTCCAAGAGAGGTGTCTTTTGACTTACCCCTCAATTTTTATACTTTTCCAGGATCTTGAGTTGAGGTTGTCCCAAGGGGTGATGAAATCCCCAAGTAGGCCTCCTAAAAAAATATAAACAAGACCACTTATTTCTTGTGCACTCAAGATCACTTGAAGGCACAAAAGGATAGAATACATAAGTGGCCTCAGGGTTTAAAAGACACTTGTTCTTTCTCAATGAAGCTTATATTTTCTATCTACTTTGAAGACACTCGTGTTTAAGTATGCATTGTTCTTTCTAATTTGATAGCATTGTCAACATAATAAAAGTGACGATTCGTCAACATAAAGTAAATCAATCATCTTCAACATAAATAAAATGCTAAAAATAAACAAATTCCTTTAAGTCATTCAAGATTGAGTGAATTCATTTAAAGCACCAAATCCAAATATTTCATAGCAAGCTTCTTTGACCTTAGGCATTGAAGAGTGTATTTGTTATCTAAACAGTCATTCCAATGAAAGCATGTAAATATCTTTAAGGCACTCAAAATTGGGTTTGATTACTCTATTCATGCATTCTAATGAAAAACTTGTTCATTTATTAAGGCATTCAAGAGTTTGTTTGAGCATCATTCATTTAGATAAAATGTGTGTAAATTTTCTTAGATCATTTAAGAGTGTTTAATATTTTACCTTAATGCATTCAAGATTGTGTTTGGCTTTTGATATTAGTTGCAACATGCATTCCATGAAAAATGATTGATTCATACAAGTTCATTCACCATTTATTATCTACAAGTGATTAAAATCACTACAAATTTCCAAGTGATTAAAATCATTAAAAAATTCCCAAAGCGTGTTTCCTTAAATAAAAATAAAATAAAATTAGAAATCCATGCAAATCAACCAATCGATGACTTAAGTATTAATAATATCTACCAATCTATCAAAACTTAGAGATGATAGATACTAGGTGTAGACGACAGAACTACATAGACACTAGAACTATAGACAATAGAACACAGGGATGTACAATTTATTTTGCATTGGTAGTTTTACAATCGAAGATGACAGAATATAATTGCAAATGCCAAACTTCAAAGATGATAGAGTTCTAAGTGGATATAGGAGATACTAACTAGCACAGATGATAGGATTCTAAGCCCAGATGAAAGTTGATGTATCGAAGATGACATAACTAGGTTAATATCATAGATGACAACTTAATAAAATAGATAGTTCCCTATTGCCCACTATGAAAATGATAGGATGGTAATAATTAGAGATGACAAACTAGGATTTGAAGATGTTAAAATGGTAATGGAGATGAAAAAAATTGCTTGCTCACAGGATTAAACTAGTTTTTAACTAATGCATGGAGATGATGATCTATGGAGATGTTGATCTATAGGGACACATATCTGTGTAGATGAAAAAATGTCTTCATAGATGACACTGCATCTGACAACAGTGCACATATTTTTGTAGTGAGTTTGTAGTTTTTGATGGAATTGAAGGTGGAAAAAGAGATGTGGGTCCCATTAGGTGTGCCAAAATGTATATAAGAAAACCTAACCTGTCGGGAGCACGTGTAAACAAGGAAAGTTAGTTGCACATGTATATCAAAGATTTAAATGAGACTGAAATACAACTATCTATACTTCAGTTTTACAACTTGATGCAACCAAAATGAAAAGTCCTCATGCAAACTCAAAGCAACTCAATAAAGAGGACCTATGAGAGGTCTTGTTGGTGTGCTTTAGATTGGAGAGAAGTAGATGTGCTCTCCCAAAACACAACTATGAATGAATCCCTTCAAACTGATACAAATGTATGTAAGTATGCAAATGTGAAGCTAGACTAAAATGAATGTGAAATGCCTTCAAATAATGACTATAAGCAAGCCACTCTCAAAGCATTCCATGCATGTGAATGTAGATGGAATGCAATGGAGAAAGAAACCTAACAATATCATACTACCATGAATCTATTAGATTTAAACCATGAACATGAACAATAATTACATGCAAATATAACCAATAATAGAAAATAATAGATCACACAAAAAAGAACATGACACTAAGATTTAACATGGTTCACCCAATCCCTGGGCTATGTACACCAAACAACAAGTCCAATATTATTACGATCCTGTGATTATAACCTAATTACAATCCATAACCCCCTATAGCTCAATACCACTGCAAGAACCAATTTTGCATCACAAATATAAAATAATCCCCAACCCTAAGCTCTTTTATACAATTATTTTTACCGCTTTAGGGTTATAATTAATAATTACATGTCAGCCCAAAATCTCGATAAAATAGGGTCCAATTTTTTTTTTTGAGCCCCAGAGAATTTGTGAAGTATGTACAGTACTTTCTTGATCAATCACCACAATCTAACAATCTCCCACTTGGGGACTGATTAGACTCCACACTAAACAAAAATCTCCCACTTGGAGACTAATCTCGTAGCTATGTCGCTACTCCATGAGGCTCCCATTGGATCAAACCACCCTGGAATTTGCTACTCTTTTATTCATGTTTAGTTTAGAAGACCAACTAAAGCTAAAGAGGAGTTTAACTTCTTCCTTGTTACTACCTTTGTCAACATATATGTTGGATTATCATTTGAATGTATCTTCTCCAGTTTTAACTGTCCATCCTCCAAAATTGACCGAATGAAATGGTATTGCAACTATATGTGTATGGTCTTTGAATGCAGAGCTAAATTATTTGGAAGATGAATGGAACTTTGACTATCTATAAATAAATAATTATCCTTTTGAGGGTGTCCCAATTCTTTCAAGAAAAACTAAAGCCATATAATCTCCTTGGTTGCCTCTATATAAGCTACATACTCTACCTCTGTAGTGGATAAAACATTAACCTTTTGTAACCTAGAAACCCAGCTCATGACTGCCCCACCAATAGTAAAAACATACCCTGTAGTACTCCACCTAGTATCAATATCCCCTACAAAATTTGAGTGAAAATAGCCCTATAAATCAGTAGTAGAGTCCCCAAACTGCAAACGCTTATTAGATGTTCCTCTCAAATATCTGAGAATCCATTTGACAACATTCCAATGCTCAATTCTTGGATAACTCATATACCTGCTAATGACTCCCACTGCATGTGCAATATATAGCCTAGTACATACCATAGCATACATCAAGCTTCCTACAACTAAAGCATAGGGTACCTTGGACATCTTATCCTCCTCTTCCGATGTCTTAGGATACATCTCCTTAGTCAACTTCAAATGACTAGGTAAAGGTGTGCTAACAGCTTTAACATTCTCCATAGAGAAATGTTGCAACACCTTCTCCACATAATCAGCCTGAGCTAGCATCAATGTTATGTTCTTCCTATCTCTACAAATCTTCATACCAAGGATTTGTTTTGCTGCCCCCAAATCCTTCATAGAAAATGCATGTGATAATTGGCCTTTCAGCCCCTTAATGTGATCCATGTTAGACCCAGCTAAAAGCATATCATCAACATATAAACATAAAATAATTTAGCTGTCATCATCCAACCTCTTAAAATAAACACAATGATCTGAATGAAACCTATTGTATCCATGCTCATGCATAAGATTGTCAAATTTCAGATACCATTGCCAAGGTGCTTGCTTCAATCCATATAACATTTTCTTCAATTTGCACACTAAGTTCTCCTTACCTTTGACTGCAAATCCCTATGGTTGAGCCATATATATCTCTTCATCCAAATCACCATGAAGGAAGGCTATTTTAACATCAAGCTACTCTAAATGCAAATCTGCAATAGCCACAAGACTTAAAAAAGTATGGATAGAAGTCATCTTAACAACAAGAGAAAACATCTCATAAAAATTAATGCCCATTTTTTGTGCAAATCCTTTCACAACTAACCTAGCTTTAAATCTTTTCTTACCTCCTTCCTCTTCTTTCAACATGTAAACCCACTTATTCTATAAAGCTCTTTTACCTATAGGCAACTTGCATAAATCCCATCTCTTATTCTTCAACAAAGAGTCCATTTCATCTTTCATTGCAGATTCCCACTGAATCTTAGTATCCACCTACATAGCTTCATCATAACATTCAAGTTCACCAGCATCGGTTTGTAAAATTGAATACAAAGATGAAGAGAATATTTCTAGAGGTCTAATTTGCCATGTTGATCATCTAATATTCACTAGTGTGTCTAGTATTTTTTGTTGCAGTTGTTTCACATCATGAGGAATGGCTGGAACATTAGCTTGTGGAGTATCATCTAGCACTACATAATCATCTTTTTTCTTCTCATGTTGCTACAATAGATCTTTGTACAACACTTTCTCATTGAATATGATATCCCTGCTTCTTAAAATTTTATGATTTTCAAAATCCCAAAGCCTATAACCAAATTCATTAATGCTATATCCAACAAATACACATTTCTTTGACTTAGCTTCTAGCTTGGTTCTATTTTCAAAATCTATGCGAGCAAATGCTTCATAGTCGAAGGTTTTGAGAAAAGAAAAAATCACCTTCTTACCAGTCCATGCTTCCTCTAGAATACCACAACCCAAAGGAGTAGAGGGACCTCTATTAATCAAATATACAATAGTATTGATAGCCTCCACCCACATGTGTAAGGGCAACCCAACATGTAACCTCATGCTCCTTGCACACTCCATTATAGTCCTGTTCATGCGTTCAGTCACTCCATTTTCCTGTGGAGTCCTTGGAATAGTTTTGTGTCTCTGAATACCATTAGTGGAGCAATAATATTCAAATTCATGACTGAAATACTCACCACCATTATTAGATTTGAGACATTTTAATTTCTTACCAGTCTCATTTTTAACCAAGCATTTCCATTTCTTAAAAGTTTGAAATACATTAGATTTCTGTCTAAGGAAATAAATCCATACTTTTCTAGTTGTATCATCAATAAATGTAACATAATAATGAGAACCACCAAGGGAAGATACCTAAGCTAGTCCCCATACATTTGTATGCACAAGCTCTAATTTCTCCTTTTTGTTTTCCTTCCCAGTCTTTATAAAACTCACTCTTTTTTATTTTCCATACATGCAACTTTCATAGAAATCTTTATTAACACATTTTAGACCCAGTAAAACTTTCTTTGAATGAAGTAATTTCATACTTTTCTCACTCATGTGCCCAAGTCTATTGTGCCACAATGTTCTATCAGAATCTGCAATAGCTATTTGTTCTCCCTACTCAACTGCAACAATTATTCCTGAACATTCATTTTTTTTTTGAAACAATTAAAGTAGAAGGAACAATATGACCTATACAAAGAAATAAGGTGCCTACTTTCACACCTTTTTCTACTACAAGGGAACCTATTGAAACCTTTCAATTTTTATCATTAAAAGTAACTACACAACCCTCATCATCGAGTTGCCCTGCTGAAATTAAATACTCAGCCTTGGAACATGTCTTGCCTCATGTAGTAGCTAATGATTCCCATTCTACAACTTAATCTTAATTTTTCCCTTTGCAACAATCTAACAGGGTTCATTATCCCCCAAATAAACAAGCCCAAAATCTCCTTGGACATAATCAATGAAATAACCTCTATGAGGTGTACCATGAAATGAAGCACCAGAATCTAAAACCCTTGTATCATCAACACTTTCTAAAGACAGAAGCAAAGCATCCTCTTTGGATTTGTTAGTTACCATATTTGCCTCCTTGTCTCCATCTAGTTTATCTCCTTCATTTTTATTTCGATTCCAACAATCTTTCTTTTTATGATCTGGTTTCCCACAGTACCAGTAGTCATTCATTCCTCCTGATTGAGACATCCTTCCCTTTGACTTTCATCTTGATTTCTCACAATTTTTAGAATTACTTCCTCTCTTAGTCATTCTGCCCTTGCTTTGTGCATTCAAAGGATTTCCTAATGTAGATCCACTTGAGGATTTCCTATGAGTTTCCTCACTCAGAATAACACCAATCACATCATCATATTTTAGGGTACTAGATCCAGAAAGAAAATTACTCACAGCCATTACAAAGCAATTCCAACTTTCAGGAAAAGAACACAAAATCAAGAGAGCCCTAATTTCCTCCTCAAATTGATATCTATAGAAGATATCTGACTAGTAATAGTATTAAACTCATTTAAATGATATGCAATAGATCCACCTTCTGCCATTTTCATATTAAATAAATGCTTCATGAGAAATACCTTGTTTGAAGCGGAGGGCTTTTCATATAGTGTCGCTAGGGTTTTCATCAACTCTTCTATTGTCTTTGCTTTTGTACTATTAAATGCCACCGATGGTGCCATGCATAATTGAATTCTTCCAAATGCCTTTCTATCCAAAAAACCCCATTCATCATTTGACATAGATCCTTAATTCTTGGCTTTGCCTTCCAAAGGCTTCCATAAATCCTTTTGATAAAGATAGTCTTCCATTTGCATCTTTCATAACTGGAAGTTCTACCCATTAAACCTACCAACCCTCAACTTACCCTCATCTACCATCACTCCCACTCAATCATGAGACTCCCACTCAACCGTGAGACTATCCTACAGAGGATATATGGAAAAACAACTAGGCTTTGATACCACTTGTTAGGATTAAACTACATACAAAAATAACAATTACAAGTAAATATAACCAATAATAGAAAATAATAGATCACATAGAAAAGAACACAAGACAATAAGATTTAATGTGGTTCACCCAATCCTTGGGCTATGTCTTCCAAACAATAAGTCTGATATTATTACGATCCAGTGATTATAACTTGATTACAATCCGTAACCCCTTACAACTCAATACCGCCACAAGAACCAATTTTTCATCACAACTATAAAAAAATCCCTAACCCTAAGCTCTTTTATACAAGTATTTTACTGCTTTAGGGTTATAATTAATAATTACATGTTAGCCAAAATCCTGATAAAATAGGGTCCAATTTTTTTTTTCAGGGAAATGCCTCGAGCCCCAAAGAATTTATGAAGTATGTACAATACTTTCTTAATTAGTCACCACAATCTATCAATCTTCCACTTGGAGATTGATCAGGCTCCACACTAAATAATAGAATCTAATGAAAAATCTAAAAATCTAAGCAATGCAAGTAACTACCAAAGGTTAGCTCTAAGCATAAAATCTCTAAGAACTCAAAAGCTAAACTAGTATGATAGCAATGCAAATGAGGGAGATGAAAAATGCTTGAGACAAGGGCTCTATTTATAGTTTTGAGAGAGGCCTTAGGGAGGTGGAATCTTTTTGGTATCCACATATTTGACTCAAGAGAGACACATGGATTAAAGGACAAAGCCATGCAAAAGTCAAAACTAGCCTTTATGATTGAGAGGCTCAAGGTTTGCTCACACATTTGTGAGAAACCTTGGGGGAAGAGAGTGTGAGACAAAGGTGTAATAGGTGTAAATGAGGTGGAAGCTTTATTGGATTATGAGCTTGTCAGACATGTGTGAGAAAACACATAGAAGCAAAAAGAGTGATTTAAAGAGGTTTAGGATAATAATGTGGGATTAAGTAGTGGGTAGGCTTAGAAGGATGAGTATGATGGGTGTAGACTAGGTTTTAGGATGGGATTAGGATTAAGTTAAATAAGATTTGACTTAATCATAGGATTAAAGAATTTAATAAAGGGGAGGGGATTAATTAAATTAAAAATTATTTAAAAGGAAATTTAAGGAGCACTATGTATTAAATGAATTTAATACATTAGAGAGAAAATATTTAAATTAAATTTAAATACATTAAGAAATGAACCTATTTAATTAAATAAGTAGAAGAATATGAAAAATATAATAAATAAATAATTAATTAATTATAATATCATAGGAAATATTAAATAAATTAATATAGCATTTGAGACAATTTTAAGCATGTACAATTGTATTATTTATTGTACAAGTACTACTTTTCTTAAGTACCATGGGGGGGAGGGGGTTGATTTTTTTGCCTTTGTTTACCATCTACCTTTGTTAATGAGTATTCCTTTAATGAGATTAGCCTCACAACATATTTGATATTGATATCCTTTGTACACTATATGTATTATTTTGTGAATTTGATCATGATTTTTTGACATGTAGTTCTATTGGGCCACTTTTTTGGTTGTCTATCACCTCACCCTTATTTGCGATAAGGGAGGGGGGATCCTTCTATTGGTTCTTATGCTCCATTGGTTCAATAGAGTGAGGTATGCATTAATTAATTATTCCTATGTTCTAAGAGGATGCACTAGCTAGGTACCTATTCATTTTGATGAGATGGATCATTTACCATATAGACACTCTTCTTTTTGTTCCTATTTTGGTTGCATCCTTCCTTGTTCAATTGATTAGCTCTTTAGGATTAAGTGTTTCATATCATATGTATCTTCAAGTTTAGTTGTCTCCTGATTTTAGAAGTTCCTTTGAAAGCACTCATGTAGATTAAAGACTTCTCTACCTAGTCAGGTTCTATATTAAGTGGAGGTTCTTTAGATCAACAATTATTTTTTGACAGTGTTTTACTACTTCTTCATGCTTTAGTGATGTTCTTCATGATCATCCCTTTTGTTCCTATCTTCTGGGACATTCTCTAGTTTAGATGCTTATGTAGTCCTTCATTAGTCCTTTTAACATTCTTTCCATCTCTTCTTAGAGTAGGGTTTTTCCCATGTGAGTTTATCTATTTGGTTGTGCTTGGGTACCTCATCAGGCCTTGTTATCAAGACCTAGATTTACTTTTAGTAGCAGTTTCTAGGTTTTTAGCTACTCCCTAAGTTTATCTTAAAGAGCAAGGGGGGTGGGGGGAGAGTAATGAGGTAATTATCTTATTATCTCTAGTTTTCTTATGCTAAACTTTAGGCATGTTAGGATTAACCATAGACATAAATAAAAATTATATGCAAATATAACCAATATTAGAAAATAATATTTCACATAGAAGAGAATACAAGACACCAAGATTTAACATGGTTCACCCGATCCCTTGGCTATGTCCACCAAACAACAAGTCCAATATTATGAATATCTAGTGATTACAATATGCAATCCCCTACATTTGAATACTACTGCAAGAAGCAATTATCACATCACACCTTATAGAAAATCCCTAACCTTAAGCCATTTATACAAGTATTTTTTCCTCTTTAGGGTTAAAATTAGCTACAACATGTCAGCCCAAAAATGCTGATAAAATAGCCCCAAAACTTTTTTGCGAGGAATTATGGAGTATGTATAGTACTTCCCTAATTAGTCACCATAAACTAACAAGACATATAATAGTAATTTTTATTAATCATTATCATGCAACCTAGGTTAGTTTCATATTATGGTTTTGATCTCCTTTATAAGGATTAATCTCTCTTTGTAATTAACACTTTTGATTGAATAACAATTTCTGTTTTACACATCAAGAATGTCTTCTCTAAATTCAAGCCTCCATAGTTTTTCTCCTCTATTTTTGTAATAGGTATTTACATGCAAGTGATTATTGGAAGATGGGGTTGAGCTTTTGTAAACTTCAACATATCCACATCAAATGGAGGACAATACAAGGTGGTTAGAGAAGGATTGGTTTCTTGGAAGATTGGATTTGTGAACTTGGTTTTGGGTTGGTAGAAAATCATATATGACTTGCAATTATTGAGGGTTGAACAAGGAGGATTTTTTGGTGGACAAGTTGTTAGTTTTTAGGTTATTGAATAATCATAGTTCCTAGAGGTAGATTTTCATATTGGATTAGGGAAATCAACACTTGTAATAATATCATCTAACTTGAGGAATTGATGATTGGAAAATTTTATTAACATATTACATAAGAGGATGAAGCGTAGAAGATGAGAAAAACATGCATGATTCCATAAAAGAGGTAAGGACTATGATCCAGAATGCTTTAGCTAGGGCTAGGAGAAACCCTTAGACTAAAGAATAATTTGAGGAACTTGTCGAATATCTTGATTTGTGAGAGCTATGACACAAATGGGTAAGAGTCATAGAATTGATATTGCTACTTTTATGATTCTTTACATATGGAGAAATTAATCGATTGGATTAATAAACTAGGGAATTAATTTGAGATTGAAGATGTTAAATATTCACAAAAAGATAGGTTACTAAAAACTAAGTTGAAGGACCATGCTTCCTTATGGTGAATATAATTATAGAAATATAGGAAAGATAATGAGGAGCCTAATATCACTAGATGGAGAGTTATGGTTTCTAAACTTAAGGACAAGTTCATGGTAGAATCATGAATTATATTTATTTAAGGGATTAAAGAACTTGAAATAGAAATATTTGATAGTTATGGAGTATATAGCAGACTTCTACAAGATAACAATCAAATTAAGACATTGAGATTCATATAAGGAAAAGGTGGCTAGGCATGCCAATGGTTTGACTCTTAACATTCAAGATGAGTTAAGTAAGTTTAAGATTAGTACAATTGAGGATGCTTTTTAGTATTCATTAAAGGTGTTGGAGTTCTTTTTGGTAGGGAACATATCAAGTGATTTAAACTTGATACTAGGAAACAAAGATAGGGACACACCTAAGGATTAGCTAGATCCTATATTTAGCAAGGCTAAATCCTAGTTCTAGACCAACATTAATAGAGTCACCTGGACTCACTTCACTTTAGGCTCTGTAAGGCCAAGACAGGAAAACCTAAGGAATTAATCTAGTTAATTTATACTTTCTTTTTTCAAGATTATTCCTTACAATATAAATGGTCACTATTCTTCTATAATTTTTTGATAAACTCTCTTAGCATAGTGGCTAACTATAACCAAAAAGTAGATGCAAATAAGTGATGACCAACACTTAAGTTCTTGATACATTAAATAGTAAATTGATTTGTTGTTGCGAATGTTCTATAATTAAGTGAATCATCAATGTATTCTTGATCTTTTAAATGGACTAATGTCTTATCCAATGGGATATAGAATCAAAGATTAGTAGATTGAGACCTTTTTAATCAACTTGTGATTAAAAGTGTCAACATTAAACTCTAAGTTTCATTCTAATTCTCATCCTTTTCACAAACCCTAAACCTTATCCATTATAGAAAGCAATTACCTAATTCTTTAAATTAGCAACAATTAACAAGAGATGTACAACTGCTTAAATTGCATTAAATTGAATGAAACTTGTTCATTTAGTCCTAAGATTATGGATATGTGAGAAAAGAGACAAAACTTAAAGATAATGATAATTAAGGAAAATCTCCTTATTTAGATCTTAATACTGCTAATAGAAATTCATGATATGACAAAGAGACCAAACATAGATCCCAAATATTCACCTTTTGTATTCAAGTATGCAAATAACTGGATTCATTTAGATAACTACAGAACAAAAATGGATAGAATATAAAATAATACATGACACATGAGAAAATTCTATTTACAATTGACCTCTACTCTTCATCTTGGAAATCCTTATATAGGATTGCAACAAGCTACAAATGAGAGGAGGACACATGTCAAAATGTTAATGGATACAAAACTTTGGAAGAAGAGAACAAAAAGGTATACAAAACATTCTTCCAAAATATAAACCAGAAAAAGATAAGTAGTTGAGGCAGTAAGAGAACATTTATATTAGGCCTTTAATTTTTCTCCTCCTTGTCCTTCATTGACTTGTATACAAAATATCTCAACTAATTCCTACTGGTAGAGCTTAAATTTCTCCTAATGCTTCCTAGACATAAATTTCCCTTTTGGTGGGCCACTCTAGAGTTTTTACTTCTTGCAAGTCCTGAGTGGCTTTGGTCCACCTGAAATCCATGACCACTTTGGATTCAAGAAAAAATTTATTTAAATACATTTCTACCTTAAATAGGGAATCAATTAATTTATTATATGGGATGTCATAAATGTCTTCAAAAATTGATATTGTAGCCTCTTGAGTCAAAATATTATTAAAAGAAGTAGACCACTCTTTTTAGTCTATCACTGTGCTAGCAATATCCAAAATTGGTGGTATGTAGGGTTGTATTCCCTGAGATAAAACCTTCAACTTCCCTTGTATAGTTTGCAATTTTCTAGTGAAGAAACCTATCAATTCTTTCACTAGTTCTAGGCCCTCCTTCATTGTAATTATTTTGTCAGGTAGATCTAACTTTTTAGCCATTAATAAAGTTAACCTCTCTAGAAATTGAATATATGGCTCCCAAATATTAAATGTGGGTGATAGCCATGATAGTTTTTCATTGCAAAATTGCTCAGCACTTTGTAAAGAGACATCAAAATTATTAGCCTGCTGAGACATATTTTTTAGCACTTCTATCCTATGGCTCATCATATTCTTAAGGACAACTTTCCTTATATCAGCTCCCTGCTGAGTAGATGGAGCATCAATGCTCATTCTTCTTGGTTCTAATGTCTCCTCTTCTTCCAAATCTTCTATTTGTATCAAGGCTTTAGTTGTATCCCTTGTTAGTTGTTGTTGACTTTCAAGCTCTTCCCTCTATTTTGTAAAAACTATATGCTCTACCTGTGTAAGTTGCTCTCTAAGAGATGCAACTTTAGTTTCCAATGCTTGGACTTTGGCCTCAAGCTCCACAATTATTTCTTTGTATACATGGCTACTTCTAAGCTCATCTTCATAGAGCCTCCTCATATCAATCTAATCATGTATAGATTTTGACAATCTTGTCTCCATCTCCTCTACCTTGGCTTCATTCATAAATGAAAAATATTTCAATGACTTGAAAATCTATGTACTAGAGGTGCCCTATAGAGTCCATACAATCATATTACCCTGATTAGTACTCTGTACATCTATCAACTTTTGCTTATTAGAGCAAGGAGCCATACTCCAAACTACAAGAGACTTTGTATCAATGTTAAAACTAGATCCTCTCTATAGTCCATGTACACCAAATGCCTCATATGAAATGGAATTCTCTTGCCTCCTTATTTGGTCAAGCACAAATTCTTTCTCTAAGTCCTATCCAAGCACCAATAGCATGCTACTCCTCTGTATTAGATCCCTGGCCTCCTCTAGAGTTATTACTTCACTCTTAGGATCGTAGGTCTGTAGCTTCTCCACAAGTTCCATCTTTTTCTCATCAGACTCCCTTGGTTTCATCTTTACTACTAGTTCACTCTGTTTGATTTTGTATAAGAATCTTTTGAATTCAATGGATTTGATGAATTCATCATCCTCAAGGAACTATTGGGATTGGATGATTCTATCATCTAGCCTAGCTGCTACCAACTCCAAGTCTATAAGGGTATTCTTAGTTGCACTTGCTCTATTTTGGAGGTAGTTTTGTCTCGAGTCAGCAAAATATTGACTATTTCCTAGAAAGATCTATAATGTCCTCTATTTCACCTAAGTAGGGATGTGGACAATCTTCTGTCTTTTATTTATTTTTTCCATCCATGATGTTTGAGGAATGTCATCTTCTTCTACTTCAAAGATTACATCAATCTTAGGGTTGTCAGGATGTACCCCATGTTCTTTTCCCAATGGTCCCTTTGGCATCTTAGCCATGATTTTAGAATGGTCAATGACCATCTTCCTAATCCTCTGAGGATAGGGAATATCCATGTAAAATCCCAAGAATTGGGGATCTATTCTTTTCAAATCTCTTTCCACCCTTAGGACATCATTAAGCTTAGCTAGCTTGTCAGCTACCTCACCTTCTACAACTATATGTGGAATGACATCCTCATGGGGCAATTCCTTGGTGCTAGGTAGTACATAGTTTCTCATCTCTTTAAGGGTGACCCTCATCTAGTTATTAGGGTCATACATTCTGTAGGGGCTAGTAGAAAAATTGTAGTGGTGAAGATAAGAGTTGATATAGTCCAAGGCCTCTTTCCCAATTATGAAATTCTCAACCTTAAAACACCTACACAAAAATTTTCCTCCATGCACTTTGGGTCCTAGGTATTCTCTATTGGCCATAAAAAATTGCCATATAAATTCAATTATTCCTATTCTAGGAGGGATAAATTTTGGTAGTATGTGGGGTGGTTGAGGACAACCATAGACTCTCATTAAAGAAAAGGTGGGAAACAAGAAAATATCTCCCCAATTGTGGCCAAGTATCTTTCCTTCAGGAAGTAGGGCTGCTATTAAAAGGCCTTTCAAAATATTAGGAGCTATAAAGTATCTTGGATCTAAAATTCTCATAATTACAACACTAAAATTATTAAAAATGAGTTAGAATAAAAAAAGTGGTAAGTGCTATCCCATACCCATGTCCACAGCTACACTAGTATATCTCCATTTCCATCAAAAGTATGATCAATAAAATTAGAGCTTATGTATCCTAAATTCTTGTAGAGAGTTAGGTGCATCAATAGTGAATAATGATGGAAAGTGAAGTCTTTGAACTTCCTACTTTGAGCCTTGGCAATATTCTCCTTCATCAGCTCTAGAATGCAATTGAAATAATCATACTCCCCACCATGGTAGGAGTCTTGTACATCTCTTGAAATTATGAATTCTACTCCATTAACCATGTCAGTTCCATCTTTTCTAACCACCTTGTAGACACCATATATAGTCTTAACAAAATAGTTCTTAAATTTATCTAGTGGCATAATATTTTCCACCTTCTTAGAGTAATCACCCACTTCCTTCAAATCCATGGGAATATGCTATAGCATTGATCTAATAGTATATACCTTGGTGTTTGCTTCAAATTTCCTCTATAAATCCTTTAAATCTACATGTTGACCCATAGCTCCATCCAATCTAAAGGCCTCAATGAATGATTCTCGGTCGAGGGTGCAGAGGATGGTTCCATCTTTCCTATGGAAGGACTTTATGGCCAGATTGTAGCATCAAAATAGGGCCTTCATTAGGTCTACATCTACAAAAAACTTTGGAAATATAAAAAGCTCCAAATCCATAACATTAGGGCATATAACATCTCTACAAAGGGCATATGGATCAATCAAAGCTTCGTCATCTATAGAATTGGCATTGGAAGAACTAGGAAAAAGCTTCATCAATTCTTCAACAAATCTATTCGATTTCTTCTATCTAGTTTTCCCTCCCTTAGAGGTTGAAGGCTTTGAAGCATCCACGTCTAAAGCTTGAATCTCTTCCACTTCTTTGTTAGAAATCTTGACACTTATGCCAGAAAAATATAGGATATGGAAATTGTTCTATTCTCAAAAGCTTTGAAAATAACAAATTGGAATGCATTGGAAGCTCTGAAACTACTCAAATTCTTTCTCTCTCTACAAATGAAAAACTATGATTGTGAAGTGGGAAAAACTTTATAAATTAATATATGCAAATCAATGTTCACTTTGCATTAATTTTTAACATGCTTGAAACATGATATCAATTGATTCTGTCAACTCAATGGAGTGTTGTCATTACTATCTAGTAATGCACTTTTTGTATTGCACTTAATTCTTATTGGTTGAGAACTTTATTTTTCATTTTTAACTCAGAAAAATAACATATCATTTTAATGTCAAAATAGGGTTTACAATGCTATGACCATGACTAATGAAAAGACCTCTCATATTATCTTACAATTGAAAAATTAGTCTCTCGATGTTACAAAAACCCTTCAAAAACCCTTGTCGACTAGTCAGACACAATAGGAAAACCCTTCTATGATCTTATGACTCCCTCATTATTGTAACATCAGCACTAACCTTTTCTTCTTCTATGATCTCTCGGAAAAAAGATTTGTAACATAGCAGTTGAACCTCTCTCCTCATATGATCCTACGAGTTTTATCCTTTTGTAACATCTCCGGTGATCTTTAAAGCTTCTATGATATCATCACAAATAGCTAACCCTTTGCATTGTAGTATCACAATATTTATAATATTCAGGTGCAATCTTATGACCATGACTTCAATGTAACATCATAACACCTCCTTTATTACCTTGAGATCTTACGATAAACCTTTTATCGTAAGATTAGAGATACCGCATGCCACATAATAATAATATAAAATTCATTTTTGGTCCCACTGATCTTGACTATGCATATATCTAACATTCATATTTCTGTTCTAGCCAATTATAAACTAGACACCTATCTGATAGTGCACCATTACCTTTGCTTGCCTTTAAAGTATTTACAATCTTACGACCACAGATACCTCGTATCATCACAACATTCAAAAATTCCTTTCACAATCCTATGATATACACTACAATGTAATATTGTAGCACCCCTTTTCATTGTTTCTGATACTACAATGACCTCATCATAACATCGGAGATCACTACAAACTAAACCTTTAAACTGTGATACAATATTATGACACAAAGGAAATCGTAATATCATAAATACAAAATTTACCACTCATGATATGATGACGACACCTTTATCTTGAGATTGTAACATTAAAAATACTTATTTATGATGCTCCGCTAGCCCAATTATTGTATCATCATAGAAGATGACGTATAAGGGAAAAATGAAAACCTGCTTAATTTCAAAGACCTAGGGTTAGGGCATAGACCAATTTCATGGAGATTTTTTGCAATATGAGATGAAAATCAAACCCCAGGGCACTAAACCTCACACTTTGGGACAAGAATAAAAATAATTGAATCAGGGTAAAACATGCTAGGGTTTCCTTTACATATGAAAACAAGAAATATGCAACCCTAACAATCAATTCAATATCTTCACCAAAAATTTGAAAATTAAGCTTAGTGAAAAAAAGAGCTATCAAAAGGAAGAAGATAAATTGAAAAGAAGACATGTTTCCCTTAAGAGTAGGGATAAATTAATTGTTGATAATGAAAAAGATAAATGTGTGATTAAAAAAAAACTTGATCAAAAGATTCATGGAAAAGGAAAAGGAAATGGAGAGTTCAAAGTTACTTGTTTCAAATGTTGGAATGTTGTACATAGAGATGTTCAATGTTTAGATGGTTCTAGTAAATAGAACCTAATAACACACAAGGAATAAGAAAAGAAGGAAAAAGCTACTAAAAGAAAAGTTGCACTCAAGATGGGAGAATCTCTATTGTTTAGGAGAGTTATGTTGAGTAAGAAGGAACCAAATGCTATTCAAAGAAGGAATTTATTCTGAACTCTTTGTAAATTAGGAGGTAAATGTTTCAAAATGATGATGGGTTATGGAAGTATTGATAACCTTTTATCATAGGAAATTGTACAAAAGATGAGATTGATGAGACTCAAACATCCTTATCCTTATGGGATATGTTGGTTTGATGATGAACACATGGTGAAATTGAAATAATAGTGTTGGATTAATTCAAACATAGGACTATACTAGGATGAGGTACCATGTGATGTGCTTAACATGAATTCTTTTCATATTTTATTTGGTAGACATTGGCAATATGATATTGATAGTATTCATGATTGTTGAAGGAATATTATTTCTATTGTCAAATATAACATAAGATTTAATTTACTTCCTTTGAAGGAGGATGGAATGAAAGATAAGAACCTAAGTAAAATAAAAAACAAAACCTTAAGGGTATTGATCCCTAAGCCTTGTTGTTTATTAGTGTCAAACACTTAGTTATTCATAAGGTACAATTGGTCAAACATCACTACTATAGAACCATCCAAATAAGGCCAATAATTATATAGAAGACTTATTTATATCTAAGTTGAAGTCAAGCTTTGTAATTATTGCTGAGCAAGTCTATGGTCACCAAGTACTCCTATGAATGTCAAGCTATTTAGAAGACTGTTTATGCTGAGTATATAGCTACCGAGCCATATAATTTAAGTCAAGTAGATAGAAGTCAAGGGACAATAAGAATGTTAGACATAATCAAGAATTAAAGTGTTCATATATCGAGTAAACTAGTTTTGGTATATTTATTTGAAATAGCACAAAAATTGAGGTAAACCATTTTAGCTGACTTGAATTCATGATTTAATAATCAAGGGGTAAATCATGGAGTTGATTACGTATTTTTTTGAGGATCATTAATCCCTATGCATGGTGACTAACCAATTATAAAAATGGAAAGTACAAGTGGAAAAAGTGAAGGATATGAATCATTGATTTTGATCTAGAAACTTCTATAGATGGTTATAAAAGGAGCATCCAGACCCTAATTTCATAGGTGTGTGTGTGTGTGAAAAGTCTCAAGTTTGATGCTAGAAGAAAAGTTTGAAGGTGAACTAGATAGAGCGATTGAGCAGAGTAGTGGAGGGCTAAATGTAGATATAAAAAGTTAGAGATTGGATCAAAGATTATAAAGATGAGATCTATTACTAGCATTTGAAGTGCAAATCTAAGGATCAAGTATTGATACATTCTAGCAAGTGTAACCAGGGTAAATCTCTTAACAAAGAGGTTCTAAGAGACTATTGTAAATATCCTAATAGAGTGCTTACTTAGTTGTAAGTTTAAATCCTTAATCAAGATATACCAAATAAGTCTTGTAAGCTCTTAACATGGAAGAGCCCTTGTAGGATAGATCATCATAAGTGATCAAAATTATAGCCCTGATAAGAAAATTTTATTGCTATAGTAGTGAAGATTTGTGGGTGTCATCCCCACCCCAATTTTACCTTCACCTTGGAGGGTTTATGGGTAACCAAAATCTTTGTGTTATATTTTGATGACTTGTTTACATGTTCATTGATGTTATTAGTTGTTATATTCAATACATCATTGTAGTAAATATTTATGTGATTTATGATATGTTGAGATAAGGGTTGAAGTGAAAGATATCATACATATTAAGTGTTTGAAGTGAGATAAGTTTAATAGATCCTAATTCACCTACCCCTTTCTAGTATCTAACTTTCCCATAAGACTTCCAATAATTGGTATCAAAAATTTGTTCACTTAGTAGAAGTCTAACCACTTGAGAGGTAAGATCTTGGAGATGGAGGCCTATAAGTTGGGAAATATAATTAAAATCAAAAGATTGATATATGTATTGCACTATAGAAAATTGAAACAACAAGAGAAGAACTAAAGAAATCCTTAAAGAGAAGGAAGGAGATGGAAATCTAGAAAAATATTACACAATTTCAAGAGTAAGACACTTGATGAGGCTAATTATTGCCTCTATTTCATGATAGTTTTTAAACACTTTGTTAATACTCTATTTCATTTTCATCAAGATATTTGTGGATCTATGTTTACCTAAACCAATGATTAACCTATGGGTAGATAGTATGTCATCTTTTGCCAATATCATATATATGATGCAATATTTCATATAATTATCAAAATGTGTGTTCCTATATTTGAATTTAATTTTAAAATGCTTATTTACAATTATCTCTGCATTATAACTAACCTGTTAGCAATGAAGCTAAAAGATGATTGGAAGAATTCAAAGATGAGCACCAATAACATTCAAGGAGAAAAGAACATTGAGGTGTAGCCATGGTGAATGAAAGTCATAACGGTTCCAAAGGACATGACAATGAATATGGAGGAGCTATGAAGACTTACTACATTCTATCCATTTATTCATATGGTGAGCGAATGTTTAGACTTTATTATTCCTACCTTAAGCTGTTATCTCTTCTTCTTGCCTTGAGTTGTTATTTTCCTTCTTTTTCTCCTATAGATTTATAGCTAGGTTATTTACTTTTCTATTTTAGAATAAGTGTTGATCTCCTATATATAGGAATTGGATCAAGTGTGTTAGTTTAGTTAGAAGAAAAGAGTTTACAAGAACAGATTGTTAACTTTTATAGTGAGTTGTGTTTTTACAGTTCTATGTGTTGTTCCCACGTAATGAATTTTAAAAATGTAATGAAATAGTTTTTGGCTTCTATCCTATGTTAGTAGTTTAGTTGAAGCTGACCAAGGGGGCCCACTTGGAAGGTAGATTAGATTATGATAGTATAGATTTATTTCCAAGTATTTTTAGTATTGTAAGTAGAAGTTGTAAGTTCCTTCCTGTAGCATCACACTTCATGAATGTTCCCACAACATATGTGAGAACAGTTATAG
This sequence comes from Cupressus sempervirens, assembly GCA_028749045.1. Lineage (NCBI taxonomy): Eukaryota > Viridiplantae > Streptophyta > Pinopsida > Cupressales > Cupressaceae > Cupressus > Cupressus sempervirens. Next base: position 55,745,484 of record CM053790.1, on the reverse strand, counting down.
TGGATGAACCGAGTTAGAATATTTGTTAGCCCTTTCATTGTATTTCCAGTATTCATAGAGTTAAGTGTGTTAGTTTCCTACAACAATAGTGGAAGTTCTTTTCCTTGTATTTTACTTTCTTGCAACATAAGCTTAGTGATACATTAAGAGACCTAGTGCACATACTATGCTAACCATTTCAAGTATACGTCCTTGGGTTGACAAGATTAAATGTACCTCATAGTGGGAAAAATAGTCCTTAGTTTGAATATATTATTCCTAAGCATGGCCCAAAGTATGACTATGATAAACCTATTGTGAGGCGAACCATTTTTGGTGCTATTGCTGGGGATGGTGTCAAGCTAGGAGCATTTTTTAGTTACAGTTCTTAGATAAAGTTTTTTTAAAGAAATTTCTAGTTTTGAAGCTTCCTTCACTAGTGTGAAGAGTTTAATTTCATGCATCGAAGAGGAAGATGAAAAGATGAATATGGCAAATTTCTTCCACAAGAGTCTATTAATTTGAACAAAGAAATTGAAGAAGAAGAAATTGAGTTTCCTTTTGAAGATGTAAGCCCTGTTTTTCCCACAACATCATCATCAAGAGCCAAACTAATAGATACAAGTAGTCTTCAACCTTTTACTGAAGTTTTGGCTAGTTTTCTTAATAATATTGCTTTGAATCCACCAGTTGTTAATCATCTAGTACCCAATGTCCCTTTTTAGTAGAAACCTCATAATCTAATACCTCCAGTAATGGCATAACCTACTTTTCCATTTCCTCTCCCAAGCCTTATAAATACTGAAGACCCTGATACTTTCTTATTTGAGTTTGACATACTTTGTAGTAGTTTTGACTACAACACTGATTCCCATAAGCTTAAATTTTTTCCAACAACATTGAAAGAATCAGCTCTACAATGGTTCATAGGCTTAGGAGCCAATGCAACAAGAACTTGGGATGAAATACAAACTCTATTTTTGGATAAGTACAAAGAGTATTGCAAAACATCTAGTTCAAGAGGAGATGATGTCTTCATAATATCTTAGAAGGAGGAAGAAACATTGGAAGACTATTTTTCACATTTCTTATATACACTATAGAAGAACCCTCAGCATGTGTTGTCCAAGGATTCACAAAAGCTAGTCTTTCTAAGAAGTGTGAATGATAACTGTCTAGAAGCACTAGACCTTATGGCTGGTGGTGATGTATATCAAGGTTCCTAGGAAGGCCTCAAGAAGATCTATTAGAACTATTCAAGGTCAACCATGAAGAAAGGTTGAGGACCTCATTCCACAGTTTCCAAAGGAATCAGTCAAGGTATTTCAAAGCTTGAGATATCTAACCTTTTGTTAGATTTCAAACAAGACATCATCAATGATATCACTACACATCTTGACATAATGACTGTAAAGAAGAAGTGTGCAGAAGATAAGCTACAACTAGCTGAATACTACCCTCATTACTGGAAGCAAACAAAGAATTGCTAATATAAAATAGTTGCAAGCATGGAGAACCAACATCTTCCATTTGAGTACCTCAAGATAGATGGAGATGATGAGCAAGTATTTTTTGTTGCTCAACACCGACCATGGGCCCAATGTCAAGGTATGCCTTAGGACCCTTTGCAAAATTTAAATACATATGGTAATCAATGTCAACATCATAATCCCCAAGGTCCTCCACAATATCAACCTAATTGGAATAATGTTGGGAAAAACAACCCACAACAACCAATAGAGTAACCAATGGTAGAACCAAAAGAACTACTAGAAAAACTAGTAGAACCAATGGCAACCACCCCAAGGGAATTGGTAGTGTACAAACCAATGGAGGGGATCTCAATAGTGGCCTAACCAAAATACTAGTGCTCCACAATTACCACCTCCAGTTCAACAACCTACTCTAATGCCACCACCTACAAATCCTAGACCTTAAAAGTAGACATAGTTACTTGCACAACCTTAACCAAACCCAAATATCCAATAGCCACAATAACCAATGTATAGTGCTGATGCTCAATAGTATCTTGCTTACACTCTGAATGTTGTAGATATACATCTGAGATCTGGTACAACTTTACCAATGCCTAAACTGCCTCTTATAACTAAAATACTAGATCCTCCTACATTATCAAAATCCTCAGTTGCTAAAATAGTTGACCCAACCAAAGTCACCGTGTCAACCCAAGCTCAACTAGTAGTGGAACTTTCTTTTCTAGAAAAGTTTATACAAAGCAAACCTATACAAGTAGAGGAACAACCTTTTGATATTATTGATCAGTTGAAGAACATACATGTCCAAATACCCCTATTCCAAGCCATTAAGGATACTCTAGTCTATGGAAAAGCCATTAGAGATGCTTTCCTAAAGAAGCCTGAAAGGAAGAAAAAGGACCCCACCACAATCCATGTTATGGGAAAATTGGCTGACATCATGTTAGAAAAATTGATCACACCAAAATATTCTAATCTAGGAAGTCCAGTAGTGAATGTTAGTATAAATGGTTAGTTTGTTAAAAATACTTTAATAGATCTTGGTGCTGCTATAAATGTCATGACCAAGGACACTTTGAAGAAGTTGAAAATAGAAGGATTAAGGGCTACTCCAATGATTCTGTAACTTGCAGATAGTTCTACCATCACCCCTGATGGGATGATAGAAAACATAGTTGTAACTCTAGATTCTCTAGAGTATCTTGCAGACTTCATAAATTTTATCTCCCAAAGTTAATCTACCTGGTTACCCTGTCATCCTAGGTCGACCATGGTTAGCCATAGATGATGTAAATATAAGTTGTAGATCAAGGAATATAACCATATCAAATGGCCAATCAACAAAGAAATTTGATTTATATCTCCAGCCCAACCATTACTAGATTTGAGCACATTTGTTTGGCCAGATTTAGGGGATGAAGAAGAAGAGTTAAATTCTATAGTACAACTCATGATGTTGCATAGACAATCCTTTCTAAAATTGCAAGAGGAAGATTGAATACTTTATAGTATCCTTACTAATAGTTGTGTGGTACAAAAAGATGTGTCTGAAAGTTCTGTGTTGAAATTAATCACATATGAAGAATGTGATAAGAATTGTACTTTGCTAAAACAACCTGACATTCTTCATCCACTCTTACCGTGTGAATTAGAAGCAAGTACAATCTCAAAAGCTGCTATGATAGAGTCTACCACTACTATTGAATTGACTAAAGGTCATAATCTCCATGTTAATCCCAAATTAACACCCACATAGATGGAACAGTTAAAAGAGTTGCTTCAAGGACATGAAAAGGCCTTTGCATGGGACTATGGTGATATGAAAAGGTTGAGTCCTACATTGTGTACCCATAGGATATACATCAACAAAGGCTATCTACCACTTTGTCAATCCCAGAGAAGGACAAATCCAAGCCTTAGAGAGATAGTTAAAACTGAATTGCAAAAATTGCTTGATGTTGGTTTTATTTATCCTATATTTGATAGTAGATGGGTGTCACCCTTGGTCATAGTGCCTAAAAAGGGAGGAAAATGGAGAATTTTTGTAGATTATAGAGAATTGAACAAGGCCACCAAAAAGGATCACTTTCCTTTACCATTTATAGACCAAGTTTTGGACACTCTAGCTGGAAAGAAGTATTTCTTTTCTAGATGGGTATAGTGGTTATAACCAAATCAATATTGCTATTGAAGATCAAGACAAAACCACATTTACATGCCCATGGGGTACTTTTGCATACTCTATTTTACCATTTTGTCTATGTAATGCTCCTGCAATGTTCCAACGAGCTGTTATTAGCATCTTTGCTGATATATCACATGATTGTATGGAAATATATATGGATGATTTCACAACATTTGGAGTCACTTTTGAGGAAGAAATGATGAATCTTGAAAAGGTTTTGGTAAGATGTCAAGAACATAATTTAGCACTTAATAGTGAAAAGTGTTTCATGCTCATGCAAGAAGGTGTGGTACTTGGTCATTTCATATCAGCTACAAGAATAGAAGTGGATCCAGCTAAGATAGAGGTAATTCAAACATTACCCATACCTATAAAATCAAAAGATGTAAGATCTTTTCTAGGTCATGCTAGATATTATAGCCATTTTATAAGAGATTTTAGAAAAATAGCTAGTCCCTTGTATAAGTTACTCACAAAAGAAGCTAAATTTAGTTGGACATCAAAATGTGATGAAGCCTTCCTATAGCTTAAGAAAATTTTGACTACAACCCCATTTTTACAAGGCCCTAATTGGAATTTACCTTATATATATATATATATATATATATATATATATATATATATATATATATATATATATATATATATATATATATATATATATATATATATATATATATATATATATATATATATATATATATATATATATATATATATATATATATATATATATATACAGATGCCTCTGATTATGCCATAGGTGTAGTTCTAGCAGAACAATCCCAAAATTTTGAAAATGCAATCTATTATATTAGCAAGAGCCTTCATGGACTAGAATTAAACTATACAGTGACAACAAAAGAATTAATAGTAGTAGTTTATGCCTTCAACAAATTTTGGCATTACATAACTAGCTATTCCATATTTGTTCATACTGATCATGCAGTAATTAAATATCTCATGAATAAACCTGCTATAACTGATAGGTTAGCAAGATGGTTACTATTGTTGCAAGAATTTCATATAACTATTGTTTATAAACTTGGAAAAGCCAATGTTGTAGCTAATTATTTATCAAGAATCCATCATGATGATATTGACACTACTTTAGTAGATGATGCATTTCCAAATGAGCATTTATTTCATATTGCTATTCAAACTCCATGGTATGTAGACATTGCTAATTACATTGTAGTTAATAAAATACCAAAAAAAATTCTTACAAGGAAAAGAAGCTACTTGTAGAGAAAAGTTTTCATTTCTCTTGGATAGATAATCTCTTTTTTTACATTGGACTTAATCAAATTATGAGAAGATGTATGAGAGAGGATGAGACATGTGACATTCTACATGCATGTCATGCTAAACCATGTGGAGGAAACTTTGCAGCAAAAAGAACAGCCTTAAAAATCTTGACAACTGGTTATTATTGGCCTACACTTCACAAATATGCAACCAACTATACATGAAAGTATGATAAGTGTCAAAGGATGGGCTGACCAACAAGAATAGATGAAATGCTTCTTAACCCTCAGATGGTGTTAACACCATTTGACAAATGGGGCATGGACTTCATTGGTCCAATTGATCCTCCATCTAATGGGAAATCCTATATTCTTGTGTCCACTAATTACCTAACAAAATGGGTTGAAATCAAAGCCACGATGCATGCTCATGATGAAAAAGTTGCAAAATTTCTATATGAAGAAATTTTTACCTGCTATGGTGTACCCAAAGAGCTAGTCACTGACCAAGGTGTGCAATTTACCTCTAATATGATCTCAGAGTTGATGAAATAGTATAACATCAAGCACTAGAAATCCAATCCTTATCACCCTCAAGCTAATGGACAAGTAGAGGTCACAAACTGTGAGTTGAAGAACATCTTATGAAAAATGGTTCATCTACATCATAGGGATTGGACCAGTTGATTGCAAGAAGTTTTTTGGGCTTACAGAACAAAATGGAAGACTACTATAAGATTCACACCATTTGAGCTCCTGCATGGAAAGGTATCAATGCTCCCCATTTAATTTGAAGATAAAACTTTGAGAACTGCACTAGAGCTAGAAATTGAACTTCCTATAGCACAAAAAGAATGTCTTCTACATCTTAACTCTCTAGATGAAATGTGCAAAGCTCCTTTGGAATGCACTGGAATTATATAGAATCAAAGGAAATAATGGAATGACTCTCATATTATCATTAAACAATTTCAAGTTGGTGATTGGGCACTACTATATGATTCTAGATTTAAAGATATGCCAGGAAAGCTACAGACAAGATGGCTGGGTCCATATGAAATTAGTCATGTCTTTGATAATGGAGCTATTTAATTAACTACCATTGATCCAATACCTTCCAAATTATTAGTCAATGGTCATAGACTCAAGTTATATAAATGGCCCCAAACAAAAGAGGACTTCTTGCAGCAGTTGTAGTGGCCAAATTCAAATACAAACAAGGTAACTCTTCCTATAGCCGAAGGTGTCAACCTTTTGCCTGCCGCTCTTCAACATTAATTTCTTTGTGCATGCTCATAATAAAAACTTTATGCCCACATAAAGTTTCAAATTTCTCCATTCACTTTTTCATTCCATCTCATTGCTTTACCTTCCACCCATCCACCTCATCTCATTTCTTTATCTTCCATCCACCCACTTTCCATGTCATCAATTTCTCATACTTTCAATAAACCCCGTGAAATGCTGACGAATGCTACCACTGCTGATATCACTTCCACCACCTTTTGGTATGTGTAACAATCAATTAACACCTATAAGGTTTTCAATTTATAATTCATTTATAGTCCGTAAATTTCATCAATTATATTTAATACTGCATTCTTTATATTATGGCGACATTATATTAGTTTTCTACCTTGTACCAAGTCTGACAAGTGTGGACACTTATCCTTATTTTGTAGGGGGTAGGGAAGGTAACTAAAACTCAATGACTACATTTATTCATAAAGATTTTTCCAAATCTTCATATTTCCTTAAGTACACAAGTGGCTAGGTGTTGTACCCCTTATTTTTGAATGATTTTATTGTCAAGTTGTGATGTGACTTGTGTTTAAATTTTAAGTGATCTAAACCCTATTTTTAGATGATTTTCGCACACTTCCATGATTTACTCTCATTAAAGCCATATTATTTCTCATAACAAATCATTATGGCATTAATTATTTGTCAAATGAAATGTGAAATGGTCTGTAAAACAACAATTGAAGCCTAAATTTGTAAGGGGGAAATAGTGAAGCAACACAGACAGTGGAAGTGTTAAAGAAGAATGGGTGGACAATTGTAGAGGAGAGAACCACTGGAGCATACCATTTTTCTATTAGATATAGAAGCTGTGAGGAGGTCTAATGCATGTGGCTTTTTAAGTTTGACTGCATATGATGAAGAAGCAACCATAGAATTCACAAGGATGTTTGATGAAGGGGAAGCTTCTGTATGGGGCTTAATAGTGGTTGCTATAGAGGAATGTATAGTAGAAGTTACAGGGTTACTAGCTACAGGAGAACATTATCCGAACACTCATGATGCTAGGTTGGCTAGAGCTCAATTTGTCATACCAACTGACCCTCAGATGGACGTTATCAAGCAAAGATGTAAGAGAATGTCTCTTTTACTACCATACAATGAACTAGTCATGCACATTATCAAGTACCTCACATGTGAAGGTAGATTTTCATATTTACATGCACATCATTTTCAATTGCTCAATTGTATAAGGCATAATCATCCAATTAACATAGCACCCACCATGGATCTATCAAAACCTGGCATTGGAGAAACAACAAGAAAATGGGGGGACCCATCGACCATGCAGCCAAAAGGCATTATGTCGCTATGGCAAAACAATGTGCAACTTTCCATATTGAGATAGTGCCAACTGTTGATCTATCTTGATCCAATGATGGGGACTTGCGGGCTCGCAGAAATAAATCATAAGATTTGATCATTTAATTTTCTCAATATTTCTGAGATGTTTAAAAATAACATTAAACCAAGAAGTGACCGTTGGGCGGGCAGTATTTAAAATTCAAATATTTGGTGGGGGGCACAATATGTAACAGTTATTATTGGCCCAAAATGGAGCAAGAAGTTATCAAGTATGCTAGATCTTGCAAGTAGTGTCAACTACATGAGAATTTGATCCATGCTCCAGCTAGAGAGTTGATTCCCTCTACTACAACATGGTCATTTCAATAATGGGCCTTCGAATTGGTGAGGCAAATCCATCCAACCTCCTCTAATGGACATAAGCTCATCATCACAGCTACAAATTACTTCACAAAGTGGGTAGAGGTAGTACCTCTCACAGTTGTTGATGGAAAAACTATAGCACTTTTTATCACAAACTACATCATTTGCAGATATGGTGTACCATCCTCAATTATTACTGATAATGGAGTAAATTCAAAAACAAAGACCTCAAGGAACTATGCAAGAAATTCAAAATCACACAACATTGGTCTTCCATTTATTACCCCCAAGGTAATGGCCAGGCTAAGGCATCCAATAAGGTGATCCTCAAAATTCTTTATCGCACAGTCAGCAAATCAAGGAGAGATTGGCATCTCTAGATCAATCCAACCCTGTAGGCATATAGGACAAGCATCAAAACTCCAACGGGCATGACTCGCTTTGCTTTGGTGTATGGAGTAGATGTTGTACTTCCAATAGAGGTCGAGATTCCTACCTTGAGAATCTCTATAAAGGGCCTTATTACTGATGATGACTATAAGATAGCTCAGCTTCAAGAGCTTGTGTTACTGGATGAACGCCGACAAGTGGCATATGATCATCTATGAGCACATCAACAATGAATGGCAAGAATCTACAATTGGAGGGTCAAGCCACGTGACTTCTAGCTGGGTGATCTTGTCCTGAGAGAGAACCTTAAGAATCAATAGCAACGAGTCCAAAAAGGGAAATTTGAATCCAATTGGCTCGGTCCCTACATCATTACTGCAGTCTATGGATTCGATGCCTATTAGCTTTCCACAATAGAGGGAGAAGTGCTAAAGGAACCTGTCAACACTCTTCACCTAAAGAAGTTTTAAATTTGATTTGATAGCAATACCTCTTTGTACATATCTATATGTCCTAAAAAAATCCTAAAAATTTGAAAAAAAGTCCTAAAAAAATTGTTACCTTGGTGAAAACCTAGCAATAGGTGCCTTGGTAATACCAAAAAAAAATGGAAAAAATAAAAAATACAAAAAAAATTCAAAAAGAGAAAAATACAAAAAAATTGAAAAAACAAAAAAAAGTGCCATTGGTGAAAACCTGGAAACAGGCATCATGGTAGCAAAAAAATTAAAATCCTGCCAAGAAGGTGAAAACTTGGTAAATAGGCACCTCTTGTTCCCAATGCTCCATCTTGCAGTGCATCTTTTGGCTATTCTGTACAGTTGCTTTCATGCTCCCACTTTCCTATTTTTCTTGCTTTTTGCTCATGTATCCATGGATTGAGTCTTGTCATAGCTCGGGGGCATTTCCCTTCAGTGTCACTCTTTTTGAGATTCTCCTCATAGAATCTCCTTCGCAATAGTTACCAGTGGTCATCACTGCATCTGCCTACTATTGCTAGTGTCACTCTTTTTGAGATTCTCCTCGTAGAATCTCTTTTGCAATAGTCACCAGTTGTTTCAGTTGTGTCTACCTACTGTCGCTCGTGTCACATCTCCAGATTCCATTATGGAAGATCTCTCTTGTGTCAATCACTAGTTGTTCTAGCTATGTCCATCTATTGTCATCTAGTCCTCTTTAGGTTCTTCATCTTGAAGTTTCCTCTTTGACCTCAGTCACCAATCATTCTGACTACATTTGCCTACTATTATCACCCTACTAAAGAGATTTATTTCAAACATGTTCTGGATACTGACACCTGACATCAATCCCATGACAAATAATGAACTCAAAATGACATACGTGTTTGAATCTACTGAGGTCTTTCTTTTTTTGCTTTGTTTTCACTTTATCATGTCCCTTCGAGCAACTCGATGATGTCATTTTTGATTAGAGAAGTAATGATTGGGGGCATGATCTTTTCTTTGCTTTCTACTTGTGGTTTAGTTCCAATTCGTTGACATATTCCTATAAAAGGGGTGTCCACTATAAGAGCCTCCATCTTGCATTGGATGGCCAAGTGTACCTCGACTCCTTTTATGTGAGTACATCAATAATGTTGGTACTTCTCCTTGCCTATTAGAGTGAACTCTTCATGCTATAGTACATACTGATACTCATCCTGTTAAGTGAACATATGGGTCACTACGAGTATACCTAGCACACTTCTGTCTCAAGTTACGAACGCAAGGGTCGTTGTGGACAAAATACTTATTGAATACTGAGCATGAGATGAATCTCCCATGTGTTTGGTGTGCGTGTCATGCAAGCAACATTCTAGTCATCCTAGCATTTATGCTTTGATGCTTATGTTAACTTGCTATATTAAAAGGAACAAATGTTCTGGTCATTCTAGCTTCTTGTGCCTCAAATGCTTACATTTAATCTTGAAAAACCTATAACGTATGGTCTATTCATATTCCCATGATTTCAATGTTAGTGGGAATTATATAACATACAAACTTTTTTCTATATCCAGTGATGATAAATTGTTGAGGCTTGGTAACTAGACCTAGGGTTGCATTTAACATAAGTCTTGCAATATATGCTTCACTTGCATAAGCACGCAATTCGATTGTGATTCTATTTCTCCCCTACTTAATGGAGGATTGGGGGCATCTTCAAACATATCAGGTTTCTCCATGGCTGCAAAAGCATTTGCTTCGTCGATTCGCACTCCTCAATGAAATACCTATCACTGTCAAGAAAAACATACAACACTACATGAGATGTCAATCCATTTCCATATGCATTGTATCCATATACTCATAATATCTACTCTACATGCTCATAATCACATCATATCAAAGTAAAAGATACATCTCATAATCATCATATTGACATCTCATGTACATCAAAGTCAAGTAGACATAGACAATGACATGAACACAATGATACTCGGCTAAAATCTCATATATATATATCTATCAAAAAAATGGGTTAGTACAAAAATGGGCACTACTCGAGTGCTATCGATCAAAATGATACAAAATAGTGTTGGTACACCAATAAATACATAGCCAGAGATCAAAATCAAGAGCTAGGCACACATCATCTAACTCTATCCTGTACTCTCATCTCTAAGAGGAGCAACAGTAGGAGCAACAGGTAGAGGAGGAGGTGGTGGCATGTCCGATCTCGTAGGACATCATGCGCCTCCAGACTCTTGTGCATACTAAGAAAACCGTTGTACCTATAGAGCCTCATCAAGCACCACTATCGAATATGCAGCAAAATAGTACACTGTCCAGGCTGACTATGAGCGGACCTCATCTTGCAACGTCTCTACTCTCTTCTCAGCAGTCTTAGTGTGCTCTCTCCATCAATTGATATCCTGCTACCACTCCACTAGCTATGTGTCATGGATAGCTACCTGTATTTGTAGATCTCCCAACTGTCGGGAGGCCTAACGAATCTGCTCTTAGTAGCATTGCACTATGTCCTGTGTCCCAACAATAGGCTGATCAAGCATATCCTTATCTAGTATCTCAGGTGCCTGCTACTATGGTGGTGCCTGTTGGTGTGGTGGTACCTACTGTAGTGGTGTCTACTCCTTGGTCCTTGGCCTCCGTCACTGACCATGCTCTACCTCGCTACCTCCAACCCCCCTGGATCTGATCTCATCTATTGTGTAGGGATCTCTACCTGCCTCACCCTATGCCGCACCTCTGGTATTGGATCCTGTGGTCCCTATGGTGGGGGAGCCTATTGCTATTGCGCTGGTATCTACTATGGAACTGGCATTGCCCTTCCCAAAGGATCTGTGAATCATGGGAACATGATCAAATATGCCTGGTATCTAGGCATCAACCCCACATCAGCAATCTCAGGGAGATAGTCCCACTGTGTCACAACCAAGTTGCGCACATCTATCATGGATTGGCTTGCGTCTAGTCATGAAGGCCACCCCCACCCTACATCCTTTGCCATTCTAGCGTAGGCACAATAATCTTATGAAATGTACTGTGGTCGGCCATACTGCCGCCACACTCGTGAAATCACAAACCTCTCTATGATCTATAACATCTGGCCTAATAGTGGTCATGAACAAAACATCCAGCCCAGCTCCTTCGGGGCATCATCCCAATCCTCTATCTCTCACTAGGGTCGCCATATGATAGAGACCAGGTCATCAAGACATGCCTGCCAATGCTCTGTCTTAACTAGGAAGACCTGGGTAATATGCCCCTGATACCTGCAAATATACAGCTCCATAGGCTCTTGGGCATCCTCATGAATGGGCTTACACATAGGAAGATGCTCCCATGCCCAAATCTATAAGACATAGATTCCTACTACCATAATCTTCTTCTCATGGAAAACTATCTCGTGCATCTCGTGGAACATATGGACTAGCATGCACTGACCCCACCCAAATATCTCAGGCGCCTCTACCATCTGTCGAAGCATGACCCCCCAACCACACTCTAAGTCATGCTTCCCCTTGTTTGGAACTAAAAAGTAGCTCAAAAATATTGCTAACCTGTGTGTTTGTCCATAAGTGTGCACAAGCTCATCTCAACTGATGGCTCAACCCCTATGTAGCTCTCTCTCGAACACAATAGATAGTGCCTCTGTACCTGTTGGGGGCACCACATCATATAACACATGGGCTCCATGGAATGGGATTTTCAGTATCCTCCATATGTCCTCTGGGGTGATGGTCATCTCTAAATGGAAATGCTCCACCAAGGCTGTAAGCAGGTCATGATTCACTTGCACTACTGGGATCTGACATAGAGAAGATACACCCAATCAAGCAATATGTGGCCTATCAGCATCATCGAGACTTCACAACAAATCTCCATATAGTGGATAGTGAGATCTAAATGACACATCATCGAAGACCTCCTACACACACACAAACAATGACAAGCAAATGATCAGTACCAAGTCGAAATGACACAATAATGCAAACAAAAGATGCAAATTTCACTAACAAAAATGAAAATTTTAACTCTGCTATCACAAATTTTTGAGTGAAGATATCAAGACCTCGCACGAAGATATCAAGAACTCGCATGACATTTCCTTTCTTTGCACGAGAAATCTCTTCGTCACGCGAAGGACGAAGTCTCGTGTGCGAAGATCGAGTGAGATTTCTTGTTCTTCACGTGAGGCATGGGTATCTCTCATGTGAGAAAACCCATCAACATGCACAAAGAAACATGGGATTTTATTTCTTCACACGAGAAGAGAATTTCTTCATGTGAGAAAGGGCAGTCTCGCACGAAGATTGATGTGAGAATTTCCATAGTCTGTTGGTCGGCTATGTCATCAGGAGCACTCAAAATGATGATCTCACATGTTCACTGCCACCTTCCTCTCAGAACTACCATTCACAAAAGACAAAATGCACAAATGATTTGAAAATGACCCCTTGGGCCCTTATATAGTTGTTGACCAAATTTTTCAAAGTGCTTTGATTTGTGCAAAAATACCCCTTGGCTAATTTGACCGTTTTAAATCTATTTTTGGGATCAAATTAGAAATTTGACACACCTAAGAGCCTCAAAAACACGTTTTAATATTTTTGGGACTGACGTGATTGAATGCTTGTGCAGGCCAAATTTTTTTGATACATTTCCAATTATTGGAATCTTTTCAACTCAAAATTCTTTGTATTTTCAAAATCCATTTTTTGGAAATAGCCAACTCAACTCAACCATTGCCAATTCTGGTCAACTTTTGGTCAAACTTGGTCTTTTGGACCTCGAAATCACTTTGGATTGACTTCCAATATTCTTCAGATCATTATGATCTCTTCATATTTTCTTCTAATCATTCTCATCCTTTCTACAATCTACTACATCTCAGATTTCTTCTATATCTCTTTATATACTACTTTACATCATATTTCTGGTGTGTCATCTTTCGATTTCACTCCCGAGGGGGTAGGATGATTACATCATTGAATTTTAAATTCAAATCAAGTTGAATCTTCATCACTTGGGGCATCTTGTTCCCATCTTATGTCCTCATCATTTGGGGTATCTCCCCACTAGGGGCATCTTGTTTCCCCCTTTCTAGCATCTTTATCATCTATTTCATTTTGTCATCATTTGATTACAAGTATCGATACAATATAAACCTCAATTCTTGAGGATCAAGCCTTGTTCTGGGGATGGTTCTATGACTTATAATTTGATCTCACTATCTGTTATCAAATCTTAGGTATCTAGGTGTTCTATCTGGATCCTTAAAGATTAAGCTCCATTCTAGAGATAATCTTTTAAATGCTATCAATTTCAGGTATCTAGACGTTCTGTCTGGATCCTTAAATGTTAAGCTCCATTATGGAGATAATCTTTTAATGCTATCAATTTCAGGTATCTAGGTGTTCTATTAGGATCCTTAAATATTAAGCTTTGTTCTAGAGATAATCTTTTAAATGCTATCAATTTTAGGTATCTAGACATTTTGTCTGGATCCTTAAAGGTTAAGCTCTATTTTGGAGATAATCTTTTAAATGCTATCCATTTCAAGTATATAGACATTCTTTCTAGATCCTTAAAGGTTAAGCTCCATTCTAGAAATGATCTTTTAAATGATATTTCTCTCAGGTATCTAGACGTTATGTTTGGATCCTTAAAGGTTAAGCTTCGTTCTAGAGATAATCTTTTAAATGCTATCAATTTTAGGTCTCTAGATGTTCTATTTGGATCCTTAAAGGATAAGCTCTATTCTGGAGATGATCTTTTAAATGCTATTGTTCTCGAGTATCTAGACATTCTGTTAAGATCCTTAAAGGTTAAACTTTGTTCTGAAGGAAACCTTTAAAATGCTTATCAATTTTGGGTATCTAGGTATTCTGCTTGGATTCCTTGGGATTAAGCTCTATTCTAGAGATGGTCCTTAAAAGCTTATCAATTGGTCTTCATATCATCAACTTTGAAACCAATCTCATCTTCACATCGTGCTTTCTGATTTTCCTTGAATTGAACGTGCTACTCGCACATTCATTCAAAGAGGGGAAAAATGTAATACCCCAAAATTGGCTCATTGCCATGATACCAATTCTAGTCTATCTAAATCAATTCTAAAGTCCTATTTCACTAGGAAAACCCTCATTCTGATTATTGCTACTTGACTTAATTGTTAGATGCAGAAAACCCTAATCTGCATTCATCATATTTCCTATTTAATCCCTATAGTACTCACTCATATTAGTCATATTAAACCTATTTGATTTAAATTTAATTTAATCTAAAGTACTCATACTTTATTATATTAAATTATCTCTTAAGGCTAATGTACTACGGGGTTAAATTTATTTAATTTACTAAATATGCTTATTTTAATTAATTAAATGAAATTGTTTTATTAAATAGGAAGTCATTCCTAATTAATTAAATGAAATTATTTAATTAAATAAGAAAAGGTATTTATGAGAGCATATCTCATTTTATTAAATTAAATATTCTTCCTAAATCTCCTTTTCAGTTCTAAATGGTAACTTTGAGTGAACTAATTCTCAAAATTAGGATCAATCTAGTTAACTTGTTCTCTCACTCATGGCAAGTTCAGTTGACTGCTCATCACACTCAGATCAAAAACAGTTCACTTCACCTGTACAAGGAAGTTTCCATCTTAACTGAATCTTTGGTTCAATCCTAACCGTCGATCAGAGTTGATCTCACCCGTTGATAGATTCTAGGAATTCTATTTAAGGAACTCATAATTTCTCATTACAGAGGTTGAATATTATTGCTATGAATCTTTGCTGAATTGTGCACTCATCATTCTCATAAGTTTTTCATCATTTAGATTTTAAAATTATCTAGATTTAATATGCATATAATCTAGTTTATTTTATATGTTCTTATATTAAATGCATATCTCATTTTAGAATAATTTCATTTAAATCCTTCGTTCTTAGAGGGTCTGGTTGCTTGCACCTTGAATCAAAGAACATTAATAGAAAATATCCCTCTAGATAGGAGGCAATGGGTCACACTATCGGGTGTCTTGGGTAAACAATACCATGTTTATCCCAAGATAATTCTATAGGTAATGACCACGTTGAAGTGTGTGTGAGGTTCAGAGGCCCACAAATTCATGCATACAAGTATGAGTTCAAGAAATGCCCATTTGTTTCTTTACTAGATGATCCTATAGGTGCATTTTTGCAAGCTCTAGAAAATGTGTTACATGTAGAGGATATAAGGAATTATATACATTGCAAAATTGAGAGTACAGGTGAGGATGATATTCACAAAGACTTAGGAGTCATGTTTAATAATAACTTATCCTTGAAGTGTGAATATGTGCACCTTGAATATTTGAATTTAGTGAAGTATATGTTCTACACAGATTTTGACAATCATGAGTGGACCTGAATTATATTGAGTAGAATAGATGATGATATGTTCTGGTTAGGTGATGCATAGATTTTCATTGATAATGACCTAATTCACAAGGTCATGAGATTTATCAATGAATGTTGCAATCCTATCAATGAGAAAAGCATCAGGAAATTAGTGGAGACAAACCTAAAAACCAAGTTTGATGGAAGAAATATGAGGGTTGATCCTATTCAGGATAAAGGAATCAAGTTGTTGACCAAAATCTTAGGGTACAAGTTGAACCATGGATCAAGGGTAAACTCTGTACCAGCTAACAACCATTGAAAGGAGAAAAGTTAATTTGTGTGAGATTGTTAGAGTGCAATTTTTGGACAATATTGCTAAGATAAAGAAAACAAAGAGCCTAGTATTTCAATTTGAGTCCCTATTAACTCATTTATTCTTTTAAATTACTAAGAAGTTACCTGGAGTAATCAATTGGGATAGCGGTGAGTGCACAGTGAAGATTGTAACTCAAATCTACAAATCTAAACCTGAGAATGTCAAAGATATTGATATTGACGGATGATAAAGAATTTTCAATCTGAGATGAAATTGAGGTATAGAATACCTCCCTCTATGGTAGAGAAGTATAAGGATGATTTGTGCTTCATGGTGGAAGCTAAAAATACCTACATGGAAGTATTGATACCTAGAGTGAAGCTCATTGAGCCTATGGGCTATGAGATGAGATGAACTTATTGAAGGGTATGTCTAGATCATACTCAAATCTGAGTAGGACATATAATGTCCTAGATGGGGGACATATGATGAAAGGTCAAGGATTGTAGAGTCTAAGCTCCACAGCAAGGAGAGCAATTATAAAGTGGAAAAGGAGATAGATTCCATACTCAAGGAATTTGGCATGACCAAATAGGAATTTAATGATATAAAGGGAATTGTGTTGGAGATGATGATCATGGGTGGACAGAAGTGCTAGAGATGAAGGCTAGTGGGAAGACATAACTATTGATAGCAACACCTATTGTAGTAGTAGGACCTTCTGAAGGAGTAATGGTGGCATAGCCATGTGCGCAAGCTCCCATTGCACCATATGCAGTAGTTATGCAAGTGCAACCTATAAGAGGAAACTATGAGAAACCAAGGAGGCAGTCAAAGGTGGAAGCACCTACTACATAGAGAAAGTCAAGAAGATAGGTGAAGGTTAAGCAAGAACCTACACCCCATACAAAGAAAAGAGTAAAGTAGATTAGTAGCAGGTCTGGAAATAGGAGGAAAACCATACAAGTGAGAATTTCTAAAAGCTTAGAGGAGGAGGATGAAGATAAACCTATTGAAAAAGAAATGTAACAAGACAATATAGCCATAGGAAATAAGGCATGGAAATCAAAGATAGAAAATTTGAACATGCAGATTACAAATGATGACAATTTTGGTCAATTGAATAAATTTTATAGCACATATAGTAGTATGGATAGGAGGCAATTAGAGAGTGCCATAATAAGAAATATGATTATAAGGAATAAAAGATTTGAGAGCATCTAGAATAAGAATCCTAAAGACCTATTCAATAGGTTGATCAATAGGAGAAGGGTAGTAGAAGAGGATCTGAATATGAGGATCACATCCATAAATAAGTTATGTAATGTTAGATCAAAAGAGGAATCTAAGATAATTTTGAAGGGTATTGAGCCCTTGTTTTTAATGAAAGAAGAGAAATTCCTCTAATGGGAGGCAATTATGAAGAGGTGAGGCAAGAAATAAAGGAGGCTATAGTGAAATATATGTCCTCAGTACCTAAGGAGAGTGCACAAGAAAAGGCTGATAGTCCAGTATATGTATAGGACGATACGCCTTCCAAAGAAGAAGAGGTAGAAGGGACACAACAAACACTATCTCCACCTCACATTGTTATGGGTACTGAATCCATGGAAGTGGACAATATGTGCATAACTATGGATATAAAGGAAAATCCATTTGTAGTGTATGGGGAAAATATTGTTGTCAATATCACTACCTATACGATCTCTGATGATGAAGAGGAAGAGAAAAAGAAGAAGGAACAAAAAGGAAAGAAGTAGAAAGAAGAAGAAGAGAAGAAAAAGATAGAAGAAGAAGAAAAGAAGAAAAAAGAGGTTGAGAAAAAGAAGAGTGCAAAGGAAAAATGAAAAAGACTGTTGTATCTTTAGTAGTATTAGTAGCTAAAATATTAGTAGTAGTACCTATTCCATCTGTTGATGAAGACCAAAAAGAGCTATTGGGCACTTTAAGATTTTTTTTTGAGAAAAACAAATTTGTAAAGTCTTTAGGGAAGACTCTTGCTGAAGTCTTGGAGCACATGCAGAAGAAAATTTCTATAACTATAGCTAACCTAGACTTGCAAGCTAAGGAAAAAGATTTGGTGAAGACGTTTGATGGGGAATTCACAACCTTATCTGAAGTAACAGTAGTTCAAGCATAGAGTAATCATGATACAAAAATATTCAACATAGTGTGCACTAATGTGCACTATGATTTGAAGGCACTTGATGGAAACATCAAGGAATTGAGATAGTGCATTACTAAAGGTAAGAAGTTGCAAGGATAGTATGCAATGTCCTATACTTACTTATCTAAATTTGATGCAAAGACTAAAGGCCATATGAGTGAGCTTCAGTTACTCACTACAAGATTGCAGCAACCAAAGATCAGAATTAAAGATTTTGAGGATGAGATGGAGAAAATCCACAATGATGTCAAAAGCATTAAATTTGACAGAGGCACCCAAGATTATAATTTTGCAGAGGCAATTGGAGGAATGTCTTTTAGCAAAGAATTCCTATGACAAATTTGCCTATACTAACTTGAGCACATTTGAAGTGGCATCTTATGCACTTTGCATACTCATCAATATATTAGATACATTCAAAGGCAACTGGAAGAAGGACTTTGAAAAACTAAAGATTGATTATCTAGATTGCATATCAAGAATGATGAGTTGATCCACAATAGGTAGCAAGTTTTTGTGATAAATTTTTTGACACCTTTGTCATTGATGTCAAAGGGGGACTCTTACTAGAGGAAAATTTTATAGATGTAAATGTATATGTAAGGGGGAGATTATTTATGTATCAATATAAAGGAGTGATAAGGAATGTAATGATCCATCAAAAACATGAATAAAATTGTTATGTTTTGAAGGCAATTTGTGTATACTTCTTATTATTATTATTTTTTGTATGACATCATTTTGGGACTTAGCCAATTTTTTCAAATGTTTCCATCGATGCCAAAGGGGGAGATTTTTGGTAATATGGTTAGTTAGGTGTCTTAATGGTTATCATTTATGGCAACCTATACTCAACATTTCATTTATGCATATAGAGACAGAAAATTGTTTAAGTATTAGACAACTTGTAGGAGTATAGTGAATAGATCTTAATAGTATGGACGATGCATAGAGAGTTAAGCCTATGTGTAGTTAAGTAAGGTCTGTAACATTTTCATGATGACATGTATCAGTGCACATGTATGTACAATCTATACAACACAAGTATTAATGTGAGTTTAACTATGCTAGTATTTAATAGTGCTGAATAGAGTATAGCAGAAAATAGAGTTGTATGAATTTAGGAATTGTTTTTATTTAAAAATAATTACAAAGTCATGTTTAGTCAACTATGTGGATATTATTTTATATTATTTCAAGCATGTGAAGGCATGGAATCTGATTGAGAAACAATTTGTAAATGCGTAAGGTATAAGTAAAGATCTTATGTTGCACAAATAGGTGGTGAAAGTGTGTTACATAGATACTATGGAAGTTGCATGATTATATGTGACATGTGAACTATTGTGAGAACCATCTACAAGGCTTATGTGATGTGATATCTAATGTTAGATCAGAGTAAGTATGAATTATAGTAGCAAGCAAGTATTGTATGTATATCTATTCTATAAAGGAACTAAATTGTATAATTGCATATTAGGGTAGTGGGCTCTTCTTGCATACATTGTAATTGATCTACCAACTCCTAACATGGTTATAGCAACTCCTAATAGGGTTGAGGCTTCTAAAAAGGACTTGAGACACTATATGTACTTCATAGACTCCTAACAAGGTCAATATCCCTAATAGCTATTTTTTAGTGAATCATCTAGTGGGTATCATCTCCACTAGGATTTTCCCTTGGCTAAGATTTCCCTAGTTAAAAAATTATGGTGTTATGAGTTCTATATGTGTATGGTTATATTTACTATTCAACATTGTTGGTTTACTTTCATATGCAAGTTATAAAGTAATTAAAAATATTCAATTGTGTGCAAAAGTTTGTAGAATACTGACTCATTGCCCACCCCCCCCCCCACCCCCCCCCCCCTCAATATAATTTGAGCCTGATACTTTACCCAGCATTCAATAGATTACCCCACCCGAGTCACCCAAGTCTGGAGTGTCAACTGAGTTACATCTAGTGTCAACCAATTTTCACTTAGTATAATCTGAGTTAGAGATAGTTCAAACTAAGTCCCAAACAAAGGAACTCGAGTCATAGTCTATGGGAATTGAGTCTTAGAGAGTAGAAACATAGCAAAATTTGGAAATTCATAAAACCTTTGAGCATGGTGAACCAAATGAATCTAGTCTTACAGTCTAGAAGTAAGATACATGTACTTTCTAGATATGTTAGAAGGCATCATGCACCTGAGAAAATAATTGGAGATTGGACAGGAGGCACAATGACAAGGAACAAACTAAAAGGTACATATTTTCTTACTAAATTTGAACCTAGAACTATTAAGGATGAATTTTTGTATCTAAGAGGAAAGTTATGTGTCATTCCCTTATCTAATTCTCACTAGACTATAGATTACTGATGCATCAACCAAACTACTTTGAAGATCTATCAAGTTGATGCAAAGAAGTCAGAGCTCATTGCATATGAATCGGTGCATTTTGGCATTTGATGTCAAAGAGGGAGAGAATCATGTCATATAATCATTAAGGGAGAGATTGATGTAATCCGAGAAGAATCAGAGGCAATAATCTACAAGAGGGAGAACTTGATCTAATGGAGTTTGAAGATAAGATGGTAGAGGGAGAATCATAAATGTAGTGCTCATAGATGGATGGAGAATCAAAATGAAACTAAGGAAGTTATAAAATCTTATAAATCATTTTTTATTGATCTAAAAAAAAATTTCTTAATGACATGTTGTATTGTTATCAATGCCAAAGAGGGAGATTGTTGATAACAATTATTTAATCGTATGTTGTTATTGATGTTACACAAATGTTATACTCTAATTGAGCACTATCAGTTGGAACTAGGTTTAGAAGACTCTAGTATCATCCAAGCATAAGTTCATAAGAAGAAAATTTCAAAGATTCCTATACAAATTGAGTCAATTCATTTACAAAAGGAGTTCAATGTAAACCAAGTTAGGTCAGTTACCAAGGAGCTCAATGGTAACCGAGTGACCCAATTTTTAGTTCTAGCTGACCTAAAATAGATTAGTTTTATTTATTAGTTGGTTTATGCAAACCAACTCAATGGATTTCATTTGTTCATTTGAAAGGGTATTCAAGGGGACTTGACATTGGGTTTCATATATGTGAAAGGTCAAGATTAGATTGAAATATGAGAAAGTGGAGAAGAAGATAAGATATAATTAAAGAAGGATATATAATTTGTAGTAGAGTATCCAAGGAGATGAAAAGAATATTCTAATTAGGGAGGATCTAGAGGATAAGTTAGAATAGTGATCTGAATCTAAAATTTAGTTTCTTTTTCAATTAGGTCAATCAGTGTTACTATCTAACAATTGTAGCAATGAAGAAATCTCTTAACACATATGACTTAATAGTCATTTTGTAAATCCTCTAATTAGGTTACATTTCTAGATTGAAGTGTCTTAAGACCTCTAATAAGGTTACTCCTATCACAGTGATACAAATTTTTTAATAGGGTCACAACTAACAATGTGTTTTGTAACCTTTAATATAGTTGGCTCCTAATAGAGCTCACTTCAAAAGAGTGAAATGTTGTAACTAGTTGCATTGGTGCTTTTCCTAAATTGGGTTTCCACATTAAATCTTGGTGTCTTATGTGTTCATGCTATTTTCTTATTGCTTTATCTTTTTGCAACTAAGTTACTAAAGGCTAATACACATCACTATCTTAAGATTGCTTTGTTAACTGAGTTATAGTGAATATCTAGTTATAACTAAGGTGTGAGTTAAAAGGAAGTTTGTATTGACATCTAAGGGATTTTGAATTATTGTATTGGTAACTAATTTTCCCCTCCCCTCTTAGTTACTCATCTTATATTTCCAATAGGTTAAGCATATCAAATTTCTTGTGTGTGAGCTTCTACACATTAGATATCCTTTCATCAAGTCTTGTATCCATTTGTCTCTTGTTGATGCAGGAGCATCTAGAGGTATAAGGGAAATCCTGTGTCATCAAAAAAAATGTACTTAGACTTAGTTTCTATTTCATGTGTTTTCATTTCTGGATACCCATTTGGGTCATATATAGGTTCCAACTCTCACAGTTCCACTATTAGTGTTTTGGGTTAGAGTTTTTAATCACCTTGGGATACGTGTAAATGCCAAAAAAAAAGGAGTATGTAATTGAGCCATAATTTTGGTGAACTAGAAGGTATAAATTGGCTAGATGAATGTAATTGTGATTTAGAGCATTCCAAAAAAAGAATCAGGTCAAAAGGCCCCATGGTTTGAAAGTTATTGCAGTTTTCCAATTTTTGGAGACCTCCTAAGAATGCTTTAAAGTCATGTTAGGGGAATTAAATGACCTTGAAAAGGGCTGAAAAATGGGGTACAAGCAACACTTGTCCATAGGGCTATAGAGCGCTTTGAGAGCTTTTCGAAAATGTAAACAGTTCATCAATCGGAGCTACGGTTCAAAAGTTATGCCTCCCGAAAGTTCGGTTACCATTTCTGGATTCTTCTAATTTTGTGCCGACTTCTAATGTGAATTCTAGAGCCTTCTATTTGGTTAGCAGATGCCAACTAGCACTTTCTAGAATGTATTACTAATCCTTAACCCTCCAGGGTCTATTTAAGAACATTTCTGACATTGTAAAAGGCAGTTCGGAGTGGAGTTTGAGAGAAGGTACTGGGAGAAGAAATTATCTCCATTTTTATGCTATTGTAAGCCCATAGGGCCTATTTTAGAGTCTATTTCTCTACACTAAGTGTACTAGCATATTTTTACAGTTAATAAAATTTTCCCTTTCCTGTTGGACACAATCACTTGTCTTCATCAGTCATTGTCTTATCTTCTTCAACTTTCTTTTTTTGTTTGGTCACTTCATATAATTTTACTGATTGGACTTCATGTTCTTTCTTCAATCTTGTTATCTCTTCATTTAGTGTTTTTTTCCTCTCCAATAGATCTTCTATTGTTGTATCACTTTCACTAGAATTTACATTATCAAATAGACCTTCAGTGTTGGTCTGCCTCACAATAGGTGTATCATAGTCATGCTCTGGGCTATGCTTAGGAATAATATATTCAAACTAAGGACTATTTTTCTCACTATGAGGTGCATTTAATCTTGTCAACCCAGGGACGTATACTTGAAATGGTCAGCACAATATGTACATTAGGTCTCTTAATGAGTCACTAAGCTTATGCTACAAGAAAGTAAAATACAAGGAAAAAAACTTACACTATTGCTGCAGGAAACCAACACACTTAACTCTATGAATACTAGAAATAAAATGAAAGGGCTAACAAATATTCTAACTCAGTTCATCCAATATAGCTATTCTCACATATGCTACAGGAACATTCACAAAGTGTGATGCTACAGGAAGGAACTTACAACTTCTACTTACAATACTAAAAATACTTGGAAATAAATCTATACTATCCTAATATAATCCACCTTCCAAGTGGGACCCCTTGGTTGGCTTCAACTAAAATACTAACACAAGATAGAAGCCAAAAACTATTTCTTTACATTTCAAAAATTCATTACATGGGAACAACACATATTACTGTAAAAATACAACTCACTGTAAAAGTTAATAGTCTATTCTCATAAACTCTTTTCTTCTAACTAAACTAACACACTTGGTCTAATTCCTATATATAGGAGATCGACGCTTATTCTAAAATAGAAAAGTAAATAACCTAGCTATAAATCTACAGGAGAGAAAGAAGGAAAATAAAAACTCAAGGTGGGAAGAAGAGATAATGGCTTAAGGTGGGAATAATAATATGTCTAAACATCCGCTCGCCATAGGAATAAATGCAAAGAATGTAGTAAGTCTTCATAACTCCTCCATACTCACTGTCATGTCCTTTGGAACCATTATGACTTTCCTCCACTGTGGCTACATGTCATCATTCTTTTCTCCTTGAATGCTATTAGCACTCATCTTTGAATTCTTCCAATCATCTTTTAGCTTCATTGCTCACAGGTTAGTTATAATGTAAACATATTTGCAAATAAGCATTTTTAAATTAAATTAAAATATAGGAACACACATTTTGATAATTATATGAAATGCTGCATCATATATATGATATTAGCAAAAGATGATATACTATCTACCCATAGGTTAATCATTGGTTTAGGTAAACATAGATCCACAAATGTCTTGATGAAAATGAAATAGAGTATAACCAAAGTGTTTTAAAAATATCATGAAATAGAGGCAATAATTAGCCTCATCATCTGCACCCTAGTAAATTGATGTTTTTCCTCAAGCATGGCATTTCCTAGTCAATGACTTGAATTTCCCCACTTCTACCCTTCCTTTCTTGCTACTCTTGAAGGTGTAATAGAATCCTCATGTTCTTTCCCAAACCTCCCTTATATTGTCCTCCTATAGCTTGTCAAGTCTATCAGCATTAATGCCATATAAAGGCCACATGAGCATTGAAGGTTGCATAGTAAGTGGGCCCCATAATTCACGTCTAGCTTTTTTTCCTATCTCTAGATACTTTGGAGCTTGGTGAAGGGTAGCTTCCAAGTTGATGGGACTATGTGGCTCTAACCTTTTAAGCGACTCAGGTAATCTAGCCCATCTACTTTTAGCACTAGCCATAGCTATCTGGAAAGCAAAGTAGGGAAAATTCTCATAATCAACATAGGTCTTGGCTCTAGCAACAAAGATCCTATCCCTTACTCCCATGTTCTTATCCCCATAAGTTAACTTGAACCAATCCCTAAGAACTTCTTCTAGTTTGTTGCTTTCGACTCTTAATAGTAGGGGTTCTATCCTTTCCTCATCTCTATAATTATTCAGCTGCCTATCATAGTTTTCTTTACTAGAAATCTAGGACATCAAAGCTCTTAAATGTATATCCCTATATAAAGTAAAGGGTTCTATTAGGTTTCTGAAGGGATAACAAACTTATGCACATATGATTCACAAAGAAAATTCTACTACCAGGATGGCAAAGTTTGATATAAACCATAAAATTCCTAGGCTAATTTAAACTAAGAATTGATATTATTAAGGGTTAGCATGAGTTGGAATAAGAGAAATTTTTCTTTTAAACAAAGAGCATAAATGTGTGGTGGAATTCTATAGGCAAGTGCTTGATTAACCAAATTGAGGGCATGATCCATCCTTTGTTTTTGATTCACCAACTACTCCTTTAAATCTATAATTTCTACATTCAGAGACACTATATCTTTCTTCATTCTTTTTCTCTCCTCTTCCCATAAGGCCTTAGCAAACATATGTTGTCCAAACAACTGAAAAAAGAGTTTTTGTAGGGTAATGGAACTGTTATCTTCCTCATGGTTTCTTTTCCTCTTTCTCTATTCCCTCCATAATTTTTCTACAACATCAATAAACCATGTTGATTTATAGGGCACTACGACAGTGTTTGGATCAATTTTCTCAGGACCTATTTCATCACTATAGCTCAAAGTACCTAGTTGGTCTACTGGGGTATCATTTGGATTTTCATTAACATCAACCCTATATTCCTCATTAAGGTTTTTGGGAATGTTTTTGGTTTCAAGGTGACCAGGAGAGTGATCAAGAATAGTCTGTATAGGGAATTCTTTAGTAGATGGCTTGGATGAGGGGGATTCTTTGGAAATTTTTCCTCTCATTCTAGGACTTCTTCTTACAGGGGTTTCTTCTAATATGAAAGCCTTCTGCCTACCTCTTCCTTTTGGTGTCTCTGCTGTAGGAGTAACTATTGCAGGACCCTTCTTAGTTCTCTTTGGCCTCACAACTGTAGGGTTTGGCTCTTCTTTTACTAGAACAAAGATTTCTTTTCATTTTCTCTTTGTTCAGCTAGAGGTAGGTTTTTGGTTCTCTTGAACATTTTCTTGTATGTTTTCTTGTACATTACTTTGCACATTTTTGACTTCAACCTCTTGGGTGCTTTGTTTAGTGGGTTCATTAGTGGGAACTACATTCTCCTCACTAGGTTGTTCATGCAAAGCAGCCTAGGGTTGTAAGATTTTGGCTTGGACAAAATTTTCCCCTGATAAGGGAGAAACATCCCTAAGTGACCTTTCTATAAGTAATTTAATTAGGGCATGATGGGTGATAGAATTTTCTTTTCCTTTTTGAGTTTCTTCCACACTAATACACAACATATTGTACAAGAAATTGAGAACAATGCTATTGGAAAATCTATGTTCCTCGCCATTAGCGACATAGTGCCTGAACAGAAAATGATACTGCGATGACATCAGTTGTCAGGTGTGTCCCAAGTATGCCCTGTCAGATATCAGTGATGAAATTTGGTACACATTGGCAGTTGGTCAATTTTTTTATTGGCTAAGGTATGACTATGCAGAATGTGGGTCCTACTTCCCTTGGCGGGTCGCAAACGAGGACTTGTCAGACAAGTTGGTACATGGCCAGTTCTTATTGGTTGGTATATTGATAGGTTGGATCCATCTTGCTTGCTGCTAGATCTCAAAAAATCAATGGTGGGTGCTATCTCGCTATGGAAAGCTATGAGGATATTACCCATAGCGACATAGCACCTCGACGACACGTGGCAGGGTGGGGCTGAGTATTATGAAACTATAGGGATGGTACTAGATTAGGTTGAGTCAGATACTAGGTGTCTTGAGTTGGTTCATGGGCCAAGAATTTTTAAGGGCAAAGCGCAGTAATACGACAAGTCTTCATGATCATCAGATCAATCTGGATCAATGGTGGGTGCTATCTCGCTATGGGAAATTGCTTGAAGGTTATCCATAGTGGCATAGCACATTGGTGATGCATGACATAGATGATGTAATAGGCTTGCCCTTCTCCAAAGTAATATTATAGCTCATCCTAGGTGGCAGTTGTCAGGTGGGTTATAGTATAGTGGTGATATTTCATTGGTCTATTCTGCCAGCTCGGTGTGCAGTTGTATAATTTTTTTGATCACCATAGATCTAAGGAAATCGATGGTAGGCACTATCTCACTATGGAAAGCTGCAAGGATATTACCCATAGCAACATAGTGCCATTGTGCCATGTGGATTAGTGGGGCCAGGTCTCACCAAGATGAGGATGCCAGGTGGTTGCCAAGTTTTTTGTGGGCCCAAAAGTTTTAAGGAGATAGTGCAGTAATATGGCGAGTCTTCACGATCGTCAGATCAATCTAAAATCCATGGTGGGCACTATCTTGCTATGGGAAATTTCTCAAAGGATATGCATAGCAACATAGCACCTCGATGACATGTGTCCCAGTGGGTTCGATGGAGGCAGTAACGATTAGATGCGCTGGCAGTTAATGTGATTGTCGCGATTGGAGTTTGAGGAATTGGTGCAATTAGTAAAGAAAGATTGGTCAACCTCGGGAAAACCTTGTGGGGTGGCAAAGTGAAAAGAGGTCGTTGATCCAAGTGGCTCATTTTAGTGCCAGGGTTATGTTGACCTACTAACCACGCTAGTTCGTGAACTAGGAACAGGGGATACCGAGGTTTTTTGCATAAACTAATCTTATGATGGATTTCAACCACCCTAGAGTAAATACAAAATAAAGAGGAACACTCTACCCCCCAATCCAACCTATCTACCTAGTCAGAGCATAGTTATGGAACCATTTCCATCCTCTCAAGGCATTATTTGACATAGAAGATTAGATATCATTGCATCTGGATCTATATCCAGATCAAATTTTCTTCATGATTGTTCTCTGTAGGACTTAATGGCAGGTTATTGTGAAATAATTACAATTGGAGAACATCTCAGTCATACTTGAGCTATAAAGGAAACTTCTAAATTTTGGATGGGGGACCTTTCTCTATTTTTCTCTATTATTGCTCTGCAGATTCTCAATGTAAATTCTCCTGTGCCTCTGAACTACATGATTTTCTGCCTTATCTCTTTCATCCATTAGTATGAAAGTGCAGGAACTCTTTGCCTCTTACTGGTATTTTGCAGAGATCTATGATTTGTATGATTGTATCTCCTTGGCCTATGAATGATAATATAAGTGAATCTCTCTTTCTTTGTGTCATTCATCTTGGTCTTCTAATTTGCATGTGATTATTAGATTAAAGCAAGTCTAAATGTGTATATCCTTAGTTTTATTCTGGTTCAAAAGTGCATATATGGGTAGAGATTGGTCTGAACACTCTATTTTGGTGCATCACCTCTTTAGATTAGATTAGGTAGATTTTCTTTCATGCTCTCCTTCTCGCTCTTCCTCTCCAAGAGTAGTTAGGTGCATCCTGATAGTAAGAGGAAGCCGACCTTCTCTAGAGACTCAACCTCACAATTCAAGTTTCACAGCTTGGAGGTTGTTTCCATGTTTCACTAGGTTGTCCTCATGCATAAGCCTTGGACAAGGGTGAAAACCTTAGTGACAACAATTTTTGGCATGCCCGGTGGGACTACTTTTTAGAAAATTTCAAGCTTACTAGTGTCAAAAGGGAAGATTCCAAGATCAATACTGAGGAGATAGTACTAGCTTCGGTGTTGAAACCTTCAAGAGGTTCATTCTTCAAAGTACTTGGTGACTCTGAGCTTCAAATACATATCTGGTTCCAGACCAAAGTTGCAGTGATCTATGCCAAGAGTTGAAACAAGGGCATCTTCTAGAGGTAAGTTTTAGTATCAAGAGCTTTCATTTTCAAACCCTAGAAGAAGGAAGACTAGAATATCTTTATCACCGGTTAGGAGTGCAATAGTAACAAATACACCTACAAGATCTATCTCTACTCCTCCTACTGTTAGATCTCAGCCTAGACTGCCATCAATACATATCAATAGATCACTTGTCTATATGGCACTACCTAGAGCTCATACTTTAGCCACTTTTAATGGTGGTAGTCCTCTTTTATTGGCCCAAAGACATGACATACCAATAGCTGCGCTTAAAAGTATACCAGGGTTTACTGGTGAAACCTCCATTTCCCCCTTAGAACACATTCAAGAGGTTGCAAATGTCTGTAATATCCATGGTATTATAGAGGATGATGTTGCAGTTAGTATCCTAGCCTCATCCTTGAAAGAAAAAGCACTACAATGGTATAGAGGTTTGGCTCGTGGTTCCATAATAGATTGGGATGGCTTAGGATCATGATTATGTAAACACTTTGAGGAAAAAAGTGACCATTTGTCACTGTTAGAATAGTTGAAAACTATAAAAAGGGCCCCCCATGAATGTATGACTGATTTTAATTATAGATTTCAAAAGACGTGGGATAGAATACCTACTTTAGTGAAGCCTACCCCTGGTAATGCCTTCTTGCATTACCTTAGAGCTTTTAACAGTGATATTGCCACTACAATCCAAACTACGGGAGGAGATACCTTGCCTAATGCTTATGACATAGCAATAAAATTAGAGAACATCCTAATACAAGGAGGTAAGCTAGCTCCAAGGCCTCCTATGCCTTTCTTCCCTGATGTCCCAAATCATCAACCAACAATAGCTCCTCTTCCCACAACTTCTACATCACAATGCCTTGTCTCAGTCCCTCAAGCTTCCACATCTTCAAATAGGGTAGATGAAATCAAAGAAATGATGCAATCTATGATGCAAAACCTAGATAAGAGATTACAGGGCCAAGAAAAGAAACTAGAGGACATCTTCTCTGTGATGCAGAAAATGAGCAATAAGGTGGTGACTTTAGAAAGACAAGCTCAAAGTAGTAAAGCTCACCAATTACAACATCAAACTCTGAACAGTGGTAGGCCTCTAAATAATAATTATGGTAATAATTTTTTTGATTAGAATAGGAAGAATAGCCATGCTTCAACCTCAAATGCAGGTCAGAGTTATGCCTTAGTCCCTCAAAACAACATGGCCCAAGATCAAGATTTTTGTCCCTCTTGTAACTACTCCTATGCCTGTTGCATGTGTCAAAAGGCTAAATCTTATTTGGCTTTGATCATCCAAGAGCCTGCAATACAACAATCATATAAGGAAGGTCAATTTAGGGATGCCTCATATATGCAAGGCTCAGGTGATTTCTCCTTTATGAATCATCTAATGGAGGAACATTGTAATGTAAACCAGGATTCCATTGGTCACAACACCAGGAGCAAGAGAAGAGCTATTGAAGATGCTGCCCCTCCTCTTCCTAATCAGGCCTCAATTTCAAGTGCAATACCTCATGAACAAGCAGTCAATGAGCAATCAAATGTTTCTCAACAGCAAAGGCAAAATAATGTCAGAAGGGATGTAAGTGATCCTCTCACTGTTCCATCTCAACCTCCTACAAGGATGGTTCCCAAGGCTTCTACCAAAGTGCCTACTGCACCATTTAGTGTGGTAGAACAAATGAAGAAGATAAATGTGAATATCTCCATGTGGGATGTTGTTGCTACTATACCTATGCAAAATAAGTTGTTGCAGCAAGAGCTAGAAAGAATTGAATCAAAGGATCAACCACCCAGCATGGAAATGCCACTAGCCTAGTACAACCATCAGATAGGGCAGAAACAAATAAAAAGGTTAGACCCCCCCCCCATTCTATGTTTCTTTAATTATAGGGGATAAACTAGTCCACAATTGCATGATTGATTCAGGGGCTAGTAGTTCAGTGATGCCTAGGCATGTTGCTGATGCTTTGGGAATTAAATATGAGCCCATTGTTAAGGATGTATTACAGTTAGATGGTAGTACTATCAAGACTGTAGGGATCCTTAGAAATGTAGAGATGGCCCTACACACATGCCCTAGTTTTACTGTAACTCAAGATATATAAATCGCTGAAGTCAAGCCACATTTTTCCATCTATCTGTCAAGAGACTTCACTGCCCAAATAGGTGGTTACATATCTTTTGACTAGTCATATATGGTTTTTAGAATAAGATATGGAGCCAAAGCTTCAATTAGAGTAGAGCCTCTAGCTCTCCATCATACTGAACCCTACACCCCTAATCTCATCAACATGAATTGCACTATCCTAGAAGTGGATGAGAATGACATATTGAATGAGCCTACCACACCCCTAGCACAAGTACCTAATTTTTTCCTAGATGAATGGGCTAATGCATATCAATTTGATCCTATGTCGAAAACCCTTGAAATAGGCCTTAGTACATATTGCATATTAGAGAAAGATGCTCTAGTTCCCAATCTTGTGGAGATTGAAGAAGATGTAAGTGGGATATGGAGTATGTACTTTGATGGATCAAGGAATAAAAATAGATCAGGGGCTAATGTGATGTTAATTTCTCCTGCACAAGTAAGGTACTACTTCTCCTTTAGGCTCCAATTTAGTTGCACTAATAATGTAGTCGAGTATGAATCTTTGATTCAAGGTCTCCTACTTGCTCAAAAAAGAGGAATCCAAGCCTTAAGGGTGTATGGAGACAGTGAGTTAGTGGTTAATTAAGTGAGAAATCAGAATACCACTAAGAATGGCTTGCTCAAGTCTTATAAACATTGGGTATGGGATTTTCTTGAAGGTTTCAATGCATTTAATATTCAAAGCATCCCTAGAAAAGAAAATAGACATGCTGATAGACTTGTAGCAATAGGTACATCTGATGCAAGAGCATCCAGAGGTATAAGGGCAATCCTGTGTCACCCAAAAAAAAATGTGCTTAGACTTAGTTTCTGTTTCATCTGTTTTCATTTTTGGACACCCATTTGGGTCAAATAAAGGTTCCAACTCTCATAGTTCCACTATCAGTGTGCTAGAAAATCCTGAAAAAATAAGAGCATGTAATTGGGCCATCATTTTGGTAAACTAGAAGGTGTGAATTGGCCAGATGAATGTAATTGTGATTTAGAGCATTCCAGAAAAAGAATCAAGTCAAAAGGCCCCACGATTTGAAAGTTATTACAGTTTTTCAAATTTTGGAGACCTCCTAAGAATGCTTCAAAGTCAGGTTAGGGGCATTAAATGACCTCAAAAAGGGCCAAAAAATGGGGGACGAGTGAAGCTAGTCCATAGGGCTATAGAGTGCTTCGAGATCTTTTCAGAAATGTAAACGGTTCATCAATTAGAGCTACAATTCAAAAGTTATGCCTCCCGAAAGTTCGGTTACCATTTCTGGATTCTTCTAGATTTGCACCGACTTCTAACGTAGCTTCTGGAGCCTTCTATTTGGTTGGTGGATGCCTACTAGCACTTTCTAGAATGTATTCCTAGTCCTTAACCCTCTGGGGTCTATTTAAGGAGATTCTTGGCATTGTAAAAGGCAATTCGGAGTGGAGTTTGAGAGGAGGTACTAAAAGGAGAAATTATCTCCACATTTATGCTATTCTAAGCCCTTAGGGCATGTTTTGAAGTTTATTTTCTCTGTACTAAATGTACTAGCTTATTTTTCAGTTAATAAAATTTCCTTTTTCTATTGTGTCCATTCTGTTCTTGGGTTGTGACCCCATCAAGTGGTATTAGAGTTGGTTTTCCTGAGTGTGTAGACAGAGCACCGACTGTGAGGCAGTTTGCACCAGGACTGTGTGGTTGTGGGTTTGAGTTAAGAAGATGCCTCCATGAAGAGGCCATGGCAAAAGGGCCAGAGCTATTAATCCTAAGGAGGTTAGAGCCCTCCAAAGGTAGGTACAAGCATTGCAGGAGGAGCTCCGTAGAGGAGCAACTCTGGCAACACGTGATGAAAGTGAAGATGACAATGAAGAAGAAGAAATGGGACCAGAAGGAGAATTTGATGGGGAAGTTTTGAATCATGCAGAGGAAAGGCTTTTTAGGGCCATTACTAAGTTTGGGAAAAGACCTACAATTGAAGTAGGTGTATTTTTAGGAAATCTGAAACTAGATGAGTTGATCGATTGGATCAATGAACTGGAAGAATACTTTGAGTATGAGGATATCAGGGACCTAGATAGGGTTAAGTTTGCAAAGGCCAAACTAAAAGGCCATGCCAAAATTTAGTGGCAAGAGGTCCAACTGGAAAGAAATAGAAGAGGAAAGGAGAAGATCACAAGATGGGATCGCATGGTGGACAAATTGAAGAAGCAGTTCATTCCTGTGGACTACGAGCTTGATTTGTTTAAGAAGATGCATGGGTTAAAGCAAGCAGGAAGATCAGTCCAAGAATATACAGAGGAATTTTATCGACTCTTGATTAGAGTGGGGCATGCAGAAGCAAATAAGGAGAAGGTTGCTCATTATATCAGTGGGTTGCGACCTAGCATCCAGGAGGAATTAAGTCTGGTAAGAATGACCAGCATTGAAGAGGCATACCAGTTTTCCCTACAAGTTGAAGAGAAGCTGAATAAAAGGTTTGAAGGAAGACAAAGAGGGCATGGTCAAGGAGGAAAGGGAAGCAGTAGATCATCTAGAGGCCACAATGATACCCAAAAGAAAAATGAAGATGTGGGTACTAGCAGGAACCAGAGGAATGAGGGTTTTAACCACTCCCATGATCAAGACTTTGGAAATCAGAGAGGAAGAGGTAGAGGACATGGACAAGGAAGAGAAGGCTTCCATGGTACCTATTTCCATTGCAATGAAGAAGGTCATCATGCCTTTGAATGCCCTCAATGACAAGGAAGGATAGATAGGAGAGCTGAGGGCTAAGCTAGGGTTGCTCATGTGGATGAGGATGCACAATCATCACATTCAGAGGATGTAGAAAGAGGAGAGACCTTGGTAAATGAAAGAGTCCTACTAAGTGGTGAGATTGAACTAGGACAACGAGGGAGTTTGTTCTGTACCAGATGCAAGTGTGAGGATAAATGTTGTGACGTGATCATTGATGGTGGTAGCACTGATAACTTGGTATCAGAAGAAATGGTCTCTAAGCTAAATCTCAAGAGGGAGAAACATCCCCAACCCTATCGGATTGCTTGGGTAAAAGATGATCATAAGGTCCTGGTAAGTGAACAATGTTTAGTGAAATTCAAAATTGGGAGTTACCATGATGAAGTTCTCTGTGATGTTATTCCGATGGATGTTTGCCATCTATTGTTGGGTAGACCATGGTAGTTTGATAGACATGTAGTACATGATGGGCATGCCAACACATACTCTCTAAAAAAGGATGGAGTTCGCCACAAATTGAAGCCCATGAAAAAGGAAGGTGAAAAGGTATGTAGTAGTGCTAGGATTTTTCTTGTTGATAGAAGGATGTTTTTAGATGGCATGAAACATTAGCATATGTGCTATGCTTTGATTCCTAGGAAAGATAAAGAAGGTAGTAGTGAAATACCACTTGAAGTTTCAGATTTACTAGGGGAGTTTGGAGATATTATCTCTGATAATGTTCCAGATGGATTGCCACCAGTAAGGAAAATCAGTCATCAGATAGATCTGATTCTAGGAGCTAGTTTTCCTAACAAGGTTTCTCATAGGATGACTCCTACTAAAACAGAGGAGCTAAATAGACACGTTCAGGAGTTGTTGAGGAAGGGCTTGATTCAAGAGAGCCTGAGTCCATGTGTAGTACCTGCAGTACTCACACCAAAGAAGGATGGAGAGTGGAGGATGTGTACAGATTCTCAAGCTATAAATAGGATAACCATCAAGTACCAATTTTGTTTGCCAAGGATGGATGATCTTATGGACTACTTGAGTGGAGCTCAGTACTTCACAAAGATAGATCTCAAGAGTGGTTATCACCAGATATGGATTTGAGAAGGAGATGAGTGGAAAAAAGCCTTCAAGATCAAGGAGGGTCTTTATGAATGGTTAGTCATGCCCTTTGGATTGACGAACGCCCCAAGCACCTTCATGCGGCTCATGAATGAGGTACTTAAGAAGTTCTTGGGAAAATTTGTTATTATTTATTTGGATGATATTTTAATTTTCAGCAAGACTTTGGAAGAACATTTATTGCATATTCATAGTGTCCTTGAAAGGCTAAGGGAAGAGAAACTGTTAATTAATCTGAAACAGTGTATCTTTGCAAAAAGGGAGTTAGTCTATTTGGGGTTTGTTATATCACCTGAAGGTCTCAAAATGGATCTAGAGAAGGTAAAATCTATCTTGGAATGGCCTACTCCAAGGTCTACTACTGAGGTAAGATCATTTCATGGTTTGGTTAGTTTTTACAGGAAGTTTATTAAGAATTTCAGTGGCATATGTGCACCCCTAACTGATACAATAAGAGGGGATAGAAAAGAGTTCAAATGGACTGCAGCAGTTGCGAGAAGTTTTGAATTGCTGAAGAAGAAGGTAACAGAACAACCTATGTTGGCACTTCTAGATTTTGGAAAGGTTTTCCAAGTGGATTGTGATGCCAATGGAAACGCTATTGGGGTTGTATTAAGCCAAGAAGGTAAGCCTATTGCATATTTTAGTGAAAAATTGATGATGCAAAGAAGAAGTATTCTATTTATGATCAAGAGTTCTATGCAATAGTTCAGGCCTTAAAGAAATGGAGGCATTATTTATTGCCAAAGATTTTGTTTTGTATACTGATCATCAGGCATTACAGTACCTAAATAGCCAAGGTAAATTGAATCAAAGGCATATGAAGTGGGTAGAATTCTTGTAGAGTTGTACATTTGTGTTGAAGCATAGAAGTGGAAAATCTAATAGGGTTGCAGATGCACTAATTAGGAGACAGTTGTTGCTTATAGTAATGCAGGTTGAAGTAGTTGGGTTTGATGAACTCAAGAATTTGTACCCCGAGGATCCTAATTTTGTTGAAGCATGGAAAGCTTGTAAAGAACCTGTTGCTGTAGATAGAACCAAGTGGTTAGACTATTTGATTCAGGATGGCATGTTGTTCAAGGGTAGTCAATTGTGCATTCCAAGGAGTTCCATGAGGGAAAATTTGATTAAGGAGAAACACAGTGGAGGGATGGCAGGACATTTTGGTCGAGATAAGACCATTTCCATTCTTAGAGAACATTATTTTTGGCCTCAAATTTCACAGGATGTGAAGAAGTTTGTACAGAGTTGCCAGGTTTGTCAAGTTGCCAAGGCGTTTAGTCAGAATACTGGCCTATATCAACCATTTCCTATTCCATCAAGGCCATGGGAGGACATAAGTATGGATTTTGTTCTTGGATTGCCAAGGACACAAAGGGGTAATGACTCAGTATTCGTGGCGGTTGATAGGTTCTCCAAAATGGCACATTTCATTCCATGCCACAAAACTAATGATGTTGTCCATATTGCAGACTTGTTTTTCAAAGAGGTGGTAAGACTACATGGTCTTCCAAGGAGTATAGTCTCTGACAGAAATACCAAATTTGTGGGGTATTTCTGGAGGACATTGTGGAAGAAGTTGAGAACAAACCTAAAATTCAATTCCACGCATCACCCACAAATTGACGGCCAAACAGAAGTGGTAAACAAAAGTCTGGGTAATTTGCTGAAATGTTTAGTTGGGGATAAGCCCAAGGGATGGGATTTGATTCTACCACAAGCAGATTTTGCTTACAATAACTCTATAAATAGGAGTACTGGAAAATCACCATTCCAAATTGTATATTTGAATAGCCCAAGGACTGCACCAGAATTGAGGAAGATAGAGCAAGGGGAGAGGACAAGTGTTGAAGCAGAAGAATTTGCTAAACATATCAAGCATCTACATGAGGAGGGTCAAGCACACATTACCAAGATGAATCAAGAGTATAAAGCTAGGGCTGATCAAAGGAGAAGACATAAGGAATTCCAAGTAGGGGATCTAGTCATGGTGCACTTACAAAAAGAAAGATTTCTAGCCGGTACTTACAACAAGCTAAAAATGAAGAAATTTGGCCCCTGCAAAATTTTGAAGAAATGTGACTTAGGAAATGCATATGAGGTGGAGCTTCCAGATGGTATTCACATTTCTCCCATTTTTAACATTGCAGATTTAACAGAGTATCATGATGATGGTGCTGATGAGGAGCTAGTGTTAGAGCCATGTCCAATTCCTGCTTCTAAGAAGGAGGAGATTTAAGACATTCTAGATCATCGTGTGGGTCGGAGTACCAGAAATAGGAAGTATGAAGAGTATTTGGTCAAATGGAAAGGATGACCGATCGAGGACTCAACTTGGATTTTAGCAACTAAGGTTTCCCATTTAGGATTTCCTCTACAATTCATAAAGTGACAGGGTCACTTTTCAATCTACCCTGGGTGTCTGATGTAGGAGCATCCAGAGGTATAAGGGCAATCCTATGTCACCCAAAAAAAAATGTACTTAGAGTTAGTTTTTGTTTCATGTTATTTCATTTTTGGACACTCATTTGGGTCAAATAAAGGTTCCAACTCTCACAGTTCCACTATCAGTGTGCTAGAAAATCCCAAAAAAATAGGAGCATGTAATTGGGCCATCATTTTGGTAAACTAGAAGGTGTGAATTGGCTAGATGAATGTAATTGTGATTTAGAGCATTCTAGAAAAAGAATCAAGTCAAAAGGCCCCATGGTTTGAAAGTTATTACAGTTTTTCGAGTTTTGGAGACCTCCTAAGAATGCTTCAAAGTCAAGTTAGGGGCATTAAATGACCTCAAAAAGGGCTTAAAATGGGGGATGAGAAAAGCTGGTCCATAAGGCCATAGAGTGCTTCAAGAGCTTTCCAAAAATGTAAACAATTCGTCAATCGGAGCTACGGTTCAAAAGTTATGCCTCCCAAAAGTTCGGTTACTATTTTTGGATTCTTCTAGATTTGCACCGACTTCTAATGCAGCTTCTGGAGCCTTCTATTTGTTCAGTGGATGCCTACTAGCACTTTCTAGAATGTATTCCTAGTCCTTAACCCTCCGGGGTCTATTTAAGGAGATTCTTGGCATTGTAAAAGGCAGTTCGGAGTGGAGTTTGAGAGGAGGTACTAAAAGGAGAAATTATCTCCACATTTATGCTATTTTAAGCCCTTTGGGCATGTTTTGAAGTTTATTTTTTTTGTACTGAATGTACTAGCTTATTTTTTAGTTAATACAATTTCCTTTTTCTATTGTGTCCATTCTGTTCTTGGGTTGTGTCCCCATCAACATCTTATGATGTGCCAGGGAATCTTGAGGAGGAGAAGAAAGAGAAAGTAATTAGGGTGGTAGTAAGGCCTACCATCCTTGACAATAACACCCATTGGAAGGTGTTTGAGTCTAATGAAAAAATTGTGAGCTTCTTGCAGAATGAAGCAAAATTTTCAGAGAGAAATTAGTCAAGACTGTAGGATCAGCATAGTGACCAAATTATTAATCTCGGCTCTAACAAGCTGCTTAAAGGTGTCATTACTCTAGAGAGTGTTTTAAATCCTTATGATCAAGCAAGAGGCAGGGCCATGAACCTAGCTGCTGATGAAGATGACTATACTCCAGTCATGGTTGCTGATGGAAAATCCTTGAACATGGGTAAGGTATGTTCTGAAATTGAGCAGGAAAGTTTTATTCATCTATGTCAAGAATTTAATGATGTATTTTCCTGCACATATGATGATTTAAAGGGTTTTGACCCAAGGTTATTTCAGCATACTATAGATTTAGTTGATAATGGCAAACTATTAAGACAAAAACAGAGGCCAATGAATCCCAAGATTGAACCCCTAATGAGAAAAGAGCTATCCAAGTTGATTCAGGCCAATATAATTTTTCCCATCAAACACTCATCATGGGTAGCAAACTTTGTCCCTATTAGGAAGAAGAAGGGAGAAATTAGATTATGTGTGGACTTTAGGGACCTTAACCAAGCTTCCCTTAAAGATCACCATCCTCTCCCTTCTATGGAGAAGATTTTTTCTAGGGTTAGTGGTTGAAAGAGATTTTCATTTCTTGATGGATTTTCTGGCTACAATCAAGTGCTGGTTAAAGAGTTTGATAGATACAAGACTACATGTACCACTAAATGGGGTACCTATGCTTATTGTATGATTCTATTTGGGATAACCAATGTAGGTGCTACATTTCAGAAGGCAATGGAGATGGCTTTCAAAGGATTGATTGACAAGTTTGTCTTAGTTTACCTTGATGATATCACTATGTATTCAAAGGATGTAGAAGATCATTTTGATCATCTAAGACAGGTATTCTTAAGATGCAGAGAGTTTGGGGTTTCCCTTAACCCAAGAAAGTGTGTCTTTGCTACTAACCAAGGAAAATTCTTAGGACATATTGTATCTGAGGATTGTTTAACCATTGATCCAAAGAGAATAAAAGAAATACTTGCCCTTCCTCTTCCTAAACACAAGAAAGGGCTGCAAAGTTTCTTAAGTAGGATAAATTTTGTGAGAAGATTTATCCCTAATCTTGCTACCATGGTGAAACTTCTTAGAGCTATGCTCAAGAAAGTTATGGTCTTTGCATGGACCAAGGAAGGGAAGGAAAGTTTTGAAGAGATCAAGATTTCCATAGCCTCAGCCCCTACTCTCATGAATCCAAATTTTGAGAAAGATTTCATCCTTTATACCCTGGGTGGTGAGTCAAGCATTTCTACTATTTTAACTCAAAGAAATGATAAAGGTAACTAGTAGCCCATAGCTTTCTTTAGTGAAGGGCTTCAAGAGTATGAAGATAAATATAGTTATGTAGAGAAGCAAGCCCTTGTAGTCATAAGAGCTTTAAAGAAATTTAGACACCTCCTATCTAATAATAAGATTCATTTGTTAGTACCCCATGCTAGTGTGAAGGATTTCCTTTTGAGCAAAGATATTAGTGAGAAAAGAGCTAGCTGGATTACTAAAGTGATGGAATATGATATTGACATTCAAATTACCAAGCTGGTAAGAGGGAGGAGGTTGTGTAAATAGATGTTATCATCTCAAGAACCTAATGAGGAAGCTGCTATGATACTGACCGAATGACAAGAGGTAAGAAATAGCAACCCAAGGAGTTGGATGGATGATATGATGAATTTCTTATTAGGCAATGGATACCCTCAAGGATTAGATAGAACTAAAAGGAGACAGTATAGATTACAGTCAATTCCTTATGTCATAGTTGATGGTGTCCTCTTTAGAAAAGATTTTAATGGAGCCCTATTAAGATGCCTTGATATAGACCAGGCTAAAAGAATGATCAAAGAACTTCATGATGGCCCTGATGGTGGCCACTTCTTAGCAAGGAAAACTGCAATGAAGATCATGAGGGCTGGTTATTACTGGCCATCTTTGTTTCATGATTTTTATAAGTATGTGAGGAAGTGTGAAAAATGTGCCTTCTTCTCTGGAAAAAAAATACTTGCAGCTCTTCCCCTTCATCCTATCCAGGTGGATCAACCGTTTTCTTAGTGGGGATTTGATTTCATAGGCCCTATCAATCCTTCTTCCAGTTCTAGTCATAAGTGGATTCTAGCTACTACAGATTACTTCACTAGATGGACAAAGGTAGTTGCATTGAAGGATGCCACATAATCTTTAGTTGTGGAATTCCTTGATGGAATTGTGACTAGCTTTGGTGCCCCTTCAACCATTATTTTAGATAATGCAAAGTCATTTGTAGGAGCTCAAATCTGTGCATGGGCAGTTGACCACAACATTTACTTGAGCACATCATCAAACTACTATCCTCAAGGTAATGGCCTAGCTGAGTCCTCCAACAAGAACCTTATCAGGATCATGAAAAGGACAATAGAAGATAACCAGAGGTGTTGGCATAAAAAATTGAAGATTGCACTGTGGGCTGACAGAATAATGCCTAAAAGGTCAATAGGGAATTCACCATTTGTGTTAGTCTATGGTAGAGAAGCAAGGCTTCCAATTTCATTGGAGTTCCCATCCCTAGAGCTAGCTCATCAGCTGGAGTTGATTGAAGATGATGCCATGACAGTAAGAATGGCAGAGCTAATGGAGTTGGAAGAGAAGAGAAATCAGGCAATGCAGACCCTAGAGACACATCAACAACAGGTGAAGAGGAGTTTTTACAGGAAGGCTAGGGTTAGAATCTTCAAAGAGGGAGATTTGGTTCTGAAATGGGATGCAGATAGGGCAAAACTAGGAAGACACTCAAAGTTTGATGCATTATGGAGTGGTCCCTATTTGATTATCAATTGCAAACAAGCCAATGCTTTTTAATTAAGCAGGCCTGGTGGTAAAATTTTTCCCATCCTAGTCAATGGGATTTATCTCAAACCACGCTTCTGATGAAGGTTGAAGGTTTCATGTATATAAGTAGATTAGTTTCCTTTTTTTAGCTCTCCTATTTTCCAAGAAGTGCATGAGCACAAGCTATTTCTCTGAGAGATGGTAGGTTTATAAGTTTTGGAGGCTGTAGAAAGGAGGTTTTGGTCTCTAGTTCTAGTTGCAGAGACAAGGGTTTTAGGGTTTTCCTCTTAGAGGTAGGGTTAGGGTTTCACAATATACATAGGATCCACATCTTTTTGACTCTGTAGCCCAATGAATGCATGAGGTCACTGATCTATGCATAGCTAGCTTGCATCCCCTGTGAGTCACCAGAAATGTTACATATTGTGCCCCCCCGCCAAATATTTGAATTTTAAATATTGCCCACCCAACGATCACTTCTAGATTTAATGTTATTTTAAAACATCCCAGGAATATCAAGAAAATTAAATGATCAAATCTTATGATTTATTTCTGCGGGCCTGCAAGTCCCCATCATCGGATTGAGATAGATCAACGGTTGGTGCTATCTCACTATGGGAAGTTGCATGTTTTTTTGCCATAGTGACATAGTGCCTTTTGGTTGTGTTGCCGGTGGGTCCCCCCTTTTCCTTTTTGTTTCTCCAACATCGAGTTTTGATAGATCCATGATGGGCGCTATGGCGCTATCAAAAAATTTGTATTCCTCACCATTAGCGACATAGTGCTTGGACAAAAAATGATACTGTGGCGACATCAATTTTCAGGTGGGTCCCAAGTATGCCCCATTGGATATCAGTGATGAAATTTGGTACACATTGGCAGTTGGTCAATTCTTTCATTGGCTAAGGTATGACTATGCAGAATGTGGGTCCTACTTCCCTTGGCAGGCCGCAAACGAGGACTTGTTAGACAAGTTGGCACATGGTTAGTTCTTATTGGTT
Organism: Cupressus sempervirens; assembly: GCA_028749045.1. Classification (NCBI taxonomy): domain Eukaryota; kingdom Viridiplantae; phylum Streptophyta; class Pinopsida; order Cupressales; family Cupressaceae; genus Cupressus; species Cupressus sempervirens. Next base: position 55,703,112 of record CM053790.1, on the reverse strand, counting down.
GGTATACTAATAGGTCAGATCCATCTTGCTCGTCGCCAGATCTCGAAAAATCAACGGTGGGCACTATCTCGCTATGGAAAGCTCTGAGGATATTACCCATAGCGACATAGCACCTTGGTGACACATGGCAAGGTGGGGCCAAGTGTTATGAAACCATAGGGATGGTACTAGATTAGGTCGAGTTAGATGCTAGGTGTGCTGAGTTGGTTCATGGGCCCAAAAATTTTAAGGGCAAAGCACAGTAATACGGTGAGTCTTCACAATCGTCAAATCAATTTGGATCAATGGTGGGCACTATCTTAGTATGGGAAATTGCTCGAAGGTTATCCATAGTGACATAGCACCTCAGCGACGTGTGGCACATATGACATAATGGGCCCACCCTTCTCCAAAGTAATATTATGGCTCATCCTCGATGGCAGTTGTTAGGTGGGTCATAGTACAGTGGTGATATTTCATTGGTCCATTCTGCCAGCTTAGTGTGAAGTTGTACAATTTTTTTGATCACCATAGATCTAAGGAAATTGATGGTAGATGCTATCTCACTATGGAAAGCTATGAGGATATTACCCATAGAGACATAGCACCATTGTTCCACGTGGGTCAGTGGGGCTAGGTCTCACCAAGATGAGGATGCCAGGTTATGCCAGGTGGTTGCCAAGTGTTTCATGGGCCCAAAAGTTTTAAGGAGATAGAGAAGTAATATGGCGAGTCTTCACGATCGTCAGATCAGTCTAAAATCCACGGTGGGCGCTATCTCGCTAAGAGAAATTTCTCAGAGGATATGCATAGTGACATAGCACCTTGGTGACATGTGTCCCAGTGGGTCTAGTAGAGGCAGTAATGGTTAGATGCACTGGCAGTTAATGTGACCGTCGCAGTTGGAGTTTGAGGAATTGGTGCAGTTAGTAAAGAAAGATTGGTCAACCTCGGGAAGACCTTGTGGGGTGGCAAAGTGAAAAGAGGTCATTGGTCTAAGTGGCTCATTTTGGTGCCAGGGTTATGTTGACCTGCTGACCATGCTGGTTCATGAATTGGGAGAAGGGGATATCAAGGTTTTTTGCATAAATCGATCTTATGATCGATTTCAACTACCCTGGAGTAAATACGAAACAAAGAGGAACACTCTACCCCCTGATCCAACCTATCTACCTAGTTAGAGCACAGTTATGGTGCCATTTCCATCCTCTCAAGATATTATTTGACATAGAAGATCAGATATCATTGCATCTGGATCCGTATCCAGATCAGATTTTCTTCATGATTGTTCTCTGCAGGACTTAATGGCAGGTTGTTGCAAAGTAATTACAGTTGGAGAACATCTTAGTTATGCTTGAGCTATAAAGGCAACTTCTAAATTTTGTAAGGGGGACCTTTCTCTATTTTTCTCTGTTATTGCTCTGCAGATTCTCAGTGTAAATTCCCCTGTGCCTCTAAACTACATGATTTTCTGCCTTATCTCTTTTAGCCATTGGTACGAAAGTGCAAGAACTCTTTGCCTCTTATTGGTGTTTTGTAGAGATCTATGATCTGTATGACTGTATCTCCTTGGCCTATGAATGATAATATAAGTGAATCTCTCTTTCCTTGTGTCATTCATCTTGGTCTTCTGATCTGCATGTGATTATTAGATTAAAGCAAGTCTGAATGTGTATATCCTTAGTTTCATTTTGGTTCAAAAGTGCATATATGGGTAGAGATTGGTCTGAACACTCTATTTTGGTGCATCACCTCTTTAGATTAGATTAGGTAGATTTTCTTTCATGCTCTCCTTCTCCCTCTTCCTCTCCAAGAGTAGTTAGGTGCATCTTGATAGTAAGAGGAAGCCAACCTTCTCCGGAGACTCAACCTCATAGTTCAAGTCCCACAGCTTGGAGGTTGTTTCCATGTTTCACTAGGTTGTCCTCATGCATAGGCTTTGGACAAGGGTGCAAACCTTAGTGACAACAGTAACCAGCTCTAAGGATTTTGTAAGCTAGTGTTAGGCCATTAGAGTGAGATCTACAAATGCTCTCGTGAACATCAATTAGTGCACATTTGGACTCTTCGGGTTCTAAACACCTAAGGAGTGTTCTGTTGAGACCTCTCCTATATAGATCATCAACAATAATGACATAATGCAAAGCATTATGGATTAGGTAACATTTCTCATTCTCGGTCAGACCTTCTAGAATGGTTTGATTGTAGAGATAGGAATAAATGTGATGGTAGTAAGATGATTCTTGTCCAACAATATAATAGATCATCTTGGAATCAGGGGTGTCATATGTTGGGTAGTGTAATGCTTCCACCAAGAATTCATGTCGGAGGTCATTTTCAGGCCTTTGTAGTAGGGAGGGAAAAGTAGCCATGGCATCATCTACTTTATTATCTGATTGTGGAACTTGTTGGAAGGTTATATGTGCTAAGTACTTCTTTAAGTCATCAACCATGCACTTGTAAGGAATTAGTTTCTCATCCTTTGTTTGGTACACATCATTAACCTAGTTGATGACAAGCTAAGAGTCACCAAAGATGTCTAACTGATCCACTCTCCATTCGACTGCAATCTTCATGCCATTGATCAAAGCCTCATATTCAACAATGTTGTTTGTACAAGGAAATAGAATCTTGTACACTTTGGGCAATGAGTATCTCTGTGGTGTAATAAAGAGTAACCCAACACCTCACTAGTACATCTGAGAACATTTTTTGACCATTATTTGTTGAAATTTTGACCCAAATTTTGACCAAACTTTGACCAAATTTGACCAACCCATTGTTCAAAAATTTTGACCAAATGGCTGGTTGGTCAAAATTTTGACCAATACTTTGGTCGAAAAACTTCCATAGCCATGATGCAAGTTTTGCTAGGGATTGGTCAAAATTTTGACCAATGAAGGTAGAAATTTCAACCAATAAAGGAAGAAATTTTTGACCAATAAAGGTAGAAATTTTGACCAATGTAGGTAGAAAATATTGACCAAGAAAGGTATAAATTTTGACCAATAAAGGTAGAAATTTTGACCAATAAAGGTAGAAAATCTTGATCAAGAAAGGTAGAAATGTCGACCAATAAAGGTAGAAATTTTGACCAATGAAAATAGAAAATGTTGACCAAAAAAGGTAGAAATTTTGACCAATGAAGGTCAAAAATTTTGACCAATGAAGGTAGAAATTTCTACCAACACCTGGGTGTAATTTTTTTTTAGGCATTCTATAAAACAGTTCACATGCCTTGGGTATGATATGACATTTTGCATGCATCCTGCACTCTCTCATCCGGTCGATGATGGATTACAGAGAGTGATCTGTAACAATGATGCTAAAAAACACACAATTAAATCCAAAATGAAGTTTCATTACAAATGGATTATGGAAATCTGATATTGTTGATTTTACATGCATGTCTAACAGGACAATCACAACTGAAACATATAAATATACATATAAGTTGTGATTGTCCTAGTAGACATGCATGCAAAATCAACAATATCAAATTTCCACAATCCATTTGTAATGCAAGTTCATTTTGGATTTGATTGTGTTTTTTAACGTCATCATTTCAGATCACTCTCTGTAATCCATCATCGGCCGGATGAGAGAGTGCAAGATGCATGCAAAATGTCATATCATGCGCAAGCATGTGAACTATTGTATAGAATGCCTGAAAAATATTAACAATAACTAATCAAATTGTCATAAACACCGACAATAACTAATATGCTTCTTCAGGAATATGCCTGAAGATGATAATAACAAGTTTATTGAAGAAACTGAGCAATTTTCTAGTTTGGATGTCTTGGGTGATGGACATGTGGCAATTGTCAAGAGCTTAGATGAACACTTCATTGACAATATCATCCACAAAACGCTTGTCTTTGCATGGCCATCTTGGATTTACCAAACAATAAATTGTGAGATTCTCATTTCAGAGGTCTTAAATTCAAGTCTACTTGAGCTTAATACATAATCTCAACAAATCTTACCAAGCAATAATAGCATCATACTCAAAGAGTCCTCTTATGTTCTTGTATTGAATGAACTTGACCCTGTGTGCTTGTAACTAAGTTGCTTTCACTATTAGGAACCATGAAGAAAAATGTAGGTGTGGAGATTAAGGACTCACCATTTTTTTGAGACAGTCCTAGTCATCAACTAAGGCTTGCCTAGGAAATCTCACAGTATTAAGTTGACAAAGGATGTGACATGGAATGGCTTAAGACCAATTCCATTCTTTTATGACTAACATGTTGCAAATATATGAAAATGCATACAGGAGAACACATTAGGGCATTGGGAGGAATATGCATAGTTTTCATTGTCTAAGATGGTCGAAAATGCATCTTGTTCTGCAAAAGACAATAAATGAATGATCAACCATATTAAGCCTACTAAATAAGTGACATGGAATGACTTAAGCCTGATTCCATTCTTGCATGAGTTTTAAGCTATATCTACCCACACAAATTTATATTGCAAGCAAAAAGCACATAACATATAAAAATCAATGCAACATTACTTGCAACAAAGTTGCTCATTAAATCCAGGCCTGAAAACTGAAATTAGGGAAGAGGGATTTGAGAATCATATGAAATATGTTTAGTTCCAACCTCACATATACTGGTTTAAACAAACCATCGAAAAATTGAATAAATCACCAAGTGATATAGAAAGTTATTGCAACTAGAAATAGAACCACATTGCAAAATTGTGTTCAACATTCCAAGCCCACATAATCATTTAGTACATATTTCAACATAGATTAACAAAGCCCCAATCCTTATTAGAACTTAAATTTGAAAAAAATGAAATGGTCTATAGATCAATAGGTTTCAAAGTGCAATGCAATAAATAGAAAAAATGACTTCTTACCATCCGCAGATGAAATTTTTTGAAACCCAGCTCTGCAGAACAGAATAAAAAGCCTAGTCAAATACAAAACCACACAACTTTGAATTATAAAACTGTTCAAGAATTCACTAAGCTTTTGACAACAACAAAAGGAAAAAAAAAAAAAAAAAACATCACAAGCACAAAACAAATTAAAAGTTAGAGTAGCATCATTAAAATCATAAACATAAAATAAATTATAAACTTATTTAAATTATTTTTGGAATCCATTCAAATCAAAAACATTATAGATGTTTCTATATTATCTTATTAAAGAGCCTGAAGCACTTTTTTGGGTATATGTGACCAAAAATATGTACAAAAGTCTTTAACAAACCCTGAAATGCATGAAGGAAATTAGAGGCTGAGCAGAACTTAATCTCTTTGAACGTAATGACTAACAGTTACAACATGATTTACATGATTCCTCATAGTAGTAAGCTATATGAAGGATTATAAAAATATGAATCCTTCAATCATCTCACTTGGATAAAATCTGTAAGCTTTGTCTCATACTCCTCAACTATTAGATTATCTTTTGTACTTGATAGTCACCCTAGTTTAGCTTCCGATGTAATGTTCTTTGCATGGACCATGGTTGTTACGTATTTAGTATATGAAATATTCTCACTGAAAGATAGAGGTGAACCATCCACCATTACAGAGTCAACACCCTAATAAGCAATCACATACACAACAACATGTCTATGAATGTTTTTGCACATACATAGATAATCATTCAATGTACTGTGAAGATTTATTTCTGATACCTCCAAAAACCTTCATAAGTTATGATGGACATAATTACATTGTTAGAAAAAAATGCAGCAACTATAATGATCTCACCATGGAACAGGTGATAGCACAAGCATGCTACTATATGATTCGTTTCTTTCTATAAGGTCACTGAATCATTTATTCAGATACTGAGAGATGTTTTAAATCTGAAATTTTTTGTGATACCATTGCATATAACATATCATATCCAAAGTCTCAATCAAGTCATGCTTTTTAGTTCCATGATCAATATGCATTGTGAAAGGGACCTTTCAAAGTAACTTTTATGTTAAGCACTGTTCAAAAATGAGCCAAATTTAACTATCAAAGAATAAAATTGGTATAATTCATTATGTAATTCTATGGAAAAGATTTCACTTCACATTTAAATAGGGTAGAGAATGATCAATTTCAGTTTATGGATGCCATCTTACATGAGATCATTCATTTTTCTTGAACTTCAAGCTTAAGGGCTAAACAAATTGTAAAACATCTTCATAGCTACTTATGCAAATCACGTGCTCCAAAGAACCAACACTTGCTAGCTCAAAAAATAGTATCAAATCATTAAGGAGCAACAAAAATGAAAGTAGTGGTAGTATTTTAAGTCATTACCATACTTGTTACTAAAATACTATACAAGAAGCCCCTTGTGGATATCCATTAGGGGATTGTTTTCCATTTACCTTTACATAATATTTAGAATACTCCTGGGTCCTCTGACCCTATAACAGAGTAAATTAAAAATTAAAAATGGACAAGCTTTAATGTGTCATGATTTGATAGTAGTGATATGGTCAAAGAAATACCTAGAACAAATTACTTCCTACCACACAAATTTCTACTGTTGCACTTCAAAATATTTTGATAATATTTGTTTCTCACTATAAGTCCTATACCTACATTACACTGCCATTTTATTTTATGTGACTCTGCAAGGACACTGCCTTTGTTCCATGCATGATTTCCTTTCTAAGATCACTTGTAATATTCATAAGAACCTATTTGCTCCATAAAACAAGTAATTCCAACATGCAAAAATAGCTTAATTGTTTTTAAAATCATATTTTGATGTACACAACATGATAAGCTCTCTAAATACATACAACAAAATTCTCTATAGCAGAGATACAACATGCAACTAAAGGTGCTCCCCCATGCTTTAGGGAACTTGGATGGATTTGTGAATACAAGAATAATAAATCAAATCAGCAGAGACCAAAAGAAACACGTCATTCCAAAAAGCTACCTAGTACAATTATGTTATTAAGAAAGTAAAATTGTCATTAGTTTTGATTATTATACTAACAATTAGACATCACCTTGGGTGTCCTTTTATTTGGCTTGAATGATATAAAAGCTCAAGAAAATCCAAGTCATGTAGTGAGGAGTTCGATGGAAGTGTAGTCATAGAAGAGATGGAAGTCTAAGAATTGTTATAGATTTACTTGGTACTAAAGGAGTAATAAGGGTCACTGGATGCTAATAACCTTAATCCCAATCACTAATTTTGTTAAATTCTCTTCTAATTGTCTTTTGGAATTTTTTGGCTAAACCATCCTATAAAAATTTAAAAATAGAATCGTAAATAACCTAAACTACAAAATAGTTGGGCTTTTTTTAGCCTCAGTTGCTGCTATAATAGCTGCAACTACCTCAAGATTGAATACATTGAATGCTCCAAAAACATACTGATTTCTTTAAGCTTCCTGAAGAAATAAATTAGCATTCTCTAGCAAATATAGTCTTAAGTTTTACAAGAAATCCATGTAGTGATTACCAGCTCTTACCAGAAGAAGATCTTTTGTTGAAGATCTTGCTAGAATAGCCCAATTCTTAACAACCTGAGCCAATGCATCATTACCCCCAACATTACCTATAGAAAAACTTGTTAGTACTTGTATGGGAGTAGACTTATAGATTGGGGGATGTTATTTGCATATTTTGAAATACTTGGAAACATAATGTCAGGAACACCAGGGTGTCTAATTTCAAGTCCTAGCTACCATAGAAGAACCCCAGCCAAGGCTTGTCCAACCACCTCTGCATGATGTGCTCCCATTGCTTTGGTGGCTAGATCTAATGATATGATACCTCCCTAAATAGAAGTCAAACAAAATCCATAGCAAAAGGTCTTTAATAATATTTCATATTACTAAGAGAAAAAAGCACCCAAACAACCTCCAATATGTATTATTTTGGCTTCATTCTTATCAAGACTAATTTTACCTATTGAGATATTTTGCCTGATGTGGGAAATACTAGTTTTTTTATCATGCATTCATAATAAATAAAAGTATTCCTCATATTTCTAGATTCATGACAGCACCCAAAAAAAAAACATTGGACTACCACAAAGTAGATGCTGAGATATGTGAGAGGGCCACTTGACTTTTGCATTTTGTATGGTAGAAGAAAGGATCCTAGGTAGGTTGGGTTCAGAGATTCAAATTGGGTAGGTTGTGTTGATGACAAGAAATCCACTTTTGGATGTGTTTTCAGCCTTGGTACGAGTGCAATCACATCGAACAATTATTTGCAATAGAAACAAAGTATCAAGGAACTATTGAAGTAGCATGTGAGCTAATATGGCTTCAAAGGATGCTTGCAAACATGCACATGTCCCCAGCAGGGCCTTCACACTTGTTTTCTACCAATCAAGGGGTGCTAAACCTTGAGACAAGCATCCAATCTTGCACAAGGATACCAAAAGTATGGAGCTTTATTATCATTTCATATCACAACATTCATAATATGTATTGATGATGTTGTAGTACCCTCCAACTAAGGATCAAACTGTAGACAATCTTACCAAGTCCTTGAGTCTTGACAAATTTGTAAAAATTTAGAATAAACTTGGTATAGTTAGTAGATTGACCATTGAGGAAACTAAAGTAATATTGTTATATTAGTTTGTAATGGTCAATCAAGTCATTATGATACACTTTGGGAATAGTCTTTTGTGGTTTTTAAATTAAGCTCTTATCCTTTGGTTTCTTAGTTGTCAATCATATCTCTTTTTTAAGGAGACTTCTCTCCTTTGTTAATTTAAATATATCGGTAAAAATTATGTGTTTTAGATCTTTGTAATATCCAATGAATTCAATTTTCACCCAATAAAATTCTTTATTTTAACTTTTTTTAATACCAAATAAATTCAATTTCCACCCAGTGGACTAGGAGTTATGACCGCACAAATTTGGGGTACCAATACTAAAAGTTTCCAGCTTTTCTTTTTTATTGTTGTAACTAATCCTTCCTAATCTTGCTATCCATTTAAACTTCCAAGGAGGCAACATGTGGAAACTCTTTCGATTCTAACAAGAACCATAGTTTAGAAGTTCACTAAGTTTTTCTAGTAATGTACATACATAATTTGAATCAATGAGGCAAAGTTGAAGACATGCATCTCTTCCACAAGGTTTGTCAATTTATATCTTAAAACTATATCCTTTTAGCTACATGAGTCTTAAGACAATCCAAATATCAAAATAATAACAAAGTAATCATAAAACATATGATGCTAACTTTTAACACATCACATTGTCCAACAGTTGCATAATTTTGATGTGACTTTCTAATAAAAAAAGGAAAATGAAACTGAATATATTTATTGTAGAAATGTGCATGTATTCTATCAAATTGATGCTCTAATTCACCTACCCATAGCCTACATTGACTCCATAAACAAAAGATGTGCCATGCTGAAGCAAGCAATCTGTGAAGCTAGATATGGATAAACCAGAGTCTAATGCAACTTTTCTAGCAACATCAATATTTAATTGCTCGAGTACTCCCTCCAACTTGTATCCTACTCTGCCAATGGTTTTCTTGTTACAAGGGTGTCTGATGTAAAGAGAAAATCCCATGGCATATACAAGGAAAATATGTTGTCAGCTACTACTAAAGTCAAGAGTATTAAGGATAATCTCCTACATATGTATTTTGGAACTTCAACAGTGATTTTAATGGAAGCCTTCTCTGAAACAGACATCCCAACCTTGCCTGCCACTTGCCTATCAACTAAAACCTTCCCTGCAATAGACTAAATCCCAACAAAAATCAAGCAACTTGGACATGAACATGGATCAGATCAAATGCAAATTACACATTTAGAAATAGTTAAGAGTACAACATAAACCTAAGCTTCAACAGTGATAAGAGATCAAACATTAGAGATACAATCCTAGAATTAATAAATTGCTTCCTAATGGAATTTAACATAATTGCGCTTCACATAGACCTCAAAGTCATTGATAGCTTCCAAAGAAAGCTACTAGATCTCTTTTGAAAATTCCAAGTATCAGTGCAAAGCACCAAAAAATATAAAGAGTGTAACCTACAACAAATATAGCTCCTTGACAAACAAGTATATAGTAAGCAGTTTAGCTTAAACATAAGCATCACTAGAATAAAAAATTAAAGGTAATGCTTAGTGGATGTTGTAAATTTCCTTAAAGTTTTGCTTGCTGTAAACTTTTACATGCATTATTTTTCAAATATTCGATATAAGAGCATTTTATCTTCCTAGTATATTGATCTTTGTCCTTGAATATTATCCACTCTTAGAATTGAAGATGTTAGATATTAAGTTTTTACCTCTAAGTATCCAGGATTGTATCATGGTCCTTGAGTACTGTGGAAATCTTTGTACACACATCTCATCAAGTCTCTACCTCCTATATCTAGTAAAACTACACTTAAAGTGATTCAAAAATCATGATCTCAAACTTCTCATTTTTGGAAAGAAAAATGAATTCTAGAATTGTGTAATCATGTATAAGGAAACTCACTTTGATTGACCATATATTTGAAGCTTTAAAAATAATTGAACAAACACTTCCATATGTATGAGGGAAAATGTGAAGCAATAATGTAAACATAATCAAAAGGTGTGAATTATTTTACAAATAACAAAGCATATAGTGCTTCATAAGGAAATAAAACAACTCATGTTCACTTGCTTGTATTCATCAAATGAGCTACAATATATCATTAGAACAACATGCAAATATTATGCCCTAGCTAAGATATTTTAATTAGGAGATTGGCATTGAGAAATACTAGTGGCCAACACAATTAATGCCTTACACTAAACAATTCTATATATGAGTTAAACAACACTAAATTAGTAGCCAATGATATCATGATAAGAAAATAGATTCCCACAATGAGAAGACTGATTCTCTTGCATTAAAGGGTGACTTGTATTCTTCAAGCTACAGGCAGTTTTTACATTCAATTACACCAATCATCTCATACAGTCCTATATAACTGCAAGACACGACTCTAAAACATGAGATTTCTTAGTAATTATATAGAACACATATATAGTACATGCTTCAATCTCCAAAATTATTTTAGTGTCCTTGCTTAATCCTTTGTTTCTACAATTTGAAAAAGTACAAGCATCCATACTGCTGAAAGTAGCTAAGAGAACTTTTCAACAAGGTAATTAAAGAAATGGACAATGCTGCTCTTGCACTCCATACAAACTTTAAAGGTAGAAATAAGCTGTTATCTATTACTGAGAAGTAATTGGTAAAAAAATTTAATTCATCAAAGATGATCAAAATAATATCATTATAAAGAATATACAAATGTACAAAAAAGAATGTTTCTAACAAGAAACTAAAGATCATAGAAATGATCTTATCTATTTACTTTCCTTTTGTGGAAAGCTGAATGACTATTTTATATGATGGTTGTTAGACAATACTTTAGTTCTCATGTTCTTATGCTATCCATTACTTCACTAGCAAATACTTTCTTTGTATTTCCAGTCTTAAGCACATTTTTTGACATTCATTATTTTTCAACTATGTTTGTATCCAAAGTCTTGACCAACTTTGGCCAGGTCTTCTACAAAAGAAAAAATCATTTATTCATTCTCCATAGTACCAATACCACCAACTTCAAATGCTAACTCCACAACAACAACAGTTAATGCAAACATAAGCACAAGGAAATTTGACATCACCTTCAGGTATAAATGTTAATGATGTGGAAAGCAAAAGACTTCAGATGCTTCTAAGTAGTAGGAATCCTGTTGCTGGCAAGGATGGTCAACCAAATGTTTTTGGTGATATGACCCAAAATGCTCGATCTCCATTACAGTCTACACGACCTATTCCATTTACATCTACTCTCATCCTTTCCTTGTTTTATGTAATGAGCACAAATGTTGTTGGTCATTATCTTTCGGTGATTGAAGACTGTGTATTATGCTATGAGGAAAATATTTTCTACTAAATTGTGTTTATATTTACCTAAATCGACAGGCAAGAATACCCTTAGGACAACATGATAATTGTCCAGTAGCTATGTCATTTATAGCAAGGCATGGTGGAGATAGGTTCCTTCTTGATATTGTAAGGGCTACATATTCTACTAGTCATGTAAAGATAATTTACAACAAGAATTGGAGTTGGGTTTTGAGCATGCAAGAAAGACAGATGTAGGGGAAGAATGGATGGACCTCATAGAATTTTTCTTTTTGAGCAGGATCATCTTGTTGAAGCACTCCTTAAGCAACATGAACGTAACAATGAATATTGAATCATTAAATCATGTAATTTAGCCTATCTTGTATTGAAACAAATTGTTATCAGAGAATGGTTGTCTAAATTTTATGTGAGCACTAGAGTCCATTTTCCATTTTTCCACATGAAATAAAGTGAATAAAGCAAAACTTCAGAGCACATGAAATTGAAAACCACAGGCCCTAAATCGGCCAAATGATAGAGCAGAATCCAAAGAAGGTAGCAAAAAGACCTAGCTATAAAAAACTAGTGTTGAATATGTGGGACTCCACTGGCATGTTTAAAGAATGGAATTTTGAATAATAAATATATTGTTTATTATTAAAACTAGATATAAAGATCACGTCCTTCTCCAGATTCAAAGTAGCATTCTCAATACTATGCACATGCATAATCCAACAGGCCTTGCGATCTAATAATAATAATACAATTCTGCGAGAAATGCTTCATAGACAAGCTTACAAGATATGATGAAAATCGGACCCAAATTAAAAACCACACCCAAAAAAGTAAAAAACATGCCCACCAAAAAGCTCTGTGAACTTCAAATCACTAGAGTAAAAACCATGCCCTAAACTTCAATTGACCGCTGGGAAAACCCTTGACTAGAATGTTTAGAGAACACAATTGTTGTTGTATTGCACAAGAAATAGGAGCAGAAGTTGTAGCAACATTTAAGAGGGAAGAAGAGAAAAGGAAGGAAAACATAAAGCACTTTGAGGTATCTATGCAATTGACTCTTTGATTTGGGGTCTCCCCTAGAATTATCACCATGTCATTTCCTATACTCTATCCTCATTCGGTGGCTACTGATCTATAAAATCTAAGGTGCACATACTTGGTATAGTTCAGAGGAAGTATACAGTATTGTTTATTCAAGATTTGTTTCTTTAGTATTCCATTCCATCAGGGTTGTGCTTGTATTTCTAATGAAAAATTTTCAACATCATTCACTCAAAATTTCACACATGTGACTCATAATGTCAAGTTACAAAACTAAAACTGTAATCAAAATGGGAGGAGCAGAGAATGGACATCTCTCTGAATGAATAATCCAATAAGTGGGATGGAGGTATTACATCTCTTTCCAATTTAATTATGCAAACCTTTGAGTGTCGTAAAGACCCATTAAAAATATGCCAAGATTTTATGTCAAAGTATGGTATGGGATGGAATAGGGTGATCCTATTTTGATAGGCTTATTTAACATAGTATTAAAAATGTAAAGCAAATTTGTAAACACAAGATTATATAGAGGAGACAGAACTATTTCAACTTATAAAGCACAAAACAATAATAGGTTAGACACAATACGTGGCTTAGATAATAGAAGAAAGAGCTATTTAAACTTATAGAGGAAAAAATTATAATAGTTCATACACAATGCCTAAATTATAAAAAGAACTTGTCTAGAGTCATGAGATATACTTGATTGGTCACTACAAGTTTTAACTATCAAACACTTTAACCATGAACCAAGAATATTGAATATCATTGTGCATTGGAACTGTAAATCAAAACAAAGAACATTTTAAAATAGTCGAGAGACAGGGGATGAAAAACTAAAAGTTTACCAAATTATGGTTCACTAACATTTACGTCCATTGTCTTTCACCATTACTATGTCTCTATTGTACAGAATTGTGAGAAAAACTAGTTGAGTCATTGTCTTTACCTTCAAAATTCTCCTCACCCATGGACTTACTTGGAGTAATGTGCACGTTTTTCAAGCTAGAAATCCTACTTCCAATGTGAGAGGACTTCTCTGAAGGTAAGTTCAGCATTTTGGTCATGGGCATTAGAGTTGAGATACTATGTTCCTAGCTTGACTTTTGACTATATGAAATGATTCCTGAGACAATTTGGCTCAGAATCAAAGAGAAAATTGGGACTTGAATTAGATTTGATATTCTTGTTTCTAGCACGGGCATCTTGAACCTAAGGAGGAGCATCCTGGCAGTCTCTTTGCCCCTCAAAAGGTAGGCTGCTTCATCCTCTGTAGTGTCAAAGGTGCCCAACCACAAGCTGATCTTTTGAATGTTGTCTTCTATCTCTGCAACCCATCTCCCTGATGTCCTTTGTCTAATACCCATTAGTTCTAATAGAAGAACCATTTCCTATGAGCAATATGCATTGACACCAATAATATCATATCTGATTCGCATCGCACTGAATATACATGGTTTAATCTTCAAAACATTTGCAGAGTTCAAGGATTGCTTCTTCTGTCAATTTGATGTTTCCTTGTTTAGCTTCTTCTTAATCAGAATACCAGTAATCTATTGAAGTTAGTTTCTTAGTGAGATATTAGATGATACACATTTTATTATCCTTGTCTTTTTGGCTCTACTACCAAAAAATCTCTCTTCCAATTGTGGTAAAACTTTGTACATCCTAGATAGGCTTGACAAAGTAAGGTTTCATAGCTATGTAGCCAGTAGATGCATTGCTCCCCTCTAGATATGTTTACAACCCTAACAAACTTTCCTGAGACATCTTTGGTCAGAGGAGAGTATCAATTGTGTCTGCAGAAAGCTCCCAACATATATCATGCAAAAGATGTCGCCTCCCACAAAACAATCCTTACTGATGTTTGGTACTCACTTGGTAATTGCTTCCTTTAGATTAATCAAACTTTGCTCTGTTTACTCATAAAACTTCACAGGCTAATAGGATAACCTGTCTCACTTGGATATTAAGAAAAATTCTCTTATTTGCTATTAATTTGTTATGGTAGTTAATGGAGTTAACCCTGACTATTTATGAAACAAGCTCACAGTCAAATGCAAAAACATTTCATGTTATAATATATAGAGAGTCATTTAAATAGAATAACTTTTGTGTTTTTAAGTGAAAAACTCTTCATACATATTGAATCTTTTAACAGTCATAGCTAAACACTTGCCTACCAGTTCCTTTTAACACATAGTAAATAATACCAAAAACGTTAATCGTAGGACTAGATAAGGAAAAAAGAGAATTATTCTTGTCCTAGTTAATAGGAACCACAGAAAAAGATGTAGCCTCCATTAAAAGAGGAGAAAAAAAGAGACATGTCAAAAAGAGAGTAAAAGATATTTAATACCTTTCGTTCATTTGGAAAAATATCCCTACTGACACTAGAAAAAAGATATGCCCAATACCTTACTTTAATGGAAAGAAATGAGTAGAGTTATTCCTTCTCCTGCAAAGGAACACTGTAGGAATATGCTCCTAATGGTTGTAAGAAGGCACTTGGAATCTTTATAGTGATCTTTACCAAAGTATCGTGAATCATATTTTATTAGAACATGACATTTTATGCTATCATGGATGTATAAAAGTTTATGCTATCATGGATGTTGTTTATACAGATTCATATAGTAATGAAATGAGCTTCTTGTCTTGGACTAAAGAATCTAGACTATCAAATTTTATGTTTCAGGATTTGATTGTGTGTTTTATTTTGCATCAACTTTTTAAATTACATTCTCTCATCAAACATCTGGATAAGAGAAAGAAAGCATCAATTGAATTGAGAAGCATAAAATTTGGCAATTTTATATGGATTGTGGAAATCTTCTTGTTTCTTAATCTTGACTAACTACTTCTTCAATGAAGGATGGTGTTTTTAGCCAAAGAAAACTGGAAGCTTAGGTAAACATTGAAAACTAACTTTTAGGTTGGGGTAGTAAAATATGATACTAAGCTATTCTTTGAAGATAAAGGGA
Source organism: Cupressus sempervirens (assembly GCA_028749045.1). NCBI lineage: Eukaryota > Viridiplantae > Streptophyta > Pinopsida > Cupressales > Cupressaceae > Cupressus > Cupressus sempervirens. The sequence continues at coordinate 55,687,211 of CM053790.1, read as the reverse complement.
AGAAGGCATCACACAACTGGCTAGTCTAGGTTCATTAAAGAGTTGAAAGTATTAGATCCAATAAAGAATTTTCAGTAATCATAAAGATTTTTTTACCAAGGGCATTAGCATCTCTAAATGATTCTTCAAATATCTTTTTAAGGCAGTAAGTAATATAAAAGTTTTTCAAGAATGAAATTGTAGTATGTTTATTCATCACGAGATTAACTTAAAGAAAATGAATAATTAGCTTTTACACGTATAGAGAGGGAGAGAAAGCAAGGAGATAGAACTAAATGGATTTGATGCAAGAATATCACTACAACAATCTATAGGTGAAATCAATTTATTCAACTTGAAGGAGATCAAATTATGATTGGCAAGTAAGAATAAGAGTTTCCACAACATAAGAATTGAAATTTGTGGAAGAACTAACTACCTAAGAAGCAATTGTTCTTCTCTTGCTTGATTTAAAAGCATCTGCATGTGGAATGGACTTCACACTAGACATTACCAACCAGTGAAATTTCCTCTTGGCAGGTCTTTCTTCCTCTTCATTTTTCATATCCATGAGTTGTTGCAATGCAGAAGCCTTGGTCCAATTTAACCACTTGATGGCCATGTTTGGCGTAGGTACTACAACCTCAACATTATATTCAGATCAATATAGATAATTGAGAGAAAGAACCTAAAATTGTAGATACAAGTTAAAACAAAAAAAATTGGCTGGTATTGTTAGGAGAATTTCATTAATCTTGAAGTTAGATTCAGGGAAAACAAAATGGAAAAAAGGAATACATTAAATGATCCACTTTTGCCAAAAGTAATTAAATGACATATCTTTATTTGCAATAATTTATGGTATTGATGGTGTTTAGATTTTTGTATTAATATTTGGAATCAAACTCTGTGATCCATCATCAGGATGAAGCAAAGTAAGAAAGCAAGGAAAAATATTGATGAAGATGGAAGCAAAGTAAGAGAATGCAAGAAGAAATCTCGATGATCCATCATCATCAGGATGAAGCAAAGCAAGAGAGAAGGACAAATTTTGATGATGGAGCATGGAGTGTGATTCAAAAAGTTAATGCAAAAATCAAAACACAATCAATCCTAGAAATTCTTATAGATAATTATCATAAATTGTGGAAATATTTTCTCATTAACATACCTTTATCTTTAGGAAGGTCGCCAGGCTGCTTGCCTGTCATTACCATAGTGACAACTTTAGTCTTGCCATTTAGGGGAAGATTCTCACTTCTCAACTAAATATTTTCCTTAGGGAGACTATGAAACCTTAGCAAGAAGGGCTTCTTCTTAGGGTTATATGTGGAAAAGAAACTCTTACTAGGAGATCCAGTGACATTTCCAACCTTGACAACATGACTACTCAATGAACAAGCACTAGTCACTAGTCCCCAAATTCAAAGATACTTGATTTCCATCTTCAATGTTACAAATCTTAGCCTTGCATGATAAGGAAAGCTGAAGCCCATTTCCATGGCTATTGCTATAAGCTTTCCATGGCTATTGTTGTAAGCTTCCTGAATAAGACTAAGGCTCAGGCTTTTATCGCTTTCATTTTTTGGGCCTTGTTTATTCCACTTCCTCTCCATCTCACTGCTGCTGCTAGCGCCACCTAATCCCATGAAGTCCATCTCCATTCTAGGCCCAAAAGCTCTACAACCCAAAAGGCTCTGCCAGAAAAACCTCTAAACTAGTTCCAAACTCCTGAGCAAGGTATTGGGCAGGCAGCAAAAAGGTAACCACCCTCTTTTTGCTAAAAAAGGGACTCAACGTGAGGATGCTGTAGGAAAGTAGAAAAATTGAAAACACAAGCCTATCTAGCCTAAATATTGCCACTTAATCCCATGAAACCCATCTCCATTTCGGTTTAGCTATTGGCAAATGCTAAGCACTCCCTTCAAAATTTGTGACAAAGGCTTAACTGCCTCTGTATATTGTCAGAAGAAAAATGGGTATTACTACCATTTTTTCCCTCTTTCACCCATAGATTTCTATCACTTTCTTGTTTGAGGTTTTGTGACAATGGGTATTCACACATCACAACACTTCCATTTGGGAAAGTAGTCATTTTTTTTCCCAATCCATGTGGTTAATGATTTACTCATCTTACAAGAGTTTTTATAGTAGGCACATTTTCTTTTTACTTTTATCAAATAGAGTAGATGGTGATTTAGCCCAGGAAGGCATAGGGTATCTACTATTAGAAACCCCAATAGGTCTGATCATTAGACAAGAATTTAAACCATAGTTACTAGGTCCAAGTCAACACGAGATGCTGCTACTGTTTATACAAAGTACCTAAACCTAAAACTCCTTAAACTGTTAATTTTTCTACGATTAGCTTCAAGTTATTCAAGATGGTTAGAATGGATTGCTCTCTGGCCAAGATAATTGCAACACCCTCGCAAATACTAGTGGTGTACACTAGAGTTTGAACTACAATTCTTTATGAACATTCAAATAGTTTTATATAGGTGTTCATTCATACAAGTATTTAGTTCAATTATGAAAGTTAAACAAAATTGAGATATATAGTATTAAGTTTTTATCACCAAGATTCAAATCTTTAAAGATTTTAATGACATCTACAAGACCAAATAGTCAATGGGGCTAAATCTGAGAGCACAATGACCTAAGAACCAATTGACCAATCCCAGAAGCAAACCAAGAGCAACAACAAGATCCTTACAAGATAGATAAGATAGAAATATTATGTGAACAATTTTGATATAACTCAGTATTGCTAGGTTCTTGACTCTCAAATAACAAGATATTTATATAAACTGATGCTTCATATCTGATAACAAAAAAAATTCATAAATAATCTAAATCCTCCATCAAAAAACTATATGACTGTGTAAACAATTAATATAATATATAGATGTAATAGATGGGACAATAAGCATTTCTAAGGGTGATACCCATTTTCAGGTCTCTTTCACACATTGTCAGCACTGCCCTTTCTTACGTCACTGGCAATTCATGTTTCCATGCCACAAGAAACAAAGGATTTTAAACAATTTTTTTTTAAAAGCATTTTAAATGCCAAAGGTTGTAAATTTGTAGCCACTAAGATCATAGAAGTCTACAAAGAATATATCCCACTGATTGCAAACTTGTGAGCCACTAAGATCTTAGAAGCTTGGTAATAACAAATCCTAAGCTAGGTGAAACTTGTTGCTAAGTCAATGGCCTAACTTTAGCATATAAATTCTAAGCCTCTCTTATGTGTGTTTCTCTCATAGTCCTTGTTGTACAAGGTAAGCATGGTTTGGTTGGCCATTGTCTACAAGGTCTCTCATTTGAGGGCATAAATAAATATAGTGGTTTCTTGTAGAGGGAGTCTGAGCATTTCTAGGCTATGAGGAAGATGATTGGATGATATGTTGCCAGTAGGAATGCTTGTTATTTTTCCTACTTATGTTTCTCACTAGAATTTATTCCAAAAAAGGGGCAAATCATTATTAATAGTTGGATATAATTAAGCATATAGAGTTCTTAGGGCACATGACCCTCATTAATATGTGGCACTTGTACTACTTTAATAATAATGCTTAAGAGTAACTAGAGTATTTTCTATAGGTTGTCTACTGCTTCAAGCTTATTGGTTTGCTCTAAAAGGCCTGAGGGAGTGTGGATTTTGAAAGAGGGATTAATGGGACACCATTCTTGCTGCAGCAAATAGAAGGTGAGAAGGGGATTGTGGTCTCCTGAAGAAGAGAAAAATTGGTTAAATATGTTACCACCCTTGGTCATGGCTATTGGAGCTGAGTTCCCAAGCAAGTAGGTTTTATGTTTTCCACAACATAAATTTTTTGATCTTTTCTCATAACTTTTGAAAATATATGGTGCCCACCTTGAGTAATGGCCACCATGTAGTCACATTTTTTCTAACAAGGATGGTGTCATTGAACAGATAGTGTTGGGTAAATTGGAGAAGTTTGAGGAGTATGGAATTCCTTGCTAAAATAAAGACTTTTTAATGTGTTTTAAGCCTGAGTATGCTAGAACATGACAATTGTTTCTTATGTATTTTTTCATACACACACACACCAAATACATCGCAAGTTATCATGTCAAAGGAAACATGCTATATGCATAAGAGCATGTTAAGATGATTGTATCATGTCCAGTTTTATTTTTGAATTCCTTAAAGACCCTTAGGTAATTGTAGGTCTATTTATAGGTTTAAAAAAAAACTTCATTCTTGATGATAGAGTAATTCATTTTGCAAACATTAAAGGCATGAGTTGCTACATGGTAGATCAATTGAATGATTGGTCTTTTGTGGCTACTTCGCTATTGAACTAGGTGTTACTTTTTTTCAATTTAGTAGATGTTCATGATAGAACAATCCAATTTTCAAATAGCTACTAAGTGTTTGATCAACTTAACAATGCATGTTTGGAAGCTCATTGATCAACTTAATAGTGCATGTTTGATATGAATGTTTGGGGGAAATAACTTAAGAATATATATATATATATATATATATATATATATATATATATATATATATATATACATATATGCGATCTACAATGCTGTGGAAAGAGTTGCAGGCTAAGATGGATCAACTATCTTAGACCAGATCTCAAGCGTGGCTGCTTCTCTCCCTAGGAAGAAAGGCTCATTATTGAGCTTCATAGAATCCTCAAAAATAGGTAAACATAATTTTAAGGCATGTAGAAGCCCAAAAACAATTCCATAAAGGAAAAAGCATTCCAGCCTAGCATGTATAGAAGATATAAAATATTAATTGTGAGCTGTATTATTTCTTGAATTTCTAGAGGCCTGTATGATTTACTCTATGTTCTTCAGATTCGTATATCTACACTTGTTTTTCTCATCAAACTCATTCTTTGAATATCATGAATAACCTTCTTTTCTTTGCACTTAGTTAGAGTAGCATCTTATTGTTGGATTAACTATCAACATTTTCTTTTGAAATTTGTGAGATGGCTTAATCATCTCTTATGTTCAATAAGTCTAATAGTTGTATCAAGCAATGACAGGTCGATCTTTTGATACAAGAACAACTACACTTGTAACACTCATTAAGTAGTTTGTATATTACATGTAGCATATTTAAGGAAGAAGTAAAAGAGAATAGTGTGGTATAATTGGGTTTTATATCAACATCAGACTACTTATTGGGATTTAATTCATGTAGAAGTTTTATTATACCTGGATTCTTTCTATGATGATTAAAATTTTGTGTGAGATGCCTACTTACAATGGGCTAAAGCACCCATTCAAATCATTTGTTTTAATAATCAGCACTTTGGGAGCCATACTCTTACTATATCAAATCATGCAGTTCTATCTATTTGAGGGATAATAGCTTTATCCTGTAACCTCAAACATTGATCTCTATGTAGATGGGCGCAGATAGCAAAGCATTTTCTTGGGTGAATAGATAATGAACACACATGATTTTGGGGAAAGTTAGCGATGATTTAGGAATGGATATCTGCAGAACAAATACTCACTCTACACCTCAATAGCATGAAATATTCAAATTCATTTGAAATAATCCACAACATCAGGGTTCCTAAGCTCGTGGAATGACTTAACAGAGAAATTATGGCTAAAAAAAAAAGCTAGAAAAAAATAGGGAATGGAAAACTTACATTTTGCACTCGATGCTAGTGCCATGGTTGCAGAAAGGATAGCTAAAGACTATAACTAGCTTCTCCTACTTTTTCTTTGGTGGAGCCTTCTTTGAAGACTTTCTCTTCCCCATTTTTACAGAAAATCAAAGATTTTGAGCTTCCAAACTACAGCCAAAGGGAATTCCTGCTTTAAAAATAATTACATAACAATGAAATAGGGCATGACCTTTTTCATTTTCAAAACAATATGAAGCCTGTGTTGGTCAAAATTTTGACCAAAACAGGCATGGATTTAAAAAGAAACACATTTTTCCTTTTCTATTCTGACCAATTTGATCCCATTTTAATAGATGGTAGAAAATTTTGGTCTAAAAATGGGGTCAAATGTACTACTTAGGTTCCCTTGTTCAGTTTCAAGGGTTGTAGCACAAACTAGTTTACAACAATCTCCTCCAAAGCTAGTGTCCTTCGGTGGCATGTTAGATGTAAATGAAAATTTGCTTCCCAAAACATGAAGAAGAGTCATGTGCATAGTCAAAGGCTCAATAAAAACATCAAAAGAATGCTTATTTTTGTCAGAAATGTTAACCAATGCCATGAAGTTCTTGCATGCAAGAAACACCAAAAGTAGCTGCCAAGTAGGCTTTCCACACCTAAATTCCCCACTTTTTTGTTGTAATCTCATAAGCACTTCATCACCAAGTAAGTCACTATCCATTTTTTCCTTGACAACATTTCCTATAGGTTCATTTTGTTCATGATTATGATCTGTTTTATATTTCTTCTTACCAGAAATCCTAGAAAGCAAAACACAACTAGAAATGATATTTCTTAAATTTAGGAATTTCTCCTTTAGAAAAGGCAAAACAACATAAATTTTCATGTGACCACCACTAGAATTTTTTCCCAAATGCTTCTAAATTGGGAGAGAAAAATCAATTCCTCCCATTTAAAATTTTTCATCTTTAGGTAAATTCAAAGTTTTGACCTGAGTGAGATCAATCCATTGCACTTCACAAGTTCTACACACCAAATCTTTTCCATCAAAATCTTGCAACTCTAGATCCACTTCTGCCAGAGCACTGCATTGTGGTGAAGAAATGATAGGATACGCAAGTGTAGGCTAGATTAGGGAAAAGGGCACAAATCTTGAAGCCAGAATAACAACATCAACAACTGTAAAGCTCCATCCTATTTTTTTGAATACTTCAAATATTTTTCCCTGACTTATTTCATTTGGATAGTCTCTCATTTGAGAAACAATTGGAGGAATGTCAATCCAACAAAAATGAATATCACGAGATCTAAAGGTTTCAACTATAGACCTAAATTTCAAGCTGAAAGGCTCCATTAATTGTTCATCTAACAATGAAAAAAAATCCATGCAGGACTTTTCATCCTTAATAAACTCTGCAAAACTAGTTCTACTCCTTGGTACTGAAGAAAACAATACTACCAAATTTGAGTTCATGTGTTTGTTGAAGATATCTTGCTTACCTATCCATTAGAATGAATTCAAGCACTAAACCAATTTTCTTGATTTTTATTTTGTATTGATTTATTGTTTATCAAGCTTAATTCAATACTTATTCAGTTTGAAATCTTGATACAAATTTGATTAACACTGATTTTTTTTCATTGTTCATACAAAAGTTTATCATTTGCAATATGTCAATGTTATACGATTTATAATCTTCTATTTCATGTTCAAAATCTACCTTCTCTATTGAGTATCTAAATATTTATCATTTATTTTTATTACAAACATCTTGTAAATCTGAAATTGAAAACAATATATTATATTTGCAAACATTATATAAAATAAAGTTTAATTTAATCAAGTACTCTTGTCCCCTATTTTGAAAAATAGTTGTACCCCTACCCTAAATACCTAAATACCCCATCCTTGTGCAACCTTAATAAGAATCTATCATAGAGAAAATGAATATATTTCCCTGTAATGTAGTCCACTTAATTTTTCTAGAAAAAAGTTCTAATCAATGATAGGGATGATGTTGAAAAAATGAACATACACATTAGCATCATGTCTAATCTTTACCAGGAATTGGAGGTTCTCACTAATTTTGAGCATGGTAATTTAAGGGCTGGTAATGGTAATTTGAGCAAGAGTATACACAACTAAAGCTTTTATGATAGCAATAGAAAATTATGCAGAAGAAGCAAGGCATAAAGTGTATGTGGGATGTTTCATTGTGGAAGTAGAGTTATGATAAAATAGTTGAGCTTCTTACGAGAATGGAATATAAAATTAATGATAGAGCTTGCACTTTTTTTGACTTTCCATAATTTTAGTGTTCATCTAGCTAAGTTGGAGGATCCTTTGTCACCTCAATTATATAGCAATGAGGATATTATGATGAAAAACATTGGTTTCCTGTGGTCTCAAGGCCTATTGAGCCCTATGACTAGAATAAATCTCTTGACTAGTTACACAAAAGGGAAATTTAGTTTTGTCTCTGGGCCTCTGGAGAAGCAATGGGTTGAGATCATCATTTTGGCTATAAAAATTAGGGCCTTTCAGACCAATCTCTGGTGTGCAATATCCACAAAATCGGAGTTCTAGTGCTTTCAGGTTTTCCAAAGAATGCATTTCAAGAAGTATAACACCATTTAAGAGCATAAAACTACAACCTTTGGTTTCATAGAGGTCACAAAACCCATGAAATATAGGTTTCCCAAACAAAGCATCTCAAGAATTCTACTACAACCTTTTAGTTTATATAGGGTCCCTAGTGTTAAAAAGGTTTGGGTTCAAATATTTGAAAGACTTTGTATCTTAATCTAGAGGCTTTGTATTTCAAGCCCTAAAAAAATCATTGCACCCAATCTGTATGTAATTTTCAGTGAATTCTCACATCAAACTAAATGGTATTAATGAGTTAACTACAGCAACTGGAGGGCACTTTAAATGATTCTCAATGGAGGTGACAATTTAAATGATTTTGGCAATTTACATGAGAAACAATTCTTTAATTTTTAAATGCCCACCTGGAGTGTTCCTATCAATAATGAAAGGCTCCCACACATAATCATGTATAAGCTCCTGCATTGACTATGCCATAGATTCAGCCCACAAATGAGCAAAGGGTTGTAGAGAGTCTACACTAAGAGTAAGGAATTTCAGAGCTAAAACAAACATCTGGATCTTCTAAACAGAGTCGAAGCAGATATGAGTAGCCCATTTTCTAACACTCTGCTTGGTAAGTAATTTGGAATGATACGATGAGAGTGAAGAATCAAAAATCTTGAATTCCCACAAGCTTGTTGGATCACAAGATCTTAATAATTTGACAACAAATTGTTGAATGGCGTTCATATATGACTTTCCAATTTTTCTACCTCTGAAGATCGCGTATATCGAGCATTACCAGAATTCTTCGCACCCATTTTCCTTCTCATTCTATAGCCATTTTCAATGAGTGACCAAATGTATCAGCAAGCTAGCAAGTTGGGGCAAAATTGAGAGCAAGCTATGATAGAACCAAGGCATCAAGTTTTTTTGTCTGGTGAGCGCATCAAGTTTCCACCTCCAACAAAATGCACATGATCCCGTGCATGGGAAAAAAAAAAACACAAAATGCTTTTTTTTTAACATCTCACCATGCTAGTCAAAATTTTGACCAACCCATTTCAACCTACATGTGTTGGTCAAAATTTTGACCAACACAGCGCTTAGATGTAAAAAAAAAAGAAAATGTTGCCTTCTACATTCTGACCAATCTAAACATTTTTAGTTGATGGTCAAAAATTTTGGTAGAAAAATAAGGTCAAATGTAGTAGTGGGTCCATGTGTGGTGTGTGAGTGTCAGAATCAACTCATCTAGGAAATCAATGTTCATTAGCGAAAGACTCTATATGGGTGCATTGGCCAGCTAATCTGAAATTGCATGTCCCTTGATAGCCTTGCATTCAATGTATTGGATGTCAAACTCACTAAGTATCATAACCCATTTAGCTAATCTTCCTATGAGAGTTGCTTTACTGAGAAAGTACTTTAGTGGATCTATTTTAGCCATGAGCCATGTAGTGTGGGCAAGCATGTAGTGTCTCAACTTTTGGGAAGCAAAGACAACTACTAAGCAAGCTTTCTCAATAATTCTATAGTTCTTCTCATAAGAAATCAGTGTCCAAATCAAGTAATAAATAGCCCTTTCCTTGTTGTCATTATCTTCCTAAGCCAATAGGATTCCTAGGGAGATTTTAGTTATTGAGATGTATAAGATAAAAGGCTTCCCATGGATAGGAGGCATTAGGATTGGCAGATTGACAAGATATTGTTTGATTTTTTTAAAGCTTTGCTCACAATCTTCACTCCAATTGAATTTCACACCCTTATGTAAATTCTTTATGAAGGGTTGTGATCTATCTGCCAATTGTGAGATAAACCTACAAATAGATTGGAGCCTTCCCTATAGTCCTCTCATCTGGCTGATGTTTCAAGGTGGTGGCATATCCATTATTGCTTGTACTTTCTCTAGATCTACCTCAATTCCTTTTGCAAAAATAATGTATCCCAACAACTTTCCTAATGTGACACCAAATGCACATTTCTTAGGATTGAGTCAAAGACTGAATTTTTCCATACAATCTAGGGTGGGCCCCAAATCTTGTAGATGAGTATTGCGTTTAGCACTTTTGACCAAGGTATCATCAATGTAGTCCTCCATGGTTTTATGCGTCATGTCATGGAAATTTGTAGTAATAGCCCACTGATATGTAGCACCAGTATTCTTCAAGCCAAATGGCATTACATTCCAACAAAAGGTCCCCCATGCACATGTGAAAGCCATTTTCTCTTGGTCTTCTGGCACAATTTTTATCTGATTGTATCCAAAAAAACCATCCATAAGTGAGTACATCTCATAACCAATCATCATGTCCATGATCATATCAATATTAGGGAGCGAGAAGTCATCTTTAGGACATGTCAAGTTTAGAAGTTTGTACAAACCTTGATAGATTTATTGTGCTTGGAAACTGGAACAATATTGGATATCCATTCAGCATAATCAATTGCGCAAATGAAGCCAACTTTTAGAAGTTTCTCCAGTTCTACTTTGACGAGCAATGCAACGTGAGGATGCATTTTTTGAAGCTTCTGTTTAACTGGTTTGATGCCTAGTGCTATGGATAAGTGATGCATGATAAGATTGATATCCAGTCCTGGCATGTTAGAGTATGTCCAGGCAAAATTTATTTTATTTTCTTTGAAAAAGGTAATGGATTCTTCCTTTTCTTTAGGTGATAGCGACTGTGCCAGATGTATCTTATGAGGATGTTCTTTCGTGCCCAGGTTAATTTGTTGCATTGGCTCTATCAACACTGATGATCTCTCTTGAAAGTGACTGGGAAGTGCATCAAATACCTCATCTGCGGGTGCCTTAGAGAGGTTTTCACCCTTGGATACATCTTTTGTTTTTACTTTTTTGGGTTTTGATTCTGCCACAATGTGGTTTTCACCATCAAACCTTTTTCATTTTTTCTTTTTAATTGTATGACTGAGATATTTGATGTTAGCCTTAGTCATGTTGACACTTTGTTCATTGGTGGAAGACGTTACAGGTTTGATAGCATTTAGGTAACAGGTGAGAGCATAGTCATTCTAGAATGTGGGGACTTTGCTAGATGCATTAGGGTTCCAATCTATAAGCTTAGGATGTATGAGTGAGAGAGTAGTGGCTGGTTCAATTGCATTCACAGTGTAGTCATTAAGTGCTTGGACCAACAATTCAAGACCTATGGTGACTTCATCCAAAGATGTGGTCAAACGCTCCTAAGTACAAACATTAGCAATTGATGACTCTAAGACACTAGTTGGATCAAGCCCATGTGACCTAACCCTAGATGTTTCACCCACTTTGATTTGGTTTTCATAGACATGCACTTGGTCAATGTCTTTATCAGTAGTCGCTTCTAAAAGAGCATCAAACTCATATTCCTTAGAATCAGTTCTACATGGTGAGAGATTATAGAACTCCCCAACAGTGATAGGGACATACTCACCTTCATCCTTTGGGTTCTTACACAAATACTCAATATGGAATGATTGACTAGATTCTCCCTTTTCTGAATGATATTTGAGTTGCTCAGTATTATCCTTAGAAGAGTCACTAGTATCATCCATAGTGCTAACACATGGTACAAAGTCATCTGGCTTAGTAAAGAATTTAGTGAGATCATGAGGAATAGGATGAGGATAGGAATCCTCATCATCAGATTCTTCCTCTTGAGTATCTGACTCAGCTTGTGACTCATTTTCAAATGAACTCTCAGGTGTTGGTATGAATTTATTTGGTCCCAAATGGAAAGGAACCTTCTTAAATCCTAGGCCAGTTGTATCACTATTGCTTCGAGCTGTTGCTTTGATAGGATCAATTAGGCCATTTTTATTGCACCCAATAGGGCCGGTTCCTTTGTAACCAAAATGCTTCATAAGCCTAAGACCAGGCCCATATTTCTCAGGAGTGATTTCTCAAGCTTGCTCTATTAGGTCCACTAGAGCCTCTTCTTTATAAAGCCATCCTGCAATGGCTCTATTTTCACTTTCATCCTCTAAGAGGATTGTAGCCTTAACAAAAGTGTCATTACACTTGGTATGAGGTGTCAGTATGAAAGGATTCTTTTCCTCTAAGGGTCTCCCGTAATGACGAGGAGATTCTAGAAGAGATGTCAATGACAGCACTAGTTCAATGTGATAATCTCCCATGCCAGTTTCTTTCAGTTTGAATGACTACTCAATTTGTTTAAGCTTATTGTCATGATAATAAGTGGATTCACGGTTAGCAGGGAAAAAAATTTTAGCAGCCTTGAGCATATTGCAAGTATAGCTAGTAGTGGCAGGAATAGTAACTTTGGAGCCATGAAATGGGAATTTGATGCATTGGTGGTATGTGGATGGCACAATGCGCATCTCATGTATCCATGGCCATCCCAAAAAAATGTTGTAAGCCAAGGGAATGTCAAGCACTTGATAGGTGACATCCCTTTCTATGGGACCAACGTGAATGGGTAAAACCACAAGACCTAGAGACTTTCATTCCACTTCGTCATACGCTTTAATCGTGATCTTATGTTGAGGATCAATAGAGTCCTCAAAATAATTTAATTGTCTAAGGAGAGTAGTAGAGATAATATTTAGGCCAGTGCCATTATCGATGAGTACCTGATGAACACATGTCTGATGGATCATAACCTCGATATGTAGCAGTTGATTGTGTGGGTGACTCAGAGAGTTATCATCTTCCTCAGAGAAGGTCATGAGATAAGGTGAGGTCAGGTGACCTACCATGGATTAAAATCACTCAAGATCAAGATCTTGAGGAACATTTTCCTTAGTGAGGGGTTTGTCCAAAATTTTCCTATGAGTAGGCAAGATTTTAAATAGCTCAAAGATGGAAATTTGAGCATTAGTTCATTTCAATTGATCGAGAACACTATAACTGGTTGATGTCAAGTTCATTGTGGGTTTTTCACCTTTTCCACATGGTCCAGCAAGGGCTTTGTCTTTGTGTTGTTCAAGATCAAAAGTAGGAGGCATAGGGCCTTTGAGCACCAACTTGGCATGAGAATGAGTGACAACATTAGCATAGTGTTGCTAGGGTGTATTATCCATTGCGTTGAGAGTAGAGTCCCTCAAGAAAAATGGTGTCTTGGGTTTGTCATTATCTTATTTTCCCTTAATGGTAATAAGGTCTCAGTATTCAAAATTCACAGGTTCAACCATGTGAATTACATTGTCATCATTGGAATATGCATAGTTGAACTTGTTGTTGGGTTGTGGTTTTGAAGTCTCTCCTTTTTCATAAGCTGGGAAAGGTTCTTTGAATGCCTTGTGATCCAAGTTTTTGTTATGTCCATCTACCACAAGGTCACTAGCATCGATCATGTCTTGGAATTTATGGTGCAAGTTTATGTAGTTGCTAGTTTTGTGTCCCTTATTTTGGTGATACTCACAGAATGAGGTTTCATTACACCATGGTGGATGTGGTTGTGGATCATAGGAACAAGGATTATCCATTGGTGAAATAAGTTTATGTTCTCCCAAGGGTTTATACTCTCACTTAGGGCATGTTGCCCAAGAGTTTCTTGGTTTGTTCTTGGATGGCTTGTTGTTAGGGAAAGGTTTCTCAGCATTTTTTGCCACTTTGAGGCCATCTATGAGATTAAATGTTGCTTTAGTAGGTTTGGGTGTGACATTGTCAATGACTCCAAAATGTAAAATTTCTCAGTTCTTGTTGACATGTTTGGTTTTATTCCTATTGGAAGTGGAACCTTGTTTTATGTCCCTCTAAAGAGTGAGTTCACCTTTCTTGACCATAAATTCCTCAATACGGATAGCCTTCATGATCGTATCTTCAAAGGTACGTGGACCTTGAAGTTGGACTCTATATCCGAAATCAGGTAGGAGGTTATTAGTGAAAATGTCAAGCTTCTCCGTTTCTAGAATTTTGTGAGAATACTTACTGTACAGTTGTCTACACCGTTGGAGGAATGTGAGAAAAGGTTCTCCAACTTTATATTTAAGGTTGCACAAATCTCAAATGTTGACAACATGTTGAATGTTATGAGAATACTACTAAACAAATAAGTTGGCAATTTCATCAAACGTCTTAATACCGGGAGGTAAATGTGGAAACCACTCTAAAGCCTAACCACCTAGGCTTTTGGGGAATAAACACATGAGTTATGTTTGATTGTGTATAAAATCCATAAACAAAGCAGCAAATTCTCGCAAGTGATCTTGGGGATCAGTGGTACCAAAGTACTTGTCGTACTTGGGTAGGTTTACGCCTCGTGGGAAAGGTGGCATGTTAATGATTTTTTCAAATGAAAATGGACAAAGCGCATCCAATGTGTATGTTTTTGTGGGTTTCTCTTTCTCAAGCATCATCTGAGCCAATTGGTCTTGCATAATTTTCAATTTCTTTTGGAGTTTAGAAGTCTCAATTTCTTCTTTAGGCATGATAATAGTTTCCACATTGAAATGAGAGGGCAACTTTGCTCCCTCTTGGGCAAGTTTGAGAAAATACTTTTCTTTCTGTTCGTTGAGTAAGATTCCCATGACCTTCTGAAATTTTTTTTCTCGCCGACATTTTGCGATGTGTTCAGGGAGTATTTCCACCTCTTCCTATTCCTCATCAATTTCATGGTCTTTCTCTTTCTCTTTGTCATTCCTAGGTGGTTCTTGATGTCTACTATGACTACCATGTTTAGGTTCATGATTAGTCATTATAGGAACGTGTTCAGTTTCAGTGTGTTGTGTTTTGAAAGGTCCTTTGAAAAAGGAGTTAGACATCATGTTTGGTGATATAGGACATCTACCTATCCCAATATCCTCTTGATACAAAGGATTCCTAATTTGTTGTAGGTTTATGGAAAATTTTCATTGAATTCAAGGTGACCTGACAGGTGAGGGGGATTGTGAAGATGCCTCACTAGCTAAAATAGATACAGATTGTGTAACAAAAGGTAAGCAAACTTTGCCATGATTATGACCCCTAGCATGACCTCACCTTAGTCTAAGAGGATACAAAAAGTTACCACTCCTGGTTGCGATAGTCATAGACAAGGACAAAAGGCAAGAACCTGGAGAAGGACTGCACTAAGACTGAGTCTCAATAGGGTAAGACAAGAAAATTATATACTAATGCATGAGTAGTCTAATTTGAAGGCTAGAATAGCCAAAGGTTATGACTATCATTACATGGAGTATGATAAGCATTAAGGAACAAGAATCCATAGAAGTAAAAGAGAAGACTAGTCAAAATGTGGATCACAAATCTTTGGTTCAGCTAAATGCCACTATTTAGGACTGTGCACAGATAGAAAAGGACAACTCAGTGTAGGAAGTTGACTGGACAAAGATCACAAATTGGTCAAACTGATTGATTTGATAGTTTTAGAGTAGGATTTTGCGTGAAGATTCTTTGGAAGTTGTGTAAGGAAGTTCACTAGATCGCTCAAAGACTCATGACAGTAGTTTAATTTTGCGCAAGGACTTTTTCTGTCTCGCATGAAGAAATGACAGGATAGCTAAGATAGAGGCAAGATCTCATGCAAGTATATGCAAGATCTCGCATGAAGACCTGAACCTGCTCGCACAAAAAAAATATTCTCGTGTGAGAAAGTGCAAGTCTGCACGAAAATTAGGACTAGATTAATAACAATGTTGGATTTCGAAGAGATTTTCAGACTGTTCAGACAAATTGGATAGATTTATTAGACAAATTTGATTGGAAAAATAGTGAGGTTAACTCAGTAAGACATTTGTACAATGTTTCAGGATTCAATTAAGGCAATGTGTTTGAACAAGACAATGGGAAGCAAGTAGTAGTCAAAAATAGTCCTATCGAGGGCAAAGCAACTCGATAGGATATGGGAGTCTTGACCTTTGTTTGTTATAAATAGTTTTGGACTTATTTATGGCTCAAGAAAAAACATAAATTGGTAGAGAAGGGAAAACCTTTGTCCCACATCTTATGCGCATGCATGTACCTCACACAGCCATGTCACCCCCTAGAGGGCACCCATGTTTTTGGTATATTCAAAGGACTCAATAGTATAAGTTGAATGAGCAACCTTGTGGTAGAGGATGAACACATATACCACCTTCAAATATCCAGTAGCATGCCTATGGTGAGTTCTACAAAAGAGATTCTTCCCCCTCCTTGCATAAAGATTATGCCTCCTTTTGGAGGTGAATCGGGTGGCTTCTAACTAAAGGTTTTTACTTGGATTCCATTTGTATTAATTCTTGGTGGCTCTACAAGAAAAGCTGAGACCAGTAGCCCACACCAACATCTAAAAGTGCACACTACTTGCTAAGAAAGCTAGGGGCTCGTGCCGACTAGTGCACAGATAGAGCTTCCCCTTGATATGCGATATCAAGAATCAAGGAGAAGAAATTAATCCAGCTTTGGAGTCTTTTGATCTACAAAGCATCTTGATTATAATGAGTTGGAATCTCCAACGAAAGGAGTGTGCTCACTTGGGTCATTCTCAGAGGTTGGATCACTCTAGCAGGCCCTCTAAAGGATTGACTTGGACTGGTGGTTTGATCACAAGGGTCAAAGTTTCTGATTTCCCTCAAGGGGAAAGAGCATACTCCTCTACCTTACTTTCTTTCCCAAACATGCAAAAAAAGTTGATTACCAACTTAGCTTAATCAATCTAGACTCATCCTTCCTAAAGATTTTGATTCCCTTGAAAGGAAACCATCATCTCATCATTAGAAAAAGATTAGTACTAGAGAACCACTAAGCTGCTTGCCTTCTTTGGAATGCCATCTTTCAGAAGAATCTAGGTTTCTAATTCACCCTTGGTCATGACCTCCAAGTGGTGAAGAGCATAATCTCCTATTCTTCTATCTTGCACCCTAGGAAGTTCATAAGCCCCTAATTAATCTATGTTTTGAAAGCAATAAGTAAGACACACTATTTTGTGGGTTTTAAAAATGGTCTTTGTCAAACATATCTTTGGAAATCATCCTGCAAGAAAACTGTTAGTCCATGTTTGAGTAGGTTGTATAAGGAATCTTCATAAAATATCCTGTAGACAATAGTTAAGCTATAGAAAATCAGAGAAACATGGATTTCAAGAAAAGTACATTAAGGAAATTGAGTCAATTGCAAAGTGAAAATGTTTGAAACAGAGGTTGTTGTTACAAGATCTCACACAAGATCTCTACCAGAGCCGTGTGAAATCTTTTTATGACCTGCACGAAGAAATAAGGTGCTGCACAAAGACTCGTGTGCTCGGGAACTTTCCTGCGTGAACCGAAAAGAATCTTTGTGCAAAGATTCAAAATCCTCGCGCGAAGATTCTTGAATCTGTATGGAACCGTACGGACAAAGAGCTTGAAAACTAATTAAAAAATGCAGACAAGGCCTGAGAAATTAATTTTCTTGGCCTCACAGTGGGGCCAGAAATGTATGCATGAATTTGTGGGCCTTTGAACCTCACACACACTTCAATGTGGTCATTACCTGTAGAATCATCCTTGGATAAACATGGTATTGTTTACCTAAGACACCTGACAGTGCAACCCGTTGCCTCCTATCTAGAGAGATTTTGCCTATTAATGTCCTCAGATTCAAGGTGCAGGCAACCAGACCCTCTAAGAACAAAGGATTTAAATTTGATTAATCTATATGAATGCAATTATTCTAAAATGAGATATGCATTTAATCTAAGAACATATAAAATAAACTAGATTATATGCATATTAAATCCAAATGATTTTAAAATCTAAATGATGAAAAGCTTATGAGAATGATGAGTGCACAATTCAGCAAAGATTTGATAGCAATAATATTCAACCTCTGTAATGAGGAATTATGAGTTCCTTAAATAGAATTCTTGGAATCTATCAATGGGTGAGATCAACTCGGATCGACGGTCAGGATTGAAGAAAAGATTCAGTTAAGATGGAAACTTCCTTGTGCAAGTGAAGTGAACTGTTTCTGATCTAAGTGTGATGAGTAGTCAGCTGAACTTGCCATGAGTGAGAGAACAAGTTAACTAGATTGATTCTAATTTTGAGAAGTAGTTCACTCAAAGTTACCATTTAGAATCGAAGAGGAGATTTAGGAAGAATATTTAATTTAATAAAATGAGATATGCTCTCATAAATACCTTTTCTTATTTAATTAAATAATTTCATTTAATTAATTAAAATAAGCATATTTATTAAATTAAATAAATTTTAACCTCGTAGTACAATACCTTGGTTCAATATACCATAAAATACTTTAAATTCATGATTTTAGGGCTTCTCCAACTTTGCATGCTCTATATTAATAGAATCTAATTTAGATGTCACTTGACTTAACTAGGATCTAAGGTCTACATTCTTAGATTTTGAATCAGGGTCACTTTTGTTGTCATTAGTCTTTAGACTTAACTTTAGTTTAGTAATTTTTTACTCATGTTTCAAGATCTCATTTTCTTTCTTAAGATTTTCAATATCATTATTGTCACTAGTCTGTGCAAATGGTTCCTTGCTATATTTTAGACCATCAATTTCATCTTTTAGTTTGCCAATGTAAACTTTTGCATCTTTGTATCTATCTTTCAAGTTATCTCTCTCTTCAGTAAGAAGATCAATCTGTTGAAGAGCTTTTTCAAGATTCTTCTTCAACTATTCCATATTTTTTGGGATCTTACTTAAGCTATTAAGCCTTTTCAAAGTAACTAGGCTCTGATACCAATTGTTATAAATGGATAATACTAAGGGGGGGTTGGGGGGGTGTGAATTGGTATTCTACAAACTTTTTCCCACAACTGAATATTGTTAATTACTTTATAACTTGCATATGAAAGTAAACAAATAATGTTAAATAGTAAATATAACCATACACATAGAGAAATCATTACACCATAATTTTTTAACTAGGGAAACCCTAGCCAAGGGAAAAATATGGTGGGGATGATACCCACTAGATGATTCACTAAAGAATAGGATCATGTTAAGGATATTGACCTTGTTAGGAGTCTATTCAATACATATAGTGTCTCAAGTCCTTGTTGGAGGACTAGGCCTTGTTATAAGCCTCAATCCTATTAGAGTTGCTACAACCTTGTTAGGAGTTGGTAGATCAATTACAATGTATGCAAGAAGAGTGCACTACCCTAACATGCAATTATACAATTTAGTTCCTTCACATAATAGATATACATACAATACTTTCCTGCTACTATAATTTGTACTTGCTTTGATCTTACATTAGATCTCACATCATATAAGCCTCACAAATGGTTCTCATAATATTTTTCATGTCACATCTAATCATGCAACTTCTACAATATTTTCACATTACACACATTCACTGTGCAACACACTTTCACCACCTATTTGTGCAACATAGGATCTTTACTTATACCTTGCACATTCGAAAATTGTTGCTTAGTCAGCTTCCATGTCTTCACACACTTGACATAATATAAAATTATTTCCACATAGTTGACTTAACATGACTTAGTAATTATTTTGAAAATAAAACAATTCCTAAAGTCATACAACTCCTTTTTCTGCTTTACTCTATTTTGCATAGTTAAATACCAATGCAGTTAAACTTACTGTAACTTGTGTCATATTGACCATACATAAATGCACACTGGTACATGTGATCATGACAATTTTATAGACCTTACTTAATTGCACATAGGCTTAATTCTCTATGCATCATCTGTACTATTAAGATCTGTTCACTATACTCCTGCAAGCTGTCTAATACTTAGACATTTTTTTGTCTCTAAATGCATAAATGAAATGCTAAGTATATGTTTCCATAAATGACAACCATCAAGACATCCAATTAACCATATTGCCAACATTACTCTTCTATTTTTTCTTATAGTTTTTAGATTATGGTGACTGATCAAGAAAGTACTGTACATACTTCATAAATTCATAATTTTTTTGGGCCCTATTTTATCAGAATTTTGGGTTGACATGTAATTATTAATTATAACCCTAAAGTGGTAAAAATACTTCTATAAAAGAGCTTAGGGTTAGGGATTATTTTATAGTTATCATGCAAAATTGGTTCTTGCAATGGTATTGAACTGTAAGGGATTACAGATTGTAATTAGGTTGTAATTATGGGATCATGATAATATCGGACCTGTTGTTTGGTGGACATAGCCTAATGATTGGGTGAACCACATTAAATCTTGGTGTCTTGTGTTCTTTTCTATGTGATCTATTATTTTTCTAATATTGGTTATATTTGCATGTAATTGTTATTTATAGCTGTGGTTTAATCCTAACAAGTGGTATTAGAATGAGGTTTTTTTTTAGTTATTCTCTGTAGGAAAGTCTCATGGTTGAGTAGGAGTGATGGAAAATGAGGTTAAGTTGATAGTTGACATATTTAATGGTCAAAACTTCTAGTTATGGAAGATGCAAATGGAAGACTACCTTTATCAGAAGGATTTATGGAAGACGTTGGAAGGTAAAGCCAAGAATTAGGGATCTATGTCAAATGATGAATGGGATCTTTTAGACAGAAAGACACTTGGAAGCATTTGATTATGCTTGGAACCATCAATGGCATTTAATATTACAAAAGCAAAGAAGATAGAAGAATTGATGCAAACCCTAGTGAAACTTTATGAAAAGCCCTTCACTTCAAACAAGGTATTTCTCATGAAGCATTTATTTAATATGAAAATGGCAGAAAGTGGATCTATTGCAGATCATTTAAATAAGTTTAATACTATTACTAGTCAATTATCTTCTGTCAGTATCAATTTTGATTTTGTGTTCTTTGCTTGAAAGATGGCATGGCTTGGTAATGGTTGTGAGTAATTATGTTCTTGAATCTAGTATCCTAAAATATGATGATGTGATTAGTATTGTTTTGAGTGAGGAAACTCGTAGGAAAACCTTAGGTGGATCTACATCAGGAAGTGCTTTGAATGCATAAAGTAGAGGCGGAATGACTGAGAGAGGAAGTAATTTTGGAAATCATGGGAAATCAAGAGGAAAGTCAAAGGGGAGGAGGTTTCAATTGAGAGGACTGAATGACTATTGGTACTATGGGAAACTAGGGCACAAAAAGAAAGATAGTTGGAATCAAAAGAAAAATGAAGGAGATAAACTAGATGGAGACAAGGAGGCAAATGTGGTAAGTAACAAATCCGAAGAGGATGCTTTGCTTTTGTCTTTAGAAAGTATTGATGATCCATGGGTTTTAGATTCTAGTGCTTCATTTCATGCTACACCTCGTAGAGGTTATTTCATTGATTATGTCTCAGAGGATTTTGGACTTTTTTATTTGGGGGATAATGAACTCTGTCAGATTGTTGGAAAGGGAAAAGTTAAGATGAAGTTGTAGAATGGGAATCATTTTATTTGGGGGATAATGAACTCTGTCAGATTGTTGGAAAGGAAAAAGTTAAGATGAAGTTGTAGAATGGGAATCATTGGCTACTACATGAGGTAAGACATGTTCCAAGGCTAAGTAGAAATTTAATTTCAGCAGGGCAACTTGGTGATGAGGGTTGCGTAGTTACTTTTAATGATAAAAATTGGAAGGTTGTTGAGATAACGGGTATTGCACAAATTGCATAATATTGTTATATATATATATATATATATATATATATATATATATATATATATATATATATATATATATATATATATATATATATATATATATATATATATATATATATATTTTTTTTTTTTTTTTTTTATGTAATGTTGTGTCTAGATGGATGTGCAACATGTAAAGATTCCCATGGAATATTCTTGATGAGTTGTATTGTAACATTGTGAAAATATTTTATGTAATTATTTAATATTGGGGAAAATAATTAAATGCCCAATATTAAATGTGGGGTTAGTGGGTTAGGTAGCACATGGTTTTAGCACATAGTTTATATAATTCCACTTAGTGTTTTTGTGGGACTTGCTACTATATAAGCAGCCACAAGGGTAGTTGTTGTAGAGAGATAAGAAGAAAAAAAAGGCAAGAGTCGAGCGGGATAAGGCTTGACAGGTTGGCCAAGGGAGCATTTGTGAAAGTTGAAAGCATGGCATGGGATGTGTGGATTCATGCTTGTTCACATAGTTTGCTAAGTTGTGGATATGGCCATGAAGGCTTCCATGGTTGTATGGAAATGGTATTTTTTGTTGAATAATACATGGTGATGGATGCTTTTGGAGGTTGAGTTTTTTCTTCAATGAGGGTTTCCCAGGGTATATCTTGTGTCACAATTTTTTGGGTATGTTGTCTATTCTCTTGCATGTGGATTTTAATTCCGTATTTATTTTAGATTTATTATGGGTTATGTGGAAACGGTTATATTCTTTATTGCGAAGTTTCCTTACAAAGGTTTCAAAAGGTTCCCTTGTAGTAGCAAAAGGTGTGAAAGTAGGCACCTTATATCTTTGTATAGGTCATCTTGTTCCTTCTACTTTAATTGTTTCAAATAAAAATGAATGTTCAGGAATAATTATTGTAGTTGAGCAGGGAGAACAAATAGTTGATGTAAATTCTGATACAACGTTGTGGAACAAGACTTGGGAACATGAGTGAGAAAGGTATGAAATTACTTCATTCAAAGAAAGTTTTACCAGGTCTAAAATGTGTTAATATGGAATTCTATAAAAGTTATGTGTATGGAAAACAAAATAGACTGAGTTTTATGAAGACCAGGAAGGGAAACAAAAAGGAGAAATTAGAGCTTGTGCATATTGATGTATAGGGACTGACTCAAGTATCTTCCCTTGGTGGCTCTCATTATTATGTTACATTTATTGATGATGCAACTAGAAAAGTATGGGTTTATTTCCTTAGATAGAAATCTGATGTATTTTAAACTTTTAAGAAATGGAAATCCTTGGTTGAAAATGAGACTGGTAAGAAATTAAAATGTCTCAGATCTGATAATGGTGGTGATTATTGCAGTCATGAATTTGAAGATTATTACTCCACTAATGGTATTTGTAGATAGAAAACTATTCCAAGGACTCCACAAGAAAATGGAGTGGCTGAACATATGAACAAGACTATAGTGGAGCGTGCAAGGAGCATGAGGTTGCATGTTGGGTTGCCCTTACACATGTGGGTATAGGCTATTAATACTACTGTATATTTGATTATAGACATCCCTCTACTCCTTTGGGTTGTGGTATTTTAGAGGAAGCATGGACTGGTAAGAAGGTGAGTTGTTCTTTTCTCAAGACCTTTTGGTTGTGAAGCTTTTGCTCATATAGATTTTGAAAATAGAACCAAGCTGGAAGCTAACTCAAAGAAATGTGTATTTTTTGGATATGGCATTAATGGATTTGGTTATAGGAATTGGGATTTTGAAAATAAAATTGTAAGAAGCAGGGATGTCATATTCAATGAGAAAGTGTTGTACAAAGATCTATTGCAGCAACATGAGAAGAAAGAAGATGATTATGTAGTGTTGGATGATACTCCAAAAGTTGATGTTCCAACCATTCCTCATGATGTACAATAGCTGCAACAAAAAATACCACACATACTGGTGAATGTTAAATGGTCAATAAGGAAAATTAGACCTCCAAAAAGATTCTCTCCCTCTTTCTATTCAATTTTACTTGCCAATTTTGGTGGACCTAAATGTTATGATGAAGCTGTATAGGTGGATACTAAGATTTAGTGGGAGTCTGAAATGAAATACAAAATGGAATCTTTGCTGAAGAATAAGACATGAGATTTATGCAAGTTGCCTTTAGGTAAAAGAGCTTTATAGAATAAGTGAGTTTACAGGTTAAAAGAAGAGGATGGAGATAAGAAAAGATTTAAAGCTAGGTTAGTTGTAAAAGGATTTGCACAAAGAAAGGGCATTGATTTTGATGAGATGTTTTCTCTTGTTGTTAAGATGACTTCTATCCATACTGTTTTAAGTATTGTGGCTATTGAAGATTTGCATTTAAAACAGCTTGATGTTAAAAAAATATTCCTTCATGGTGATTTGGAGGAAGAGATATATATGGCTCAGCCATGAGGATTTTAGGTCAAATGTAAGGAGAACATAGTGTACAAATTGAAGAAAAGTTTATATGGCTTGAAACAAGCACCTCGGCAATGATATCTAAAATTTGATAGTTTTATTCATGAGCGTGGATATCATAGATGTCATTTAGATCATTGAGTTTATTTTAAGAGGTTGAATGATGACATCTACATTATTCTATGTTTATTTTTTGATGATATGCTTGTAGTTGGGTCTAACATGGATCATATTAAGGGGCTAAAATAGTAGTTAGCACATGCATTTGCTATGAAGGATTTGGGGGTAGTAAAAAAAATCCTTGGTATAAATATTTGTAGAGATAGGAAGAATAGAACATTGATGCTATCTTAGGCTGATTATGTGGAGAAGGTGTTTCAACATTTCTCTATGGAGAATGCTAAAGCTATCAGCACACCTTTACCTAGTCATTTGAAGTTTTCTAAGGGGATGTGTCCTAAGATACAAGAAGAGGAGGATTAGATGTCCAAGGTACCCTGTGCTTCAACTATAGGAAGCTTGATGTATGCTATGGTATGTACAAGGCTAGATATTGCACATGCAGTGGGAGTTGTTAGCAAGTATATGAGTCATCCTAGAAGGGAGCATTGGAATGCAGTCAAATGGATTCTCAGATATTTGAGAGGAACATCCAATAAGTGTCTACACTTTGGGAGCTCTACTATTGATTTATAGGGCTATGTTGACTTAGATTTGGTAGGGAATATTAATACCAGGTGGAATACTACAGGTTATGTCTTTACTGTTGGTGGGGCAACCATGAGTTGGGTTTCTAGGTTATAGAAGATTAATGCTCTATCCACTATAGAGGTAGAGTATGTTGCTACTATAGAGGCAACCAAGGAGATGATATGGCTTTAGTTCTTCTTAGAAGAATTGGGACATCCTCAAAAGGATAATTATTTGTTCACAGATAGTCAAAGTACCATTCATCTTACAAAGACTTCAACTCTGCATTCAAAGACTAAACACATACAATTGCGGTACCATTTCATTCAGTCAATTTTGGAGGATGGATAGTTAAAGCCAGAGAAGACATATACAAATGACAATCCAATAGATATGTTGACAAAGGTAGTAACAAGGGAGAAGTTGAACTCCTCTTTAGTTTCAGTTGGTCTTCTAGACTAAACATGAATAAAAGAACAACAGAGTCCAGGGTGGTTTGATCCAATAGGAGCCTCATGTAGTAGCAACATAGCTCTAGGATTAGTCTCCAAGTAGGAGATTGTTGTTTAGTATGGAGCCTGATTAGTCCCCAAGTGGGAGATTGTTAGATTGTGGTGACTGATCAAGAAAGTATTTTACATACTTTATAAATTCTTTGGGGCTTGAAAAAAAAAAAATTGGGCCCTATTTTATCAAGATTTTGGGTCAACATGTAATTATTCATTATAACACTAATGTGGTAAAAATACTTGTACAAAAGAGCTTAGGGTTAGGGATTATTTTATGGTTGTGATGTGAAATTGGTTCTTGTGATGGTATTGAGCTGTAAGGGATTACAGATTGTAATTAGGTTATAATTACTGGATCATAATAATATCAAACTTTTTGTTTGGTGGACATAGCCTAGGTATTGGGTGAACCAAATTAAATCTTTGTGTCTTGTGTTCTTTTCTGTGTGATCTATTATTTTTTTGATATTGGTTATATTTGCATGTAATTGTTATTTCTATCTGTGGTTTAATCCTAATGATAGTAATGAGATTATCATGACACATCCTTTTATTCCATAACCATCTTTCCTCTACTTGTGCCAAAAAGCATGAGCTTTCAATGAGATCTAGATAGAATATATTACCTTTTGTCTTCTTGCCAATTTCAGCTTGGTTTCCTTTACCATATAGAATCCTAGCTTTCCCATTCATGAATTCTACTTTGAATCCAATTTTTTCAACTATGCTACACTTAGAAGATTAAGTATCATTCCTTCAACCTAGTAGGCATTATCACATTTGATTCCACTAGTCAATGCAATGCAACCTTTTCCCTTCACATAACATGGTTTATTGTTTCCAAATTTAACACTTCCACCATCATAGTACTCCAAGTGTTCAAACTTATTTTTATCACCAATCATGTGATGAGAACAACCACTATCTATTATCCATGTGTAATTCTTGCTAACATTAGAAATAAGTGCCATGTTTCATTATATTCATCATCTAACTCATCTTTAATAGCAATATATACCATTTCATCATTATCATCAATGCCAGAATCCTTAGCAATACAACTAGATTTTTTACCTTTGTCTTTGTAGTCTTTGTAGCTCTTGAAATCTTTGTTGCCTTTGAACTTGCTAGATTTTCTGTCATCTTTACTTTCCTTATTTGGACACTTGCAACAATGTGACCAACTTCTTTACAATAAACACAAATCAATGGAATTTTGCCTTTATATTTACCTTTTCCTTTTGGTAACCTTCTAGAAAATAGGGCTTCAATGGCTTCAAGTTCATCATTAAATTCTTCTCCTTCTTCTTCACTTTCAAAATTTTTTCCTTTTCAATTTTGTCCCTTCCTACCAAGGTTTAGTTTGGCTTTGAATGTTGATTCTATGTTGTGAGATCTAGGAAGATAGTTATTAAAGTTATCCAACTCAAAAGTTGTTAACCTTCCCACTAGTGCATCCAAAGTTATATCATTTTTGGGATCACATCCATCTCTTAAATAGCTAAAACTCTAATTGCATAAATTGAAGAAGAGTTCTTAATACCTTATTGACTAGTGTTGTATCTTCAATTTTTTCTCCTGAAGCTCTGATTGCACTCACACTTACTCTGATTCTCTCATTGTAGTTTTCAATGTTTTCATCTTCTTTCATCTTCATCTGATCAAATTGACCTCTTAGAATTTCTACTTTGGATTTCCTCATAGTGTCATCTCTTGCATAGATCTATTGTAGCTCTTTCCACATTTCATGAGAAGTAGGACAATCTTTGACTTTATCAAATTCAACATAATTGAGAGGAGAAGCAATGTCAATCATCATTGTGTTGTGATTCTTTTTACCTACCATTTGCTCCATAGTCAAAGGATCAGGAGGCGACACATACAGGTTCTTTAGTAATTTTAGTCTTGTATCTCCAATGATTCCCAAATGCAACTTCATGAGTCCCTACCACGCTTTGAAGTTATCTTTGTTTAACTTAGGAATCTCTCTTCTTTAAGAAATCTTGATCTTTAGATTAGGTCCTTGAAACCTTTTCATGTAAGTACCAAGAGCTCTGATACCAATTTTTGGAAATATAAGAGGAGTAACTAAGAGAGGAGGGATGAACTAGTTACCACTAAAATAATTGCAAATCTCTTAGATGTCAATACAAACTTCCTTTTAACTCATAACATGGTTAGAGCTAGATATTCAATGTAACTTGGTTAACAAAGAAATCTCAAGATAGTGATGTGTATTAACCTTTAGTAACTTAGTTTCATAAAGAAAAATCAATAAGAAAATAAAATGAACACATGAGACACCAAGATTTAATGTGGAAACTCAATTTGCGAAAATAACCAATGCAACTAGTTACAACTTTTCACTCTTCTAAAGTGAACCTTGTTAGGAGCCAATCCCATTAAAGGTTACAAAACACACTATTAGGTGGGACCTTGTTAAAGGATTTGTATCATCTTGTTAGGAGTGACCTTGTTAGAGGTGTTAAGACACTTCAATCTAGAAATGTCACCTGGTTAGAGGATTTACAAAATGATTGTTAAGTCAACTCTGTTAAGATATTTCTTCACTACTACAATTGTTAGAGAGTCACAATGATTGACTTGATTGAGGAAGCAACTAAATTACAAATTAATATCACTATTTTGACTTATCCTCTAGATCCTCCCTGATCAGAATATTCTTTGCAGCTCCTTGGATACTCTTCTCTAAACTAGATATCCTTCTTTATTCACATCTTATCTTCTTCTCCACTTTCTTATATTTCAATCCATATCTTGACCTTTCATATATATGAAACCCAATTTCAACTCAGATTGAATACCCTTTTTTAAAAATTAAAAAAAATCCACCAAGTCAGCTTGCATAAACCAACTAATAAATAAAAATAATCTGTTGTAAGTCAGCTAAAACTAAAAAACTAGGTCACTTGGTTACCACTAAGTTCCTTGGTAACTGACTTGACTCAATTTAGACTAAACTCCTTTGGTAACCAACCTAACTCAATTTGCACATGAATCCTTGAATTTTGCTTCTTCTAAACTTATGCTCGACTGATACTAGAGTCTTTTGAACTTGGTTCTAAGTGGCAGTGCTTGGTTAGAGTATATCATTTGTCTAACGTCAATGATAATATACAATTGAATAATTGTTATCAACATAATCAACTACTAAGTGTAAATCAAGAGCTGAATAGGAAAGATGTGAAGATTGAAAATTTGAGATCAAAAAATGACCATCAGAGGAATGAGCCATGACCTAAAAATGAATTCATTGAAAGGATGAATAAACCTAAGGAAGTTGTGAGATACTATGAAGAATTGATGAGATCACAAAGAAGACCCTTTAACGCCTCTAAACTAGGCTATACCAAGTACCTATCATCTACTAAGGAAGAAGAATCATCAAAGAGTGGATAATAGAGGAATGCAAAGCCAAAGATGAACAAACCCACATGTTATCATTGTGGAAAACTGTGCCATACAAAAAGGGTCTAAAAAATAAAGATTGGTAAGTAAATTCCTAAGCCCAAAATTAGTGGATACTATTTTAAGTGTAACAAGCATGAACATCAAGCAAATGAGTATAGATAAAATGTTAGAAATACACCAGTTTCACCTAGATTTAAAGGATATTATTTCAATAGTTAGAAGTATGGTCATAGAGAATGAGATTGTAGATCTATTGCTAAACCTAATTGGACACCCAAAAAGCCAAGAAATACACCTAAGAAAGTTAACTTATTCAATTGGGATTACAATACTTGGTACAATTGTCAATTATGTGATGAATATGGTCATATTGCAATAAATAATATTAAGAAACAATTCAAAGGTAAATCCAAGAGTTGGATGAATGGTAGTTTAGTTTATTAAAACTATCATATGATTGGATTTTTGAGCAGGAACTATAGGACCCAAGCACCAACATTTAATGATGAATATAACAAAGGCAAGGAGTTGTGAATATTGAACAAGTGAGAAGCCAAATGAATCAAACATAGAGAAAGAAGGAGGAAGGTAGCAACAATGGAGCTAATGATGTTGAGATCCTCCAATATAATGGATTAGGTGATCACACTACCTCAAAATAAGAAAAAAAATAAGGTATGTAATGAATTATATTTCAAATGATATATCATATATTAGTTCGTAACATATGATATAGTGAAGTCTATATCTGCATGAGATGAGATGCATTAGGACATATATGAAGTGTCTAACGAGAAAAGAATACATTTATAGAGTTGGAGCACCATTTTTTTCAAGCATCTATATTGATGTTAGTTGTGACCGAGTTATAGTGTCACTACTACATTTGGACACAAATTGCAACAACTTGCCATCACAATTATGATAGTAACCCATTACCCAACTGAAATTTGTTAGAATTGGCTCTCATCAGATGAGTGTTAGAATTTTTCTATCACAACTTGTGATGACAAGGTTTATCATCACAATTGCAATGACTATAGGTGTTATAAATTGGGCTACCATTCTGGAAAATTATTCATTTTCACTATACCAATTTTGACAAAAATCTATCAAACAAACCATCACAATTGCAACATCTATGCAACATAAATGCTATGGGTCCCAAGAAGAGCCATTGAAAACCTCTATCACAATGAGATAGGCATGTGGCAAGAATGCTATGGGATCGATGACTAGCTATCGTAACTAAAACATCATATTGTATTAATAAAAGAAAAATGGCAACAATCGTTGAATCACTATGATGTAATCATATATTGAGCTTCACTTGGTTTCGATAATAGTTTAATATTCTCTACTAATTAGGTCATTTGGTCCAATGCCCCCTAATATCTAAATTCCCCATTAACATCTAAAATATTTAAGAAATGATCAAATTTTAAAGTACAAAAAAAGGTTTTAGACCTACAAAGTGACATCATTTTCCCATCTTTTGGTGCATGCCATTTTTTTGTTGCATCCAAAATAAGATTCTACCACTCTAAATTGAGAGTGCATGTGTAGCTACATTCAAATGCATGAACAACAAGCAGAGATGATAAAATGCAACATGATTACATCTATGTAATAAGTCTATTAAGTTTTTAAAATTATAGACCATCATAATGAACAATGTTCATGATGGTCTATAACTTAAAATACCTAATCAAAGACCTCTACAAAAATGCAAACCTATTACATTTTTCAGCTCTGTTTGATGTCATATGCATATGAATTGACATTGCATATTGAACTATGGTGTCCTTCTACATTTCCTAAAACCAAGAGATTCACACAATTAGTTGTTATACAATCATAGGTTATTGTTGAGCTTCACTTGGTTCGAGAATAGTTTAATATTCTCTACTAATAAGGGCCAACTAAATGAAGGTGAAAGCTCATCCCCCCCCCCCCCCCCCCCCACTAACATCTAAAATATTTAAGAAAGGATCAATCTATAAAGTACCTAGAATGTCCTTGTTGCCTCCTGCTACTCTCAAGGGAAGCCCATCTTCATTGCTCATGGGCAATTCATCACACAGGTACATCCAAGAATGTCCTCATCACTTTGTGCATAAAATGAATCCAATATTAGAAAATGCCCCTTAAGAAATAATAGCTCAAGTTAAATAAACACATGAAAAATGAGACAGAGAAAGAGCAATCTACTTACCAATAGGCATTGCCATCACATCTATGGCCATGCTTCTTGTTGAGTGAATTTTAGGGTTTTATTGTTGTGCCAAGATCTCTCTGTTTATATGCATACATATACATGTGTGTGTGTGTGTGTGTATGTATGTATGTATATAAATATATATACATACATACATATACAAATATCACAAGGGCACATACATACATGTATATACAAAGAGATCTTTTTTAAGGTGCTAAGTGACTTACCTCAAGATCCTCCACAAAAATAATGCAGACTAGGAAAAATTGGTAGAGTTCATAAGAAATTTTACAAAAACATATCATAGAAAATATTTTTAGAAAGAAACAAGCCATAACCACGTTAAATGGGTCTAGTTGTTGATTAGCTAGGTTGATATATACATATATTTAACTGGGTTGTGGCTTCTGCTAGGGAATGAGCCTTGTGATTATGGCATTTACACATAAGCAAAACTTGCTTCTTCAACTCCTTACACTCAACTCTTCACTGAAGTTATTCTTCTAGAAGTGAGAATAGTTGCTACAAATTACTAGTAGCCAAGGGACCCTAAACCTATGCTACATTTTTTGGTCACATGGGAGAAGTTGCTACCAACTTCAGTACTTCATAACATTCTAGATCATATAGTGATGCACAAATTAACAACAATAGATACTTGGGATGCAAAGATCACAAGGGCACGACAAAAAATCTCTATAAAACTATCCGTTGGAAGATTGGAGAGGTTATTGGAAGATTGGTTTGATGATGATATGTTACATTTATGAGTGAATTTGTCATTGATGTCAACATAGCATGTTTGATGTTTTATGTGGTATTTGACAGAAGAACAATGAAAAGATAAGTTGGTATGGATGACTAGTTGAGCATGATAACAACATGAGGTTATGAGAGATACTTTTGAGTATCTATTATATGCAATTAACATCAGTAGTAGAAAAGATAAGTCTAGAAGAAGTTATGTAAGTTTTGATGATGTCTATTCTGACATAGAGTTTACAAAGGCATGTTTTGGTAAACTTGTTATATCTCCTAATAGAGTTGATATATTGAGGATTAAGGTTGAGGACATGAAGAAGACATGTTGAGGAGGATGTGGCTAAGCTCACTTTTCATAAT
Source organism: Cupressus sempervirens (assembly GCA_028749045.1). Classification (NCBI taxonomy): domain Eukaryota; kingdom Viridiplantae; phylum Streptophyta; class Pinopsida; order Cupressales; family Cupressaceae; genus Cupressus; species Cupressus sempervirens. The sequence goes on along the minus strand of CM053790.1, from coordinate 55,655,100 downwards.
ATTGTGTATATAGAAAGTGATTCAAGTTTCAATACAAAAGATTAAGGTTATCGCTCAGTGTAACATGTTCTTAATGTGGTCCTATAATAATTAATTGAGAAGGACTAACAATTGGCTCAAGGAATTGTTTTATGGACTTGGTATAAAGGAAGGATATTTTCATTTATCATGGTAATGGATGAATGTGAATTGTGAATGGTTGATAAGAAACAAAGAGTACAAAATGTGAAGTTGATCAGAGCAGTGCGAAAGTGAAGGAAACTTCATTGTCGAGATTTTTTTGAGTGATCTGAGGTTTCGTATTTGGATCTAAAGTTCATGACCTAGTCTACAAGTTTTGATAGTGATTGTTCTAGTTGACATGATATAGGAAATAAGAAGATAATAGTAAATTACTTGTTTGAGCAGTGAACTCTTCTTGTAGTTAAAATTGCATGTTTGAGCAGTGGGCTCTTCTTGCATACATTATAACACAACTCCTAATAGGGTTGGTATGACTCCTAATAGCATTGGAATCTCCTAGCAATGACTCATTGTACTAAATTTTTTAATAGACTCCTAATAGGATCCATCCTCTAACAAGGAATATTTATATTAGTACATCATCTTGTGGGCATCATTCCCATCGAGGTTTTCCCTTTGATTAAGGGTTTCCCTAGTCAACATATCTAGTGTAATTTTCTATGTACATTTTACTATGGTTTTTGTTTACTTTGGTTGAATGGTTAAGTTTGTTTAAAGAAGATAAATGTTTTAATTGTTTGATAACTAATTCACTCTCCCCCCCCCCCCCCTCAGTTATCTTGGTAGAGTATTGTTTCTAACAATTGGTATTAGAGTGTTAGGTCCTTAAATTTTAACATCTTTGGAAGATCATGGCAAGAGAAGATATTCCTAAGTTAGATAGTGGAAATTTCAACACATAAGATAGAAACTCTTGGTGAGTTATTTGAAAAAGACATGAAGATCAAGGAAGGTATTGATCTGGTTATGAAAAGAGAAAAAGAAGGTATGGAAATTTTTTCTTGTTCGATATGTAATGATTTTCGTTATTATGCATCTACATGCCCTAAGAGGGAAATCTAGAAAGAGTTTGCTTTCTAATGAAGATGAAGAATTTAAAGCAAGTATTGAAAGATTCTTGAAAGATTATGATAATGAGCTTGAATTGATTAAGGAAGAGGAAGTATTAGAAGGGAAAACTATGGTAACTATTGTTGATTCAGAGGGTAACCATGAAAATATGGAAGTTATCATTAACAATGATTTTTAGAATGAGATTCAAATTGAAGAATAGAGATCTGATCCCAGAGTAGAAGAAAGAGTTGAGTTGAAGAATCATGAACAAAATGGAATAGCAGAAAGAAGGAACAAGTTAGTTACAAAAGTTGCAAGAGTTATGTTAGTAGAGAATGATGTATCCAAGACATTTTGGAGAGAAGATATGAATACAATATTCTACACTATGAATAGAGTACACATCAGGAAGAACACAAACAAGACACCTTATGAACTATGGTTTGGTCACTCACCTACAGTTAAGTATTTTAGAATATTTGGAAGTAAGTGTTACATAAAGAGAGATGATGACATTGGTAAGTTTGATGCTAGAAGTGATGAAGGTATGTTTCTTTTATATTCATTGAAAAGCAATGCTTATAAATGTTATAATCAGAGAACTTAGACTATTATGGAAAGTGCAAATGTGAGAATTGATGAGAAGTTTAGGATATAAGAGAGAATAGTTGATTACAATTCAGATGATGATGTTGTTACTAAGCCAAGAAATGTTGAGATATTTCTTGAGACTAACAATGATTTGTAGAATAAAGGAGATCCAAGGTAGGAACAATGCTCAGAACCTTTAGTAGAGACAAGAGTTGAGATGACAACTCCTACTTCAGGAAAGAACATGATAAAGAATCACCCATCCAAAAAAAAAATTGGAAGCAAAGAAAAATGTGTGATGACAAGAAGCAGAGTGAATGAAGAACTATGCTTGATATCTCAAGTTGAGCCTAAGAATATAGATGAAGCATGTAAAGATGATTACTAGAAATAAGCTATGAAAGAGGAATTAGATCAAATAGAAAAGAATGGAACCTGGGAATTGGTCCCTAGACTAGTAGAAAAGAATGTGATAGGAACCAAATGGGTATTTAGGAACAAAATGAATGAGCAAGGAGAAGTTTTGAGAAACAAAGAAAGAATGGTATGTAAAGGTTACACACAGCAAGAAGGAATAGACTATGAGGAGACTAATTCTCTAGTGGCTAGAATAGAAGCTATAAGATTATTCTTAGCCTATGCAGCATAGAAGAAATTCATAGTGTATCAGATAGATGTCAATTCATCATTTTTGAATGGAGAACTTGAAGAATAAGTATACACTGAGCAACCTAAAGGATATCCTTTGATAGATGATAAGGACATATTATGCAGAATGAGAAAAGCATTGTATGGATTGAAGTGAGCACCCAAAACTTGGTATGTAAGGTTGGACAAGCATTTGACAAAGCTTGGATATTGAAAAGATATGGCAGATAGTAATCTATATTGGAAAGAAACTAATGATGGTTTGATGATTTTGGTAATATTTGTTGATGATATTATATTTGGAGGTAATGATGAAGAAAGTAAGAAGTTTGTAGAAGAGATGAACACAAAATTTGAAATGAGTATGATAGGAGAGATGAAATATTTCTAGGATTGTAGATAGTATAGATTAAAGAAGGAATCTTTATTTCTTAGACTAAGTACTTGAAGGATTTAATAAAAAGGTTTTCTTTGGAAACATGTAAACCTATTGGAACACCTATGGTAACTGGACAAAAGTTATCTACTAAGGATGAGACATCTACTACTGAATAGAAGAAGTACATATCTATGATTGGAGGTTTGCAATATCTAACTCACACAAGGTCAGATATAGAAAATGTAGATAGAATTGTTGCAAGATTCCACGATGATCCCAAAGAAGCACATTATGCAACAATGAAAAGAATATTTATATATCTAAAAGGAACATCTGACTTTAGATTGTGGTATGATAGATCTAATGATTTTACTGTAAGTTCTTATACTAATGTAGATTGGATAGGTAGTATGGATGACAGAAAGAGCACTAGTGGAGGAGCTTTCTTTCTTGGAGAAAGATTGGTTTCTTGGTTAAGCAAGAAGTAGGATTGAATATCTCAAAGTACAATAGAAGTAGAGTATGTTGCAATAGAAAATAATTATAATCAAGTTATTTGGATGAAGCAGATGTTGAAGGATATAAGGATAGAAATCATTGAATCTATTGTTATACATTATGACAACACAAGAATGGTAAATATGTCTAAGAATCTAATATTGCATTTGAGGACAAAGAACATTTCTATTAAGTATCATATGTTGAGAGAAAAAGTTGCAAAAAAGGAAATTAGATTGGAGTATGTGAGCACTAAAGAGTATATTGCAAATATATTTACTAAGCCTTTTCCCAAAGAGACTTTTGAATATTTGTGAGGTATGCTTGGGGTTATGCCCCTTCCTACATCAGAGTAGAAGATGCAAGAGTGCATCTGTCTAGGGTAACAAAGCACCATTACTTGTCTAGATTGAATGTTGATGTTTCCTATATGGGGGAGTATCTATGATGGATAGAGTCATCTAGGACTCTTGTTGATGTTGTTTTGAATAGTGTCTTTTGACACTCAAGCTAAATAAGTATCAGTTGTTGTAGATTTTGATGTAGAGATATTGCTTGCTAAAATCTTTAACAATAATGTCAATGGGAGAGAAGTTTGGCATGAAAAAGGAAAAGCATTGCATGAAAACATTATACTAAGAGAAGAAAAGTTTGATAGTATGCTGAGGAAGATGTTTGGCATAAGCACAGTATGAGGAATGAAAATTTGGTAAAGAGCACATTGAGGTGCATCAATGGGAGAGTATGATTGATGAAGAGGATTTGAAGATGGACAATCTTTTTTTGGTATTCTTGGAACTAGATTTTTTTCATCTATGTTCTAGTAAACTTGTTATATCTCCTAGTAGAGTTGATAAAGATGTTCTGGTAAAGATGTTTAGCATAAACATAGTATGAGGAATGATAGTTTGGTAAAGAGCACATTGAGGTACATTAGTGGGGGAGTATGATTGATGAAGAGGATTTGAAGATGGATAGTCTTTTGTTAGTATTCTTGGAACTATATGTTTTTCATCTATGTTGCCATCAATGCCAAAGGGGGAGATTGTTGGAAGATTGGTAATAGGACCACATTAAGAACATGTTATAGGACTTGATATAAAGGAAGGAAATTTTGCCTAAGTTAACAAGTCCTGTATAGTTAACAACTAACTCAGGGAATTGTTTTATGGACTTGATATAAAGGAAGGACATTTTCCTTTATCATGGTAATGGATGAATGTGAATTATGAATTTTTGTTAAGTAGCAGAGAGTATAGAATGAAAAGTTGAGCAGAGCAATGCAAAAGTGAAGGAAACTTCATTGTCAAGGTTTTTCTGAGTGATCTGAGGTTTGGTGTTTGGATTTGAGGTTCATGACCTGGTCTAAAAGGTCTAACAGTGATTGGTCTAATTGACAAGACAAAGGAAAGGATAGAGGAAAGAAGAAGATAAAATAAATTACTTGTTTGAGTAGTAAGCTCTTCTTGTAGTTGAAATTGCATGTTTGGGCAGTGAGCTCTTCTTGCATACATTATGCCACAACTCCTAATAGGGTTGGAATCTCCTAATAGGGATTCAAAGTCTTCTTACAGAGACTCATTGTACTAAATATTGTAATAGACTCCTAAGAGGGTCCATGCTCTAATAAGGAATATTTATATTAGTACATCATCTTGTGGGCATCATTCCCACCAAGGTTTTCCCTCTTATCAAGGGTTTCCCTAGTCAATATAGCTAGTGTAATTGTCTTTGTACATTTTACTATGGTTTCTATTTACTTTGGTTGAATGGTTAAGTTTTTTTAAAGAAGATAAATGTTTTAATAGTTGGATAACTGATTCACCCCCTCCCCCTCTTAGTTATCTTGGTGGACTATTCTTTCTAATACTATCATCATATTAGGTAGAATAAAATGAATAAAATCCAGATATCAAAAGGGCATGACAAAAAAATGCAAAGATCATAAGGGCACAACAATGAAATGCAATGATCACAAGGGCACGACAAAAAAATCCTAGATCTCCACATGATACATAGATACATACATATATACATACATATACATACATATATATATACACATATATATACACATATGTATGCATGTATACAAAGATATTTTAAGGTTCTTATTACATCTTAGCAAAATAGAAAAATTGATCTAGTTGCATACATATTCTAGAATCCAAATAATTAAACAATAAAACTCACTCAACCCATTCTAAGTGACTTAGCTCAAGATCCTGCACAAAAATAATGTTGATTGTTCCTTTTATTGTACCTAATCTGATCACAATTCTACATGAATTTGTAATCAATAGCTAGACCTATTTAAATGGGATATGGCTTGTATATATACATATATTTAACTAGGTTATTTCTTCTACAAGGGAATGAGCCTCATGATTATGGCATTTACACAGAAGCAAAAATTGCTTCTTCAACTCCTTACACTCAACTCTTAACTGAAGTTATTCTTCTAGCATTGAGAATAGCACCTAAAAATTCCTGGGAGCCAAGGGACCTTGAACCTATGCTACATTTTCTAGAGACATGGGAGAAGTTACTATTGGCTTTAGTACTTCATTACATTCTAGATCATATTGTGATGCCCAAATTAACAATGACATTAGATACTTGGGATCCTCATAGGGAGAGTGTGCCAATACATGCATGGTTACATCTTTGTCTTCTATTGTTGGGCCAGCCTATGGAGCCTTTGTATCCATCCATTCATTACAAATTGGGGAATGCACTTCATGCCTAGCATTCAAGTGATGCATCTGCATATGCAATTTTATCACCTTGGAAAATAGTATTTGATCCTGCTAGCTAGGAATCGTTGATTATTCATTTTATTGTACCTAATCTAATGATAGTTCTAAATGAATTTGTAATCAACCTAGCCAATAAAAAACTAGACTAAATTAACAGTAGCAGTAGATACTTGGGATCCTTGCAGGGAGAGTGGGCCAATACAATTCAAAACCCACAGAATTTAAATCAAGTTATTATCTGCAATTCTCTTAAACCTTTAATAAGATAGGCATAAAATACCAAGTCTACTAGATCTAGACATTCCAATTAAATTTATTAGCAAACATAGAACAAATAATAACATAGTCCACTAATTTCCCAACATGTTCCTACATTGTTAATACCATGTCTTAGCTAATTTTCCTAAATCTAATTGAAGTCAAATTGAAATTCCAAAAACTCATATTTCTTGAGCACATAGAAAACATAGTTATAATTAAGAGGCATAGACAAGTAAACATAATTCAAACCCCATTGCAAAATAAAACAAGCATTAAATACATATACTCTTTAAAAAGGTTAAAAAAATTGTCCTCAACAAAATTAGATATATTCAAGGATTTCTATATGATATTTCAGCTAGATTTTCTCATTAGAAATCATGGCATTTGAAAAAAAAAAACATAGATTTGAAATAAAAGTTTGTATTAGCCAAAACCAAATAAAATCAACACAATTAGATATATTCTAGGATTTATATTAAATACAGAAACATGTCTTATCACAAGACATGGGTCTTATCAACTACATAATTAGTTTGGAATTTTGTTCTCACCAAAAATCATAAAATGCAAGAACAAGTGTGCCAAAAAGAATGTAAAAGGATGATCATTGTAAAAAGATTATTATCATGCACAATCATTTTTCAAAGCTCTTTTGGCACAATCATTCTTACAAATTTTTGGCTCAATCTCCAACTGGCCAATATCTGTTTTGAAAAACTATTCTTGGATTATGAGTCAGGAAAAGAGAAATATCAAACTTGAAAAAGATGTATTTAAATGCAATTAATTTTTAAACTTTAATTTTATAAATTTAAAAAGAGAACCATATAATTATAAGAAACTATTGTGGTTTGTACTATTTGAAAATTATAGTTACAAGTGATAAAGTTATATACCTTTTGATTCAGAGAGCGCAAATAATGGAAATGAAGTATTGCCGAAGGTGCAAGCTCAACTACCCCCCCACATGTGGATGACACTATTAAGTAGAGAATAGTTACATACACACTGTTGTTACAAAAAATTTCACCCTTTCCTAAGGTTTCTACCTAAAGGCAACCTTGTGAAATATGGAAAAAACCTCCAAGTTATGGGACTTGAACAATGAGGTTGAATCTTTGGAGAAGGTTGGCTTCCTTTGCTATTAAGATGCACCTAAACTACTATTGGAGAAGAAAAAGAGAGAAAGCACGCATGAAACACTTACCTAACCTATCATAAGGGGGTGATGCACCAAAATAGAGTGTTCAACCCTATCTCTACCCATACATGCATAGTTAACTATCATGACGTCAAAATATATAGATTCATAATTGTTTAATCAAACAATCACATGCAAATCAGATAAATAGATAAATTCCTTTAGGAAGAAGAGTTTCACTATATATCATTTATAGGCCAAAAGAGACACCATCATGCAAAGGATTGACAACCATTGTACATTGATGAGAGGTGAATGAATCCCACACAGTACATCAATGGCTAAAAGAGATAAAGCAAAATGCCATGAATTTCAAAGGCAAAGGGGATTTACAATATGCATACCGAAGCAATGCCAAAGAAAATAGAGAAGAGTCAACCCTTACAAAGGCTTCAAAAATGTGCTTATATAGTTCAAGCATAAATCATAGATTGCTTCTACCCTAAGGAAAAGCACAACCACTACCATTAAAGTTGTAGAGAAAAATCATGCAAACCCAAGAAAGATCTAATCATAGAGCACAACCACTACCATTAAAGTTGCAGAGAGAAATCATGCAAACCCAAGAAAGATATGATCATGGTACACATTAGGATGCAAGAGAATCACATATTTCACCAATAGAGCCTTGAGAAGTGACAACCATTAACACTCTAATTGGGTAGATGGATAAAATTGGGATGGTGGATTGTTCCTTACATTTATCAAGCATGGGAATGCTAAAAATAACTAGTAAATGGTCAAGAAGATTGGATCCACCATTAAGAGCTACTCCTTTATTTCTATAAACACGCTAAGTCAAAAAAACTAGCAGGTCAAAAAATTTCAACCGCCACCCTACACTCTTCTTGAAACTTCATTTTTCGAAGACCTTTAAAATTTCCTAGCTCAGCAAGTGAAAGGTCACCTTTTTGTTTTGACTTGAGTCTCACGACCCTACAATCTCCACTCGGGCCCATTGTATTGTTGCTATGTTTCTACCTCGTACAAATTTCCATCATGATAAAGTGATAATCATGGATGTATTTGAGATTGAAGATAGACTAATATCTGTTAAGAAATTGGCCCACCTTGTAAAGCAATGAATAAAACAAATACACATGTCACCACTTTCTGATAACCCGCCAGCTACAAAAGAGAAATGGCCCACTGAGCCACATATATTCTTGTTGCATTCTCACATTGTTTAAAATCTTTGCATCTTTAAAATGTGAGAAAGAGAAACCCTTGATCTTGAAGGATCTAACAACCCAATAATATGCAATCACTTTATTTATCCATTTCAGCATCTCAACCAATTAGAACTACATCTATATGCTAACTCACTCTGACATCCTATTTGAAACTGAAAGGTTGAAATAGGACCCATGAACCTCCATGCATTAGTATGTCTCTTCCTTTCATTAGTTAAATACATTTCATCTTTAAAATGTGAGAATATGACAATCGTCAATCTCCCAAGATCTAACAATTTGGAATAATTATGGGCCTCGTAGACAAGACTTAGGAATATATGGAATATATTAAAGTTTATTAGGTTTTGTCTTATTCCTATAGCATTGAATAATCAAATATTTGAATATAACCATTTTCCATGTTTCTATCATTTGAAATTCAAATATTTGTGGGAGGGTAAATATGGCTAAAAATTATGGCGACTTAGAGGGGATGCTAGCCTACTATGTATATGACTACTAACCTTAAGCATCCATTAGGCTATGAAATCATAAAAACATGAAACTTGCACATTATAAAACCATGACTCTACTTCTGGCTTCTTTGCAACTGCAAAAAATCTCCAAAAATACTAGCTATCTTAGGGAAAGCCTATGCTCAACACTTCTTGGAAAACTAAAAAGCTAATCTAATATGTACAGGAAACCCCAACCCTCACTAGAAATAGATTTTGAGATAAATTATATTGATTGGAATTGGTAGGACATCATCATTGGGCTTGGATAGTTGGAAAGCATTGGCCTTCTTGCAACTGGTGATAACATAAGGTCCACTCTAGATAGCATCAAATTTGGAGTGCCTACTTGGTTTGGCTCTGTCTACATCCCACTTGAGAACAAGGTCTCCCTCTCACAAAATCCTTGCCTTGGCCTTCTTATCAAAGATCCCTTTTACCAATTGCTAATGAATCCCAAATTTATGCATAGCTTGTTGTCTTTTTTTTGCTAGCTCCATTAGTTCTTCCATCCTGATAATCATGGCATTATGTTCAACTAGCTCCAACTGATGAGCTAATTGAAGAGAGGGTAAATCAAGTAAAATAGGAAGCCTTTATTTTCTTCCATATACCAACATGAAAGGTGAATTCCCAATAGTTCTCTTGGGTGTAATCCTGTTAGCCCAAAGGGCTATCTTCAGCTTCTAAAGCCAACACCTTTGGTTGTCCTCAATGGTCCTCTTCATGATTTTGATCAAATTCTTATTAGAAGATTCAACCAATCCATTGCCTTGGGGATAATAATTTGAAGAGGTGCTCAAATAAATACCATGGTCAACTACCCAAGAACAAATATGGGTCTTGTTGGTGTTTAAAACTACCGAACAACAAAATGCTCAACACCAAAAGGATAATACTCACACAATCTAAGGATTAGCCACTTCCTATTAACAACTCTATTTGCAAACCATTTGGATCAACTTCAACAAAACCAAAAAATGGTTTCCTACTCTTTAGGCTCTATAAAGCCAAGGTGGGTTTACCTAGGGGATGCCTTAGATAACCACTAATATATGAGAATTATATTAGTTTCATTCTGATTCTCATCTTTAATTCCTAACACTTACATAGTTTATCCAATTTTTAATACTTTTAGCCTAAGGTGCATCCCTTATAAGCAAATTTGGTCATAATTCTCCTTAAGTTTACAATTATTTCTAGGAATAGCAGCTACCTAAGATCCAAAAATAAGATATAAATGAGTGTTGACCAATATTATAGCTTTAAAAAAAATGGAACAAGAATGATTTTGAATTTGTGACGAATTTGATATGTAGAATCAGAATTTACCCCAACTCACTCATGATTCATGAGACCAGTGTCTTATCCATTGGGAAAAAGACTAACTATTGGTGGGAGATCTAACTCAATTAACTTGTAAATGAATTCATCAATTGTAGTCACCAATTTCCATTCTTATGATTTATCTAGTTTATAAACTCATAAACCTCACTGATCTATTGAAGCATTTATATAACTCCTTGAATTAAAAGAAAAAATAGTATCAACATACAACCCATCAAGATTGCATTCAATTTATTGAACCCTATTCAAATGACATCAAAAATTAAAAAACTCATAAAGTGGAGACAGAAATTGATGACACAAATCTAATGCAAATACCCCTTTGTATTATACTTTTTAGATGACTAATACAATGACCAATAGAAATTAAATTAGAAACCTTGAATATCTTGTTGATGCTATCATTTGTATGTATTATCAAAGAGTACAAGTTTGATAGTAAACTCAACACATCTACATGCAACTAGACTGCCTATACCTTTTTGAACAAAAGGAAAAATTATACAACTTTTGGACCCTTTCTCTAGCCCTGGGATCTCACTTATATAATGTGAGATGCAACAAGCTTCAGGCTTAGAGAAATTGACAAGTGTCCAAAAGACAAAACCTAATGTAATAGAAAGCTAACACATCAATATATTCTTTGGTAGGTCCCATTTCTATTACATCATAACAAGTTACTAGCTTTTTGAACTGAAAAAACCACTTTTACCCTTAATTAATCTTTTGTCATGTCCACATCCTAGGTCTCTAAACCTGTAGCTAGAACCAATTGGTGACCTTCATCTTACTCATCTTTTGGATCTGGTGCTATTGTGTCAATAATCTACACCTCATCCTCCTATACCTCATCATCATCTATACCAACCTCTTCTAACTACTCACTAGAAGCAATATCTACCATCCATGTGTCAAATTGTGCATCTTTTGGCCAGTTGAATTGTAGAATATCATTTTGCTTCTTAAGTATATACTCTGAAATTTCCCTTTTCTGATTTTTCATGATATTTCCAACCTCTAATCAGATCTTTAAAATCAAACAACTGCTATCACAAAGATCCACCAAATTCCTTAAGAAACCCCAAATCGGGTATGTTGAAAATAGTGCTAAAAGCTTCACAACTTCACAAATTATTAATGAATCTGAAAATGGAAATTTTTACAGAACTTTCAGCAGCATAACAGCCTACAAATTGATATTTCCAGATCCGTATAGCCTTTACACAACAGCTCGAAAATGTAGGACCAAAACTATGCTCATCGGGCTCCCGAAATAGCACAAAATATGCTCGGAAACACCACAAGAACACTAATAATCTATCTCAGAAGTTTAATCACGTCCCAATATATATATTCAGCTCTATTTTAACAGCTTAAAGTATAAAATACAGTAGCAACCAAAACTGATATGAAATACTCAACCGGAAACACCAAACTCTTACAAAAATACACCCGGAAACTCACAAATCTGCACTGTTCAGCACAAAGGCAAACTCTGTATGAGCATGCACATGGAATGGCTTCAAACTCCTATCCTTAGCCTTCCTGGAAACCTGCAAACTCCCGTTCTTGGGTCTCCCTGGAAACCTGCAAACTCCCGTTCTTGGGTCTCCTTCTCCACAGGTTTGGCAGCCTCTGAAGAATAACAAAGAATGAGTGAAAATCAAGTCTGGAATCCCCCCAAAATGCCTCCAAACCTCTTTAAAAAGGGCATAACTGTAACTCACATCCAAGAGAGGTTAATGAAACATATTTTAATAATAATTATCATTTATTAGTCCAACGGTTTCCAAAGATTAACTCCCTTTTTCCGAAACTTCACTTTCTTGGGCCTGCCTGTCTTAGCAAAGATTATTATTTTTTAATTATTTGAAAAGGGGACATGACAAGTCCTCCCCTCCCAAACATTGCTTGTCCTCAAGCAATGGCTGAACAATAAACCAATCAATCCTCCTGGATCCCAAATGTAGTCATGAACTATACTACTACCAATTAACACAGACTCCTGCAAGATCCTCTGCAATATGACCAAGAGGAATCCATAATCAAACTGGCAATTATAGCTCAACCAAACTCCAAAATCACCATTACCACAGTCAAAAACCCATGAGACACAAACTCTTAGAATATCAAAACCCAAGTAAAGTGGACTACCAACATAGTAAATACCATCAATGCATTCCACTGGCCTATATGGAATGTACAATCCAACTCTGCAACAATGGTGAATGCTCTCAAATGAAACTATACCAAGTATGGAGAATCCACACACTATACAACTCCTGCAGTCAACACAACTCTGTAGATCATTGGCCACTGTCTCATAACCATAACTCCCATGCACCCCTGATGGTGAAAAGCCATCACAAGATAAACAACAAGAAATGGAACCCAAACCAAATTTTCCTTCCATCAACTCCTCAGCATAAGGATCAATTGTTAACTGATGTACATACCTTGCAATATAATGTTGATTAAAAAAACCAACCTCAGTCAACAACTCACCATGAACAAGTGATACAACCCACTGTGACTGATCACTAGCTAAGTCAGGAGATGTCATAGCCAAAGGAGTAGAATCAATAACAACACTTGCTGAAGCATCACTCCAAAACTCCTGCTCTAAGTCATGTATTATCAAGCTATCAACTACAAAACCTGTCACCATGTCGTTCCCATCACAACTCTCATCTCGAGGCATCAAACTATTCCATAATTGATGATAAGCACTAGGAACCAAAGTACATCTCTGTATCATAATCTCATCAACATGGTCATCAAAGGTAAATTGATGAGCGTACCTCACAGTGTAATGCCGATAGAATGCGCCAATCTCAGTCAGTGGCTCAGACTGTAATCCAGATGAAACTAACTGCAATTGATCATCAACCATGTTGGAACTGACTACTACCTCCAAAGATATCACCAAGGGAGTAGTATTACTATCAGGAACCATGCCAACTGTCGACTCACCAACATCACACATGACCTTTGATACATCTCTAGTCTCTGTGCCTTCAGTACTAGAGGCCACCACCCTGTCAGGCATACAATAATCTGCTACAATACCCAACTCAACTAAACCTGACTCTAGTGGGAATGAACCTGATATGCCAATGTTAGTATCAAGGATGGATGCATCCCCATCTCCATTGTCTCTGACAATCTCAGTCATGGACATCCTCGAATCACCAAACACCATAGCTTGTGACTGTATAGAATCAGATAAAGACTGTAGTCGCTCTAACTCCATGGTCACCTTAGCCAAATGAAACTGTGACTCCTTGAAAGCCAACTGTGTACTCTCAAGAATATCAAAAGTCACCTCAAGCTGCTCAGTAAGCTCACTCACCTCATCTTCCTTGGCCAACAATGCATCATATGTTGTACTACCCCACTCCATAAGATAATCTCTATCAGCTACCAACTGCATATAATTCTGTCTCAAAATCTGAATAGCCTCCCATAAAGAGTGGATCTCTGTCAAGGAAAGATAACTTCCTTCCTGCTCATCACTAGTAGGAGAACCCCATCCATAAACTGCTAATAATTGACGAGCAGCATCAAAATGTTGGCAAGTGATAGCAATGTCTCGGTCACTAACTCTCAACTGATTAGACACATGATGGCATTGGCTTGACTGTCTCCTACAAACCTCCTTTGATGCACTGTCTAAAGGAGTATCCTCAAAGTTACTAGTCTCTAGAGTATTACCATCCATGTCCTGTGAATCAACTCTAAAGCTCATATCAACATACAGAGTATCAAAATTTGTAGCACTGCTGTCCAACTCCTCTGTACCCAAAGAAACTAAGTCTTCAAAATTGCCCACTACATCCTCCTGGATGTCATCGATGCCAATATGATCCTGGGACTCATCTGTACACACTGCCAAATATGAAAGATCATCAACACATTCCAGCAAGTATGGTCGACTGGATATATGAACAAAGCCCAACACCGATGTATAAAAACTAATACCAACATCAGACAAGATACTGGCACAAGAAAAGACAACACCGTGTAATCTGCTAATCAAATCCATGATAGCACCCAAACAAACACTGCGACCAAAAAGTGTTAAAGATCTCCAGTCAACTGAATCCCAAACACCAATATAACAATCTCGTGTCCATATCCGTAAACTAGAATCAACTGGTAACTCAAGCAAACTCCTCACCTGAGTAATATGACCAATACCAACTAACTCCATATACCTGTCATGATAAGGTAATGAAGTCACAATACTATCTTCACTCACCTTCAGCTGGCGGGATAAATCATGTGAAGTACTACCTGCCTCAACCTCATGTGATGAAGCATCTAACTGCGCTTGGTACTCTTTCTCAGCAAATTCATGAATGCTCAATGTCTGCTCATCTCTACTAGGTATCTCACCATCCTGCACAACAACATCCTCATAATCATCATCTGAACCCACTACACTGTAGTCACTGCCTGTTGTAACTATACCATCCTGAATACCTGTGGCATCACCCTTTGACAACCTGTAAACAATTGTCTCAATTTGAGTATCAAGTTGACTGTTACTATCAATCTGTGTAATATCCTTTCCCACCACCTCCTGTGGCAAAGTAGAATCTGAGACCACTACCTGGCTATCAGCTAGTTTCTCAAACTCCTCATGCAAGTTCTTGGGAATTGTGTCATCTGTCCTGTGAGAAAATCTGCCAAATAGAAATCCAGTCAACTTATCCACCTTAGCTGGGTCAGATAACATGTCATTTATACGGTGGTGCTCAACCAACTGTTTAGACATGTCATGGCTTATTTTCATAAGTTTATCTCGAATGTCTAAATAACCATCCTTTCTACTATTTTGACTCTGGCTATCAATTGTCCAAGATCGTTCCCTCTGAGACTCTGTACTATACCTGTCCATTCTGGATAAAGTAGAGTGTAACCCCAATAGGATATAACTTCTTCAAGCACCAAGAACTAACATGCAAATGATTAGAAGTAGCATACAACCATAGATTTGGACATGCAACTGATTAGAAGCAACATGCAACCACCAAATTATGACATGCAAGATCTGGGTAGTTGTCAAAACTGACATGCAAACTTCTACAACTGCCAAATTCACCAAGAACTAATAGGCAAATGATTAGAAGTAGCATGAAACCATAGATTTGGACATGCAACTGATTAGAAGCAACATGCAACCACCAAATTATGACATGCAAGATCTGGGTAGTTGTCAAAACTGACATGGAAGATCTGGGTACTTGTCAAAACTGAAATGCAAACTTCTACAACCACCAAATTCACCAAGAACTAACATGAAAATGATTAGAAGTAGCATGCAACCATAAATTTTTACATGCAGCTGATTAGAAGCAACATGCAATCATAAATTATGACATGCAAGATTTGGGTAGTTCTCAAAACTGAAATGCAATATCTGGGTAGTTGTCAAAACTGACCTGCAACTTCTACAAACCCTCAGGCTGGCAAGATCATGGCTCTGATACCACTGAAATGTCCCTTTTCTGATTTTTCATGATATTTCCAACCTCTAATCAGATCTTTAAAATCAAACAACTGCTATCACAAAGATCCACCAAATTCCTTAAGAAACCCCAAATCGGGTATGTTGAAAATAGTGCTAAAAGCTTCACAACTTCACAAATTATTAATGAATCTGAAAATGGAAATTTTTACAGAACTTTCAGCAGCATAACAGCCTACAAATTGATATTTCCAGATCCGTATAGCCTTTACACAACAGCTCGAAAATGTAGGACCAAAACTATGCTCATCGGGCTCCCGAAATAGCACAAAATATGCTCGGAAACACCACAAGAACACTAATAATCTATCTCAGAAGTTTAATCACGTCCCAATATATATATTCAGATCTATTTTAACAGCTTAAAGTATAAAATACAGCAGCAACCAAAACTGATATGAAATACTCAACCGGAAACACCAAACTCTTACAAAAATACACCCGGAAACTCACAAATCTGCACTGTTCAGCACAAAGGCAAACTCTGTATGAGCATGCACATGGAATGGCTTCAAACTCCCATCCTTAGCCTTCCTAGAAACCTGCAAACTCCCGTTCTTGGGTCTCCCTGGAAACCTGCAAACTCCCGTTCTTGGGTCTCCTTCTCCACAGGTTTGGCAGCCTCTGAAGAATAACAAAGAATGAGTGAAAATCAAGTCTGGAATCCCCCCAAAATGCCTCCAAACCTCTTTAAAAAGGGCATAACTGTAACTCACGTCCAAGAGAGGTTAATGAAACATATTTTAATAATAATTATCATTTATTAGTCCAACGGTTTCCAAAGATTAACTCCCTTTTTCCGAAACTTCACTTTCTTGGGCCTGCCTGTCTTAGCAAAGATTATTATTTTTTAATTATTTGAAAAGGGGACATGACATACTCAGCCTAATTATCAATAATAATAAATTTTTATTTTAAAGAACCAAAAAATAACTGGACTTTCACCAATTCCTCTTTCGTGGTGGCCCACCAAGCATGCCCTTTTTCATTTATAACCTTAGTCATCCTCAAATAGAATAGGTCATCCAATTCCTTAGGCCATTCATCCGTATTCTTTCTATCCAAGGCATGAGGAAACAAATCAAATTTTTGATTCCTGTATTTGCTTAAAAAAGAAACAACCTTTAGTTGCAAAGCAACTCTCCTGTTATCAAATTTTGACAAATCATTAGCAATATCATTTGTCTTTTCAATATGGTCATAGGAAGACCTTATAATTGAATAACATAAAAAGGTGATTTGTTTCTTTCTCTTTCCCCACTTATTAACAATGAGCTTTAGGGCTTCATCATGGGTTTTTAGTTCTTCCCATATACTTATTACTTTTGCCAATTGATCATAAAATAGGGGTCATTCAATTTTATCGACCAACTACATTAGATCCTTTCTAAGTTTATTCTCATATTATACTTCCATCTATACATGTAATGCCCAAAGTTTACTTTTTCCTTCCTCAAAATCCTCAAATGTATAATATTGAGGCCTCTGTGGGGTGTTTGGCATTTCTATAAGAGGAGTGGATTTAAAAGGCTCCATTGGAGGGAAAGGATATGTTATTTTTGGCCTGGTAGACCTTCCCATAATTTTATTTTCCAACTCAATCCTCTTCTGAACCTCTTTATTGTAAGCTTCCAAAATTGTTTCATACTTACTTTGTAATTCAAACATGGCCCTTTCTTCCTTTTTTGCAGTGGCCAAAAAAAACTGAGATGAATCTACATTCCAATGTGTAGCCTACACATGAGAAGTATCAACCACTCTTCTTACAAGAATACTTCCTATCAAACCAAAATCATTTGGTTGTGATGAGATGGCTCTTGATCCTCTCCTCAATGACCAAATAACCAAGGTAGCCTGGTCTTTGCTGAAAGTAGTGCCCTAGAAGTCTTTCTTATTATGGTCTTGTAAATAATGTTTATTTGAAATAGAATTAAACATGAGAGCATCAACAATGTCCCAATTGGGCAACAACAAAATATTTGATGCTCTGACCATTTTCCTTCCTTCCTCAAGTCTTATATTTTGAAACTCCCTCATCAACTCCTCTTTTACCTAATTTTGCAGGGCAGTTTCATCCATTTCTGGGTGCTCTATTCTCAGCTTGTTGCACCTTTCTTCAAATCTGCCCATATTGGCCCGCCATGAAAATTGGAGAAAAGCCCTAAATTTAACAAAAATGTCATCAAACAAAAATTCATAGCTAGCCTATTCTAATACAGGGTCCAATTCCCTACCTCTATAGTTTGCAACTCTCAAATCCAAACTTGGCACAGGAGACTCTTGAGGGTTTCCCTCATCCAATTCTGCTTGGGTGATAAATACACCTCCTTGTAACCCTATTTGTTCAATCTGCTCTCCACTGAGTTTTTCTTCTCCAATCCATAAAGGGGATTTAGTGGGTGAATATTCCTTAACTTGAGGACTCTTTTCCCTTATTACCTTTTTCCCCTTGGGAGAAGGTTCATTAGGTCTCTCCTCTAGGACTACATTAGTGGATCCCATTATTTGCTTGCCCTTATCCATAGTGGCCTTTTTATTTTGAATTACAGTATAGCCTGGCCTTCTTTGGACAATTAATTGACCTGCTCCTACATTAGGAGTGAAAGCCAACCTCCTCATGACCTCTCTAGCCTTATCTAGATATGAATAAATAAAGAATTGTTTCTTCTCATTCATAGCTTCCATTATTTCAGGGAAAGTATTCATGAGCTTATTTATTTTATCAGCCTCTAAATTAGCATTATCTAGAGGACTATATTTCTGATCAAAATAATGAATGAATTCTAAAACCCTAGAATAGACTCTCCACTTTTCCTTTTTAGTTTCTTATTCCTGCAATGAGAACTCATTCCTTATGATGTCCTCTGGATAATATGAGTCATGTTTGACCCTTCCCAATTCAATTCTCATTCTCAAGGTCTGATTATAAAACCCATTAGTATCACAAAAATGGGGATGGGAAACAACCATTTTGTACTTATCCAAAATTTTATGTAAAAAGACCCAACCCCCTTTAGTAATTAAAAACTAATGGGCCATAGTAAGAGTAGGGAAAATTGACCCTAGTTGCCTTTTCAATAAATACATCTCTTCCAATCTCCCCAGCTACCACAAAACTTTAGCCATTCCTACCTTTAAATTTACTTGGTAGGGAAACACATGAGGGCTTCCTTTAAAACCATAAATTCTAAAAATAGTAGAAACAGAGTATGGGATGATATCTCCCCAATTGTGCAAAACTTTCAAACCATTGGGATTTTCCATAGGCCTAATGAGATTCATTAGTGCCTTGGGGATTCTAGGATTGTCACTCAGTATGAGGCATCTCAACTTAGAAGCGAAATACCTATCAAACCTAACAAAGCTAGCCTTCTCTGCATCCCAGGTCATATCTGCACTCCACAACTGGACTGGTAGTGCTTCCCCATCCTCCTCTCTATTCAACTCCATTTCCTTACCAAAATATGACACTCCCTTAAATAAGAACATATGCATCAATAAAGAATAATGGCCAAAAGTTTTCTCCATTTTCCCTTTTGCAATTCCAACCAAACCAGTATGAATTTCTTTAGCCAAATAAGAAGAAAAATCAAAAATAACATCTACACCAAAGGAAGCAATCTGAACCATCATATACATAAGGTTGATGGGCATGAAATTTTTTTCGTCCTCACCAAAAACATGACATAGGGTCTTGTATATGTCTATAGAACGAGAAGTGAAAAGATCTATTTTAAAAGGTTCCCTAGAGGCTACAATGATTACTGGAAAAGTTTCTATTGTGCCAATGTGTGCCTTTAGTGCACCTCCCCTAATCACATCCTTCTTTGCCTTGTATTCATTTTCTAATTCTTGCAAATTGATTGGCACATGATAATCTGTCAATGGATCTAAGCGAAAAATCTCTCTAATTTCCTCGGGACTGATTGAAACCAAAGGCACACCATTAGTTTTTCTCACCATCCTAACAACATGGTCATAATTTTTTGCAATGGCTTCAAGAAAATCATAATCCATGAAAATACTTGGAACTACTAGTTTTCCCAAATCAAAGTTCTAGACATTAGCATGCGGGGAAAAAAAAAATTCTCTCTGAAAACCACTTTTTAAACAAAATAAGACTAGTCTGCAAAGTTGTTGCATCCCTAACTCAGTTTCCTTTTTCATATAGGCCATATGCAATTTTAAGCCTAGGGTTTAAGGAAGTTAACTTCTTAACTTGTACAGTTTCAGTGGTGGACTCTAGGAGTAATTCTAGCAAATTGTCATGAACATTTCTATATTATAATTCGCTTGCCCAGAAAATACTTTCTTAGGAGGCATCTTGATTGTAATTCATAGGAACTAAAATGCTACAAAGGTTATAATATGATTACTTACTTGATTTTCTAAGCTTTTTCTTCTTTGAACTTTTGCAATAGCTCATGAACAAATGGGAAACTGCTTCACATTTTTTCTAGGCTTAACACAATATTCTTAGTAGGCTATTGTGCTTAGAAAATATGAAATCTTTATTCACGTGAGATTGGAACTGATGAAATCTCCTATATTATACTCTATTTTTCTCACATGTGAAGCTTTCATTCCTCATAAATGCACAGCGTAGAAAAATAGAGTGGCATCACCTTTCCTTTTAAATTTGCATCATTGATCTTTGAAAAATCCTATGATCCATTGGCACTTCAAACTAGACCCACTTTTCCTTGAGGATACGTGTCACTGAATCACTACCTCACTGTGCATAAAGAGTGAACACATTTCCATAGCAAAGAAGTGATAACCCTTGATCTAATCTTAATCTGATGGTAGGAATTTTACTACATTCTCATTACTATAATGGTGGGTCCCTCCTATATTTTCCTTGTTTGCTATGTTGCTATGCATAGACAATGAGTAACTTTCAATAGCGACAAAGTGATGATCATTGATTCCCCTTTGATCAAGTGGAGGACATTCAATGCATCATATAATATGAACATGGTGGGCCCCATCTTTATCTACTTTACTCACTATGTCATTATACATAACCTTCAATAAACTCACCATAGCGAGGTAGCGACTATCGTTGATCTCATCTTGATCGAATGATCCCAATTCTTTACTTGGTTCTTGACTTGGAAGTGGGTCCACATTTCTTGGTGATGCTAAGCTTTCTTAACATGCTAGTATACATATATTATATTAATCCTTCATGACATTACTTCTTCTTGATTTTACCATGTTTCTTATTTTTAAGTGGGTCACTAGATCGCTACCGGTGAAGTGTGAAGCTTTTTCAGTTGTGACATAGCGACCTCCTATGAATTCAGAGTTTTTGGCGTATAAATGCTTAGTAGGATGCCACTGTGTCACAGGATTTGCACAACTCATTTCTGATAAAGCACTCATTGGGGCCCACCTTTTGAAACTATTACTACATCATGACATTTTGACTAGTCACTACATCGCTACCAGCAAAAGTCATTAACTTTTTGGTTGTGACATAGAGACTTCCTATGATCCATCAAAATTTGATGTCGACAAAATTTTAAATAGAATAACCATAATTGATATGACTTTCATAGAAATAAAAACATATTTTCTAAAATATCTTTCTTGGGATCCTCATAATCACTGCCTCTTTCAAAAGAGAATCGTCCTTCGCATTATTTGAGCAATCATTATGTCGCTACTAGTGAGGCATAATGATTTCTCGGTCATGACATAGTGACCTCTAGTGAGAACTATATTCTGGTGACAAAGAAAGGATAACATATCAATCCTAATTACACCAATTAATATTGTTGTCAGAAATAGTGATCATGCACATTCATGATACTGCATGGGAATTCCACTATCACCATCAACTTTTAAAAGGTTGATGATTTCTTCATAATCCGATCAGTCACTACATCACCACTGGTAGGATGCATAGATTTTCTAGTTGTAACATAGCGACTTGTTAGAAAAACCTGAGTTCTAGTGACACAGCTTGAAATTTTCTCCATGTGCATCCTTTCTGATACTAACAACTCTAGGATAGAGCATGTGACCAAAACATATTCAAATCAATGCATATTTATGGTATCGAACCTCAATTTTTGATACCACAACTCAATTTTTGATGGTTGCTATGTTGCTATGGTAAAAGACCCTGCATTTTTTCACAATGACAAAGTGACAACAGTGGATCTAACCAAGATCAAATGGTGAGAAGAGATTTTGAAAAAGGTAACTTAGCATGACAAGAATTAAGTGAGCAAGGAATATTCGCATTTTAAAATATTTCACATAGGATAATTTCAAAACTAAAAAAGACCTAAGGTTTGACAAAGTTTTCAAAGGGTAACAAACTACAAGGCCCAAAAACTAGAAACCCTAGCCTCTAACAATGAACTCAAATCTGATTTTTTAAACCTAAAATGGGAAAATTTATCATGCAAAAAATAGACCAATAGATCCCAACAAAAGACTTAGCATTATCGGATATGATTGTTGAAGGAACACCAAACCTGGTAACAATTCCATCAAGGAATTCAATAATTAAAATCTCTATGGAACCCTTAAAGGCTACTACCTCTATCCACCTCATAGTAATTTATAGCAACTAAGATCCACTTGTGACCAGAGCTGGAAGGTGGATTGATTGGACCAATAAAATCTAGTCCCCATTGAGAAAATGGTTGATCAACTTGAATAGGATGCAGGGGAACAGTTGTTAACCTTTTTTTTTCCTAAGAAGAAGGCACAATTCTTGCATTTTCTTACATGTTTATAATAGTTATTGAATAGAATTGGCCAATGATAACCAACTATCATGATCTTCATAGCTATCATTCTAGCTGAGAAATGGCCACCATCGGGATCATCATCAAACTCCTTGATCATTCTCCCTATTTGATCAGTGCTGATGTATCTCAATAAGGCTTCATTGAATTTTTTTTTGAAAAGAATCCCATCCACTAGGACAAAAGGGATAGACTACAATCTGAGTTGCCTTCTTTTGGGTTTTTCCAACCCCTGTGAATATCCTCCTCCCAACAAGAAGGTTGTCATGTCCTATATCCAATTGCTTGGATTCTCATCTCCTGTTGGTTCTGTATTTTCTATAACTAGGGAAACCTCTTTATTTTTCTTTTGGGATGAAATCATATATTCACATAATCCTTTACCTCTTATAAGTTTGGTGATCTTGATGTCTATGTTATACTCCATGACCTTAGTGATCCATCCAACTCTCTTCTTATTGACATCCTTATTTAGAAGGAAGTTCTTCACACTTGCATGAGGAACCAAGAGTTGGATCTTGTTACATTATAATAGATGTCTAAACTTCTTTAAGGCCCTTATGACAAAGAGGACCTATTTTTCCACATAACTATACTTATTTTCATAGTTCTTTAGCCCCTCACTAAAAAAGGCTATAGGTTATTCTTCATTTGTATCATTTAATTGTGTCAAGATAACTGAAACACTTGACTCACCTCCAAGGGTATAGAGAATGAAATCCTTATCAAAATCAAGATTGATAAGTGTAGGAGTTGATTCTATTGTGGCCTTAATATCTTCAAAACTAGCTCACCCTTCCTTTGTTTAGGTAAATACCATGTTCTTTTTTAGCATAGATGTAACGGGTTTAACCATAGTAGCAAGATTAGGGATACATATTCTTACAAAATTGATTCTACCAAGGAATCTTCACAGCCCTTTCTTATGATTAGGAAGTGGGAGAGCAAGAATTGCCTTTGTTCTCTCTAGATCAATAGTCAAACCCTCCTTAGACACAATATGCCCAAGCAATTTTTCTTGATTCGTATCAAACACACACTTGCTTGGATTTAGTGACACACCATATTCTTTGCACTTAATCAATACTTGCCTCACATGACTACTTACCTCACATGACCAAAATGATTGCCATATTCTTGGAATAGACTATGATATCATCAAGGTAAACTAGGACAAACTTCTTAATCATATTCTTGAATGCCATCTCCATTGCCTTTTGAAAAGTAGCTCCTGCATTAACCAGTCCAAAAGGCATCTTTCTATAGGCATAAGTTCCCCATTTAGTGGTGAAATTAATCTTGTACCTATCATATTCTTAGACTGACACTTTGATTATAACCAGAAAACTTGTCTAAGAGAGAAAATCTTTCTAAACCACTAAATTTGGACAAGATTTGTTCCATGGAAGGAAGAGGATGGTGATCTTTTAGAGAAGCTCTATTAAGGTCTCTAAAATCTACACATAGTCTAATTTCTTCATTTAGCTACCCAAGAATATTTTTTAATAGGAAAGATAATATTAGCCTATATTAGCTTGGATAACTCTTTTCTCATCATAGGCTCAATCTTAGGGTTGACTGGTCTCTATTTTTGTATAACAGGTTTAGCATTAGTATTCAAATCTATGTTATGTTGAAACAAACTTGCGTCAAAACCCTTTAAGTCATCATATGTCCATACAAATACATCATTGAATTATTGACATAAATGAACAAAACTTTCTTCTTCAACTTCAGAGTATATCTTTCCCAAATTGAGAATCTTTTCATCAGTAATTACAATTGGTTTGTGATCATCCTTACTTGCAGAAAGGTTCGTGTTTCTACCTCTTGCTTGATCATCAGGAGTGAAAGCACTTTCTAAGGTAATTAAACACTTAAGAAAATTTTTGGAACTAAGATGAGTGATTTGATCCCATATTGATCATTTAATCTTAACTAATTTCTATTTGAAAACTCTAATTTATTCTACAAGAAACTCACAGTTTGTGCATCGGATTCAAACACTTGCTAATTGACATCATTATTAGGGATAGTGGGCCTAACCAACACTCTAATTTATTTCTTCTTATCATCTTCAAGGCTTCTTGGTACATCATAAGATGCACCAACTATTGCAAGTCTATCAACATGTTTATTCTCTTTTTGAGGGATGCTTTAAATATTAAATGCATTCAAACCTTTAAGAAAATCCCACACTCTATGTTTAAGATTTGAGCAAACCATTCTTAGTGACATATGGATTTCTCACTTGATGGAAAATCAAATCACTATCTCCATATACACTTAAGGCTTGAATTCCTCTTTCCATATACTCTGCTATGTTATTAAACAATTTACTTAAAGCCTAAATGAGAAGTAATACCTTTCTAGTGTAGGAGAAACCAACATCACACCAGCTCCTCATCCAATATTATTCCTTGAGCCATCAAAAAACATTCTTCACAATCCATCTCTATCTTCTTCCTGCTTCATGAGACTAGGAATAGTAGTATCTTATTCTGATATACAATATGTGCCAAGGCCCATCTCTAGGGATTCTTGTACTAGATCAAATTAATAAGCAGTAGCCCACTCATCCAAAAGATAATTAGACACTTCTTCTAAGGAATTAGCATGCTCTTTTGTTATGTCTCCATGTTATTCTTCAAAAATAGTGCAATTCATGTTTATAAGGCTTAGTGGATATGTCTCTATGTGATTAAGGGCTAGAGGATCTACTCTTATTGAAGCTTTAGTCACATATCTTGTTCTAAAAAACATATATGACTAATCAAAGGATATGTAGCCACCTATTTGGGTAGTGAAACCTCTTGAGAGACAAATGGAAAAGTGTTTCTTAACTTTAACAACTAATATATCTTGAACTATAGTACAACTAGGGCATGCATGTAGGGCCATTTCAACATTCCTAAGGATTCATACAGTAATGATAGTACTACCATCCAACTTCAACACATGCCTAACAATGGGCTCATATTTCATTCCTAGAACATCATCAACACTTTTAGGCATCACTGAACTACTAGCCCCTAAATCAACCATGCAATAATGTATTAGTTTATCCCCTATAATTAGAGAAACATAAAATGGAGGAGGTTTAATCTTCTTACTCATTTCTCCTTCTTTTTATGGTTGCACAAGGCTTGTGGCACTCTCCATGTTAGCTATCCAATCCTTTGGTTTGATGCTCTCTAATTCTTACTATGGTAACATATTTTACATAGGTATAGTAGCAACAACATCCCACATGGAAATGTTCACATTTTTTTTTTCATTTAATCTACCACATTGAATAAAGCATTAGGTGCTTTGGTAGAACCCTTGGGAGTTGTGTGTGTAGGAGGTTGAGATGGAACAACTTGAGGATCAACATTCTTACTAATATTCTACCATTGTTTATGGGGGGCATTAGATTGATCATTTACTGCTTGTACATGAGGTATTGCATTTGATGTTGAGGCTTGATTAGGAGGAATTAGGGTAACATTTTCAATGGATCTTCTCTTTCTCCTAGTTTTGTGAGCAATGGGGTCTTGATTAACCTGAAAATTTTCTTCTACTTAATGAATCATTAAGGAGTAATCACCTTGTTTTTGGAAATGTTAGGCACCATTAGGTTGGATTACATTGTATGCTTGTGCTACTTTTGGTTCTTGAGTGGTCAAACCTAAATAGGATTCAACCTTTTGATACATACAATAGGCATAGGAGTAATTATAGGAGGGACATGAATCTTGATCTTTATCCATATAGTTTTGAGGGACTAAGGCCCTACTTTGATTTGCATTTGAAGTAGAAGTATGACCCTTCTGCCTATTCTAATTGAAAGAAGGATTCCCTTGATTATGGTTTGGAGGCCTACCATTCAAAGGAGCTTGATATTGTAGTTGAGGAGCCTTATTACCTTGAGCTTGCTACCTCTCCAAAGTCACAACTTTTTTTCTCACTTTCTGAATCACAGAGGAGCTATCCTCCACCTTTTTATCTTGAATTTGTAACTTTTTTCAATATCTTGTATTAGGGCCTTCAACTCTCCTAGCTCACTAGATGATGTGGATACTTGAGGGGCTATAGCAAGGGGTTGTGATGTGGAAGATGTGGGAATAGGGGCTACTATTTGTTGGTGATTTGGCATATCAGGGAAGAAGGGCATATGAGACCTTGAAGTTAGCTTACCTCCTTGTATCAAAATGTTATCTACCCTTATTGCCATCTCGTAAGCATCAGGTAATGTATCCCCTCCCATTGTTTGGATTCTAGTATCAATATAACTATTTAGGGCTCTTAGATAATGCAAGAAAGCATTATTGGGGGTAGGCTTCACTAGAGTTGATATTCTATGCCATGTTTTTTCAAATCTATAGTTAAAATTTGTCATGTATTCATGGGTTTCCCTCTTTATAGTAGTCAACTACTCAAGGAGTGAAAGATAATCACTTTTATCTTCAAAATATTTGCATAGGGTTTCTCCTAACCCATCCCAATCTATTATAGAGTTATTAGGCCACCCTCTATACCATTGAAGTGATTTTCCCTTTAAGGATGAAGCTATAAACCTAACAACAACATCATCTTTAGTTATTCCATGGATATTGCAGACATTAGATATTTCTTGAATGTGCTCAAGAGGAGAAGTAGAGATCTCACCAGTAAAATTAGGCTTAAGAGTTAACACTAAGATATCATGTCTTTGAGCCAAATAGAGAGAACTCCCACTATTAGAGGTGGAAAATGCATGTGCTCTAGGTTGTACCATATGGAATAATTATCTATTTAAATGAAAAGATGGATACCTAGGCTATGACCTATCAATAGGAGGAGTAGAAAGAGATCTTGCAAGTGAGTGATTTATTGTAACAATCCTAAATGGTGATAAAAAAAAATTATTTCTTTTCCTTTTATGGTTTGAAAATGAGAGTTATGAATACTAAAAGTTACATCTAGAAGATGCCCTTATATGTGCTTTAGGCATGAATCAACAACTTGATGATGAAACCTAGATGTGTTTGAAGCTTAGAGTTTCCAAGTACTTGAACAAATGAGCCTCTTGAAGGCTTGAATACTAAGAGCAGTACTATCTCCTCAGCATCAACATGAAATCTTCTATGGCACCATTGAACTTGTAATATGTTTTAATGCTATCCCACTGTGTGTGCCAAAAACTATGGTATGATCAGTGGAGGTGTTGAAACTAATTTTTATCCTTGAGTATATGTCCCACCGAGTGTGCCAAAAACTATTGTCACAAAAATTTTCACCCTTGCCTAAAGTTTTTACCTAAAGGAAACCTTGTGAAACATGGAAACAACCTCCAAGTTATGGGAATTAAACAATGAGGTTGAGTCTCTAAAGAAGGCCAACATCCTTACCATCAAGATGCACCTAACTATTTCTTGAGAGGAAAAGGGAGAAGGAGTGCATGAAAGAAAACTACCTAATCTAATCCAAGAGGAGGTGATGTGCCAAAATAGAATGTTCAATCTTGTCTCTTCCAATACATGCATAGTTAACTATCATGACATAAAAATATATAGATTTAGACTTTTTTAATCAAACAATCACATGTAGATGAGATAATCAGATAAATGACACAAGGAAGAAGAGTTTTACTATATATCATTCATAGGTCAAAGAGATATAGTCATGCAAATGATAGACAACCATAATACATTAATGAGAGGCAAATGAATCTTACACAGTACATCAATGGCTGAAAGAGATAAGGTAGAATGTCATGAAGTCCAAAGGCAAAGGGAATTTACAATATTCATGCCAAATTAATGCCAAAGAAAATAGAGAAGAATCGACCCTTACAAAGGCTTAAAAAATGTGCTTTTATAGTTCAAGCATAACTCATAGGTTGCTTCACAACTTTATTCATGCATTTAAGATTTTTAGAGGGTGATTGGGTGAGATCTGGATGATAGATTTGATCTGATACACCTTCAAAGGCATGAAAATCATCAACCCTAAACATGAAATGGTGCCATCAATGTTAAAACTCTTCAAATTAACAATCTATCAACAAGCAACATGTCTTTCATTTCTTTTTAGCATGGTATTCATTTGGGAATGGTTGGGATTGATCATGGAGATCAGATCATATAAAAAACTACTTTCTTCTATCCCCGGCTTAACAAATCATCAAGAATAAATAGTTAACTAGGTAAAGAAACTAGGACAAGCCATGTGGAACAATGATATTATTTCCTTTTTCTAGCTCATAAAGTCTTCTTGAGTTGACCACCTTATCCTAGTTGTGGCTTCATCACCTTTCTATTTTTATTAACTATTTACCCTACAAAACTATGAACTCAGTCAAACTAACTATTATCACTACTTCACAACATGTCTCTAGCATTTCTCATTAACTATTACAACCCAAAAATCACATGATTCTAAGAATTTTGCATTGTTGTTATGGTTTTCTTGGCTAACAACAAATGTCAGTGACCCTGCGAACCATGGGGACCTAGCTGCTAACATACCATTTGCATTGTCATGGCTTGAACCCTAACCTAACATGAAATACTCATGATTTTTCAAATATGATCTTAACTACCACCTATTTACTCACCACCAAGGCCCATTGAGACACATGTCCACCTATCATTATGTTACTATTGATAATGACCTTGCATCTTTGTTTAGTGACATAATGATGACACTCAATTTGCATTCAATCCAATGGTCTTGAAGATGAATTGACCCTCATTAGTACCTTGACCAACAAAAACACTACCCTATTCCAACTCATCTAACATTCTTTCACTTGTGGCCCACAACTGAAACAAGTCCCACATGTCCACATGTTGCACTATCACTATCTTGCTATGCATATTTATTGTGCAACTTTTGATAGCAATAAAGAGAAACCCTCGATCATCTTCAATCTTAAAGTGGGGAAGGTACATTAATAAATTGGCCCTCCTCCACAAAACACAAATAAAATCTTCCTAGTTGTAGCTCATCTGACAACTCCACCAATTGTAGAGAAGGAAAGCTTAACTAGGATACATGGCACGTTGTCACTATGTCGCTCCAACTTTTTTTCGTGCAACTTTTGATAATGAAAAAGTGATGGCCATAGATCTTGGAAGATCAGATGGATGAGAAGACATGGGTATACTAAAATCTTTATAATACATGACCACTTTGAAGACTTAGGAAATAAAACATAACCTAAGGTTTTAAATGCATATTTTTTGTAACATTGGGACATTTGAATATTTGAAAAGATGACACATGTTTAATAGACAAAATTCAAATTTTGGTAGGAGAGAAAATAGGACTAACACATACATATATACATGGTTAAGTGCTACCTAACTATGTCCAAAGCATCTGGACATTAGAGGCATACTCCACCTACCAAGGTGTCTACATACCTGTATCCATAGGATCAAGACCCTTGAACTACTCACTCTAATGAATATGTAGTTCTAGTTTCTAATTTTTGTGATGTAGTTGTATTCCTATAACCACTGGTGAACTTTACTCACCTAATATAGCTCTTTGCCATCATATACCCACTCAGAAAAATTAGGCAATTTTCTATAATTAAAATACTATAATACCCTAGTGCAACCTTTGTGTTGTAGCTTACAGTTAATGTAAGGTTAACCTATATACTTCCTAAATCACTCCTTTCATAGTTATGTTTAAAGCTTGTACAATACCCATGGCCATGCTACCAGTTGAGTGAGTTTTACTTTTTTTCTATTGTGCCAAGATCTCTCTATTTATATACAAACATACATATACACATATAAGTATATATACATATGTATATATATATATATATATGTATATGCATACATATAGAGATCACGAGGGCATGACAATGAAATCTTAGATCTCCACTAATCTCCAAAATCCACAAGATCTCTCTATATATACATGCATACATATACATACATATATATATATATATACATATGTATATATATGTACATATGTGTATATATACATATGTATATATATACATATGTATATATATATACATATCTATATATACATATATATATATACATATATGTATATATATGTATATATATATATATATATGTATATATATATATATGTATATATATATATGTATATATATATATATGTATACATATATATATATATACATATATATACATATATGTATATATATATATGTATATATATATATGTATATATATATGTATAAATATGTGTATATATATATATAGATACATACATACATATACATATACACATATACATAAATCTGCATATACAATTTTATCACCTTGGAAAACTGTATTTGATCCTAATAGTTGGGAACAACTAATTGTTCATTTTATTGTACCTAATCTGATGACAATTCTATAAGAATTTGTAATCAACCCAACTAGTCAACAACTAGACCAATTTAACTAGGTTATGGCTTGTCTCTTTCTAAAAATATCTGCTATGATATGTTTTTCTAAAATGTCTTGCCCATTTTTCCTTATCTACATTATTTTTGTGCAAGATCTTGAATTAAGTTAGTTAGTATAGGTTGAGTGAGTTTTATTTTTTTATTATTTGGATTTTGGAATATGGGCTTTGTTTTATCATTGACTTTGTTCAAGTCCTGATTTTATTGAAGTAAACAATGGTTTTTAGGGTGGAAAGGACTATATAATGAAGAGGAAACTTGAAAACTTGAATGTTGAAATGTTGAAATGAAATCTATTGAGGATCAAACACCTATGGCAAAGCTACAACACAATGTGAAGTTGATTTTAGATATTTTTTAAAAACATGACTTAAACTATTCCCCATTTGTTTTGTTGAGGAGAGTTGCATGCAAAAGAGGGTGGAGAGCTCTGAACGTTGGTGGAGATTTCATTGCCATGCCCTTTTGATCACTGCATTTTGTTGTTGTGCCCTTATTATCTCTACATTTTTTTGTCATGCCCTTGGTGGAGATCAATGGAGATCTAGGATTTTATTGTTGTGCTCTTGTGATCTCTGTAATTTGTTGTTGTTCCCTTGTGATCTTTTTTCCCTCACTCTATGATTTTGTTGCCATGCCATGCCCTTGTGATCTCTATGCCCTTTTCAAAACTACAACATTTGGGATCAAATTGTAATGGCAATGTAATTTTTGGTGTTTGAGCCCAAATGTAGTGGTGCCTGCTCTACAATTTTCTTTAAGGGGAGAAGAGGTATGCTTGTAAATGTTCTTTCCTTTTCCTTCTAAACATGTATCTCTGTATATTTCCCCCAATTAGAGAAGTTTATTTTTATGTAAATGTATGTGTATATACACACACAAACATATGTGTGTGAGTGTGCATGTGTGTGTGTGTGTGTGTACATACATACAAACATAAGTATACAAAGATCACAAGGGCATGCCAATGAGATGCAGAGATACATATATACATACATACATTTTCATATGCAATTTTATCACCTTGGAAAACTATAGTTGATCCTGCTAATTGGGAACAACTAATTGTTCATTTTATTGTACCTAATCTGATGATAGTTCTAAAGGAATTTGTAATCAACCCAACTAATCAAAAACTAGATCCATTTAACTGGTTATGGATAGTTTCTTTCTAAAAATGTCTACTATGATATGTCTTTGTAAAATTTATTGCGAATTCTGCCCATTTTTCCTTGTTTACATTATTTTTGTGGAGGATCCAGAGGCAAATCACTTAGCATGGGTTGAGTTAGTTTTATTTATTTTTATGTGGATTCTAGAATATGTATGCAACTGGATTAACTTTTCTATTGTGTAGCTAATATGTAATAAGCACTTTTTAAAAAATCTATAAATATACATGTTCAAAAGGAGATATAAAGAGATACATATTTAGAAGGAAAAGAAACCAACTTTTACATACCCTTGAAGAAAATAGTAGAGCTAGGGCATGACAAAATAATTGTAGAGCAAGGGTACAACATGACAATGAAATCACAGAGCAAGGGCACAACAACAAAATGTAGAGATATATCACAAGAAATAAATGTACCAAACATATATGCATAAATAAGAGGCTCATTCCCTTAGAGATGCCATAACCTAGTTAAATATATGTATATACCAACCCGACTAATCAACAACTAGACCCATTTAACTAGTTATTGCTTCTTTCTTTCTACAAATATCTGCTATGATATGTTTTTGTAAAATTTCACTCGAACTCAACCCATTTTTGTGGTCTACATTATTTTTGTGTAGGATCTTGAGGTAAGTCACTTAGCATAGATTGAGTGATTTTTATTGTTTGATTATTGGTATTTTGAAATATTTATGTAGCTAGATAATATATGCAATAAGCACCTTGAAAAATACCTCTCTAAATATATAAAGAGATACATGTTTATAAGCAAATATAAAGACATACATTTTTACAAGGAAAAGAAAAAAACATTTACATACATACCCCTTCTTGTCCCTGAAGAAAATCACAGAGCTAGGGCACATAGATCACAAGGGCACAACATGAAAATAAAACCATGGAGTAAGGACATGACACAAAAAAGAAATTTCAAAGCAAGTTCATGACATGACAGTAAAATCATAGAGCAAGGACATGACAATGAAATGTAGAGATCATAGAGGCACAACAACCAAATGCACTATTCACAAGGGCACCACAACAATGTTCATAGCTCTCCACCTCTTACCTATAGCTCTCTCCAAAATCAAAACAAATGGAAAATTATTGTTGTGTTTCTTTCTGTGTTTTATGCTCATGAGGGCATTAAAATTACGATGCCAACATTGGTATTGTGATGATGTTGAGGATAATTACAAACAAAAATGTGAAAATGACCACAAAGTACACCACCATCACAAATTGTCACCACAATTTGACCCCAAATGTTGTAGCATTTGGACTGAGCCCTCATATTGATTGAGTTGATATGATTGATTGAGTTGAGATTGAGAATAGAAGTGCAGTTGCAATCAAGTCAAGGTATTGACTATGCAAGTAAAGTGGAGAATAGTGACTAAGTTGTCAAGTGTTTCTCAAGACAAATTTATGCCACCTACATGCATACAATACATTTAATGATGTGCTAAATTAAATTTTCAAAGTATATAGTGTGATTTTGAAGTCATTATTCACAACTTGTATTTGAGTTTTCAAGAGTAGAGCATTCAAAGAGCTTTGAATATATATTTCAAGAAGATTTGAAGCCTATTGTCAGCAAAGTGAATTCAAGTGCAAAAGATTATTATTACCAAGCTACATAGAAGATCATGGTTAAACCCTAAGTCAAAAAAATGGAAATCCATTCATCTGTAAGTGAAAAAAAGAAAGAAATTAAGGTTAGTAATTTACAATTA
Organism: Cupressus sempervirens; assembly: GCA_028749045.1. Classification (NCBI taxonomy): domain Eukaryota; kingdom Viridiplantae; phylum Streptophyta; class Pinopsida; order Cupressales; family Cupressaceae; genus Cupressus; species Cupressus sempervirens. Next base: position 55,621,017 of record CM053790.1, on the reverse strand, counting down.
GTTATGAATGATGTTTGTGCCCTATCATCAATTTACCTAAAATTGCAATGAAGGGAGACTTTGTGGGTGTGTTGTCATTGATTCCACCAAAGGTTATAATGATACATGATGTATGATCTTGTTATACATGCAAAATCAATAAAGTGAGAGATTATGAGATAAGAATGGCTTATGAGAAAATGTGCAAAGAAGGAATTTCAAAGGAAGAATTCAAAATCATTGTCGAAAAAGGTTTAACTTTTTCTCTAGATTCCCCTAGGAACCTGAAAGTAGAATGGATTAAAGTTGTGCTTAGCCAAATTCATTATATGCAATTGTGGTTGGAGACTAGACAAGTAAATATTACAAAGTAATTCATTCATGCCATGATTGGATATCCTATGTATGATCAAACAAAGATAATGTGATGCTAAAGAAAATAGGTAATTGAGGACAATACAAACATAGTATGGAATGGAAGAGAATTGACTATTAAAACCATTTAAGACCCTCTTATTGATTGTACACAGGTTTTATCAATTGGGCTAACTAAATAGTGTGTCCTGCATAACAATTGACCAAGCATGGAAGATTTTTAAGTAGAACCATGAATATGATCTTACCAAGCTACAATTGACATAATTTGATGAGAATTCCTTTTCTACCTACAAGGCAAAGAATTCTATGTGTAATATTCGATCACTTATTGTGAACCATGAATATGATCTTACCAAGCTACAATTGACATAATTGGATGAGAATTCCTTTTCTACCTACAAGGCAAAGAATTCTATGTGTAATATTGGATCACTTATTGTATATATATTCTTGTATGTTTAGAATTATTTCCCTACAATTGGTGATGTGGTGTGGAAACAAGGAAAAACTATGACCAGGGAGATTAGTGATTTCATTCAATAATTTGTGAGAATTTTGAGAACATAATGGACAATTATTTTGAAGGTTTCAAACAAAAGATAAAAGAGGAAAAGGATCCCTAAATCACTAGTTGACAAGTATTATGCTGATGTATGATTTCTATTGATACTAATAGTACATATGTTCAAGCAATAATACCTAGGGTAGAATGGTTGAGACCATTTTCCTATGAGAGTAATACAAATGAAGTGACTGGCACCATCACTGCATTGTTGGTCAAGAAAGTTAATTCAAAGGCCGAGCCATTCGACAAATATGAGGTTGCAAAGGAAAAGACCACATTGGAAGTAAAGACCCCTCCTATGAATAAGAGGAGAAAGAATATGATTGGGGATTTGGATGGAAAGTTGGGTGAAGGAGATGACAAGGAAGCACCCCTACGAATCATTCAAGTTGTATGAGAGGATAGATTTAGTGATGAAGATGAAGAGGAGGAAGGTGATGTCAAGAAGAGAGGGAAACAAATAGTGGTTTTTGAACCTAAGGTGAGGAAGGGTAAACAAGTCATTTTTGATGAGCTAAAGGTTAAGAAAAACTTGAAGAAGATTGTACTTGGACTTGCACTTACTGCTAATCCTCCTAGCCAGTCTAGACTGAGGACTAGAATTGTTATGACAATAGCTACATAAGAGCCACAAAGGAAAGGAGTAGAAAGAATATTTAAACCTAGTGAAGGCACCAGTGCACCAAAGATGAATCCTACTCCACAAAATGATGAGCAAAGAAGACTAGAGAAGAGACCAAGAAGAAATTTGGTAGTCCATAAAGACATTGAGGATGATGAAGGATAGACTGAATATGATGATGCAAGTTACTACCATGTTTCTATTTACAAACCTCCAAAGAGCATTAACAAGGTATATGATAATATAAGTAGTGCATGCCTATCTAGATTTAAATTAATTAAGTGTGAAAAGTTAGGAAAATCTAATAAAGGAAGAGTTAAAAAGGCTATGATAGATACAATGACCAAGTTTAAGACTATGTCTTTAGAAATAGGAAAAAATGTGCCTAATGAACTTTATGAAAATATTGATGAGAAATGGTAGTATTCTATAATGACTAAGAGACAAATCAAAGAGGCAACATTAGCATAAATTATGCCTAGGTTGTCAAAGAAACAAATTGGAAAATATATGGAAAAGCATAGGAATAAATTTGTACCAAAGACAAAAGTATTTCAGGTTTTAAAGAACAAGATTGAGGAGATTGTGGAGAAAAGAAAAATGATATGGAAAATAATATTTGGATGGATACCACATAAGGATGATGTTGATAAGGAGTAGGAACCTAAATAGGTAGAACTTGATAATTAGGAGGATATCTATGATGATACATACACTCTAGTTATGGCCATTAAGAAGAAGGTATAAGAGAGAGAGCAACAAGATACTATCACTATTGAGGACATGTTGAGTGATGATCCTTAGGATGTAGGTGTATTGTCTAAAAAATAACCGAGTGAAGAATCTACTTAGTTTCCTACACCAAAATTGTTGCTTAATCCCAATCTAGTACTTGTACAAATCAAGGAATATCCATAGATTGGAGAGCAAGATCACATTCAATAGGTAACCATGACTATAACTAAAGTACCTATAGTTACTATTGATTACAATGCACAATTACTACAAAATATAACTATTATAGATGCAAAGTAGCAAAGTGTACCAGGTCTCTAAGAGAAAAGAGTAAAAGAGATTGATAAGGAAGATAAAACCAAATAGGGTAACACTAAATAAAATAAAGAGAAAGAAAAGAACTAGAAAACTCAAGTAGAACAATCTAATATAGGTAAAGTGAGACTACTAGTCACAAGGCCTCTGATTGAGGGAATAAAGGAGATAGTGCAACCAAGTACCACAAGAACCGAGGAACAAAGACAAGGGTTGAAGGAGGTAGAGGTCACTCTATGACAATTCAGACACCAAGTGTAGAGCCCTCTATATAGACTAAATAAGTGAAAGATGTCACACCTGAGAAGTAGGTGAATAAAACTCAAAAAGACTCATATTTAGTTATCATTGACACAAGTGGAGCCAGAGATCCAAAGAGATTGAGTGTGGATGTCTCATCACACATTTTATAACAAGCCTAGCTGAGTATTAACACACCAAATTCAATGAACAAGAAGGTGTTGAAGAAGAATATCAAATCACCTGGGAAGCTAGTCACACTTGATTGAGTTATTATGATTCCTAACTAGAACACAAATAAATTAACTTATGACTAGATGACCACTTTACAAGAATTGTTGGTAAGAAAGACAAGGCAAGAAGAACTAAGAAGGGAGCATCAACAAAAACATGTACTAAATGAGATTAAAGATATCTTTGTTGATGATGCTTATGATATTTTTTGAGTTATCATTTTTCATGATGCTTAATGGTAGGAATCCTTTTGAACTCCTCTCTTGAAAAGTTGATCTAGGATCAACTCCAAGGTTTTGAGAGAACTCGCAACCTACAAGAATTTGGTTCATTGAAGATAAATGTATTTGTTCACAAAGATGCCTTTGCTGGTTTGTACCAATTTCAGATAAGATGATAAGTCTGCTTGTTGTTCCAAAATTAACCACACAAAAAGAGATATATTTTTGGCATTTTCTATTTTTTTAATGAATGCAATCTAACAATGCAACTATATGAATTCCTAATTTAATGAAGGGTTAGAAAAGTAAATAATAAAGATAAGGTAATAAGAGATGAAAGAAAATGGCATGAAAGGGAAATTCCTAATAGACATAAACCATGATAAAAACATGCTTGCAAGTTAAGTCATTGAAAAGATTAGGTAGGAAACCAATGAAAGTAGGAGCAGTGATTTCTCAAATCCACTATTGCAATTATCAATGGAAACTTAGCAAAACTGAAATATGTTTGACTTATCAAATTGGAAGGCCACAAAAAGTGCACTCATGTGAGATGAGAAGCTATGTAAGAACAAAATGGGTGATCTCTTCTCCAACTTTGTATGTCAGAAAAATTCATCAAACACATTAAAAAAACTAGAACTAAAAATATCACACAATCAAATCAACACAAAAAAACTATTGGAAACATTATTATTATGAACAAGAATCCACAAAAATAACATACTCTGGCAAGAATAGCTACACTCAAAATGAGAGCACCAAAAGCATATATTATTGCATCAAAATATTGGCCTAGAATACATGTTACATCCTTGAATTTATAAGAAGGTATCTCCTCAATGTGTCTTGAGACTGAGAGATCTCTTTATGAAAACATATGCTTCTAAACTAATAAAATAAATCTATTTATATACAAAATGACTCTCTAAAAGTTGCTAAGTAGGACTCCACCCTTGTTTATATCAATTAATGGGTGCATGAGCCTTTAAATGTCTTAAAACAAATAAAGCATGAGAAAATAAGAAGGAATTTATCAGATGATGTGGGAGTCTTTGGAGATGCCAAAAATACAAGCTAAAGCTTCTCTGGATGTGTGTAGGAGTTAAACTACCGCTAGAATGCATTTCCAATTCATGGAAAGCTCTAAGTCTAGAACTAGAAGTTAACTATCGACACACCTCTAACTTCTCCAAAATAATTTGGTCCACCTTTGGATAAGCACACCTTTAAAGAGATGCACCTTTAGAGAAGCACATCTTAGTGGAAATTTTAGAAAATGCAAAATTTTGCCAAGTGTCAAAACTAAAATTCTAGCTTCTGGGTTTTCTTTCCCTTCATATCGGAGCTATGTTTGGATATTTGCTCTTGAATTTCTCTATGATCTCCATCACTTGGGTTGCATCTAGAAAATCCAAAGCATCATACTTATCTTTTACTATTTTCCAATAGTTACCCACTTCTATGTGAGTCTCCACAAAGTCTCTGAGCTTTACACCCAATTCTAGCAATGCCTCCTCTATCTTAGATGCTTGTCTAATGTCTTCATCAGTTGAATCTTCTTCAAAGATCTTCTAAAACTATTCAACAACTATTTGCACAAATAGGAGTTCATCCCTTGAATCATCTTCAAAAATGTCAAGACAAGCATCATTGTAATACTTCTTAGCTTCCAAAATCTACTCTTGGATTTGATCCTTGAGCTTATGAATATCCACATGTAATATCTCAATTACTTTATTACCAACAAAAATCTTCTTAATCCAATCATCTATCTTATCTAATTCATCCCCCATATATACATCCATGAGCATATGATACCTCTGGCCCTTTATTGACTATAATTCTTGAAGATCCTCACCCCAAGTATGTACCTCATCCATTGATCCAAAATCATAGTTAGTATAGAAATCATCTTGTCTATATTATTTTGCATACGGTGCAATAGTTTAAGATTTCTTTGTATTATCTATACACCTTTTTCCTCAAAAATTTCTTGCTACTACTGACACACCTTCAAAAATGAATCAAATTACACACCTTCATTCTCCCTCCTATCAAGTGTTGCACCTAAAGTTTCCTTGGGATTATCAAGGTCCAAATGACCAACTAGTTCATGAAAATAGCCTCTTAGAAGCTCATTCTATATTTAGAGCCTTAGCAATTCAGACTCATCTGTTTCCAAGTTGTTAAACACTTCTTTAATTCCAATGGTGACCATCAATTTAGTCATGTCCATAGTTGGCTTTCCAAGCAAGACCTCTTTGATATGATAATATTTTGTGGTTAGATATTCAGTATCTACATGTAGAGGAGGGATGGTAATGTAAGCAAAAAAGTCTTGATTTTGATTCCTCATAATAAAGGCCAATGTACGTGCATCACCCTTAGGTAACTTGGGTTTCTTGAGGATTCAACTAATTCTTTTGTTCCCTTATCCTTAGTATAATAGAGTTTCCTTTTATGCCTAACCATCACCTCTTTACTCAACCATCTTGGAGTAGTTTCCATCGGAGACTTATACTTGGATGAAGAGGGGGTTTTTTCTGCTAGACCCTTTCCCTTATTGCTCCTCTCTGGAGTCCTTTCTTTCTGTGAGGAATCTATATCAAGCATCCATGTGTTTTTTGAGTCCATAGTGTTGAAAGAAGGAGATTGTTGAAAATAGATTGATACAAGTATGATAAATGTGTTTTAATCATTATTTTTTCACTGATGTCAAACTTTCTACTTATTGGTAAGACAACTACTTACAAGATTTAAGTAATATCACTTTTTTGATTGGTGAATAGGATTTTATCAAAAGATGTAACAATAGTACCTAGAGGAAAGATTGAGCTATGATATGAAAAAGGAGTACAAGAATTAGCTAAGATAGTGCTAATATAATGCATTGATAATCTACTAAAGATTGTAAAGGTTGGTTACACTAAGCAAGTTCAGAAGAATAAGTTAAACAAAGTTTGTCTGCCAAGCTTTACCAAATGGATAGTAGGTGTTGGGAAAAGTTAGTGCAAATTGAGTAGAAAATCAATTGGAGCCGAGTAAAAGTATATTCTAGTATATGTCGAGAAAAATAGTGGATACCGAGTAAATTTTAGTTGAAGCCAAGAACCAGTAAACTTTAGTTCATGTTGAGTGATTTTACAGAGGATGCCAAGCAACATAGTTTGTGTCGAGCATCAGAAGCAAGTTAATGCTGAGTGTCAGCATTATTAGAAAGATCATGAATTTGATGGATCTGATTTGACAAGTTTCTTTCTTGGATTGTGTGAACTAGGTGGAAGATAAGATTGATGAGCTAGTGGCACAAAATTCATGGTAAACCATTTTGAGGTGAATTTAAAGAGAACAGAAGGAGAAGTTTCTAGAAATGAAATGAAATGAGGGGTAGATTCATTGAATCCTTCCTAATCTATCCTAACCCTAAATTGGACAATGGAGGATGAATCAAAAAAGATCTTAATTCTTTATTTATAGGGATGGTTGATCAAAAGAAAGGGTTATTATATACGAGAACCTAAGGAAGACAAGGAGTCTAGGGTATTGCTTCATTTAGTGACCTAATTGAGAGTTTGCATTGGCATGTTAAGCAAGAAGGCTTAATGGTATAGATGCTTGAAGGGTGAACAAGCTATTAGAGCTGAAATGTGTGAAAGCCAAGAAAATGGAGGACTAAAATAGAGATTTGTAATCTACAAATAGAGTTGTAAGTTGTTATCAGATCAAGCCTTATAATTACTCTCTAATAATTGTATCAATCTAGGGTAAATAATTTGGATTAAGGTTGACCTAATTTTCATTTGTAAATCCTTTAATTGGGTGACATTCCAAATGAATGGTCTAAAGTCCTCTAACAAGACTCACTCCTAGCAGGAAGATTGAAATCCTTTAAGCGGGTCACATTTAATAGTGTGTATTGTAACCTTCAACAAGGTTGGTCTTTCACGGGACATCACTTTAGAAGAATGTAAAAGAGTAGCATATTACTAGTGGTTTTTCCCAAATTGAGTTTCCACATAAATCATTGTGTCATGTATGTTGCTAAATCTATTATGTTTCATGTTTACATTTCTACAAGTTGATTTGACAGTAATCTACAAGCTTTTAAGTGATTGCATAATCTTATGGATGCATGCATGATGATAAATATTTTATAGGTTCACAGAGCTATGAAAAGTTTTATTAATACATCTAGACCTTGGATAACTAATTCACCCCCCTTACAGTTATTCTAAATAATTACAACACACAGTCCTTACCTATGTATCTTGAGAAGCTTTTTGAGGTTCTTCATATGTTTGCCCCTCTTTTGATACTTCATCAGCTGGTCTTTGTTGTTGGTCCTCCTCCTACACATCTTGTATTTTCTCATCATTAAAAAGAGGGAGAGAAATGATTGAACCTTTATTGACTAAAGATAAATCTTAACCTGATGATGGGGGGGCACCTAGAGGCCCTTGTGGAGAAGGTTTAAATTGAATCCAATCTTCTCCCAAAGGCTAGTTTTATGGTGTATCCCTTATCTTGTCACCCATGAGTTCAGTACCTATAGACATGACGTCAAAATTTGATATCTTAAAGACATCATCCCTTTGTCATCTTCCTCATTATTCCACAATTGTAGTTCATCCTCTAAGGTTGTAACCTGAATAGGTTGCGTAGAAATAGATGGTAGCATTACAATGGAACTCTTGCTTTGTTATGCCTTTGTAGCCCTAGCTAGATGAATCCTATGACTCAAGGGATGGTTATCCTCTTCATCTTCTTCATCCTCTTTAGATTTTTAAGGAATGATTTCTAGGACTAAAGGAATAGGAATAACCTTGCTTTGCACTTTTTGCCTTCTAGGCCATTTGATTGGAGTCTTAGCCTTTTTCCTCTTAGGAGCTTATGGAGAGACTTTTTATTCTTGAACCTATGTGGACACCTCTTCTACTTCCTCTTTAGGTCCCTATCCCTATTTTGATGGTGGCACTTGTAGATTATCTTGAGCTTGAGTGGCTTCTTGGGCTTGAGTTGCCCCTAGGCTTGAGTCCCTTCAACTTTAGGCTTAGCTCATTGAAGAGAAACTCTTTTCCTTTTATTCTTACCTTTCTATGCCTTGAAGTATCCAACTTCCCTATCATAATGATACACCATTTCTAGCCTAACTGAAGATTGGGCTATAAATATTGGGACTGTAACTTTCACCCCTCTTCCGTTTACTAGGTGGGTTGTGGTCTATAAGACATTTGTTTTAGGAACTAGGTCCAACTTGAATGGATTCTTAATCCATTATTTTTTCAACTAGATAATATGCCTCTCCCTATGATTACTATCTACATTTTCTTCTCTATCAATTTCTACATTCATGATCGATCGATCGTATATCTTATCTTGATTATACAGGGGATCTAAGACCTCTTCAGTGTCTTATTGAACTATCTTCAATGAGACCTTTATTTTCAAGGCATTTCTTGCTAAATAAAGAGTCATCCTACAATAATATCTTATTTGGATATTATAGTCATCTACTACATTCATCCAATGATCCTCTATGGTATCTTCATGTTTAAATTATTTTCCTACCAAGTATTGAGCCCTACAACTATTGTCAAAACATGGATGAGGGAAGTTATAGTCCTCTAAGGGATATTGATCCCATTCTGAATTAAAAGTCATGATATCTTGTTTTTTCTTGACTCTAAATGGACCTATGGTGATGGGCCATACCCAGGTCTTCTTATGCTTTTTCTTACTCTATGATATGTAGATGTGATTTGTCATGCAATCTCCAACAAAATGAGTCTATCACATGGATACCTAGGGAGCTTCTTAGGATTTATAGTTGTACTTGCTACCCTTAGGTAGGTGAATGTCTTGAATTGGATGTAGTAGGCACCTATTTTTGCTCTTGTTTCTACCTCTAATAACATCCTTTTTCCATAATTACCTTCAATGAATCTAATGATTACAAAATTGAAAGCATCATTCACTATCTTGTATTCTTTTCTTTGATGTGATAGCTTTTTCTTCATTAGATGGGAGTATACCACATAAGGCCAGGCATCAACATCTTGGATGCTTCCCCTCTTAAACAACCCTAGGTAGTTTGTAGTCCTTGGTGCTAATATATATACAAAATATGAAGTCATATAGAATCTAGGGTCAATTTTAACTACCACCAACTATTCATCTAGATTCTCACTAAGTATTGTGGCCTAGTCAATTGGCATTTTAGCCATTTTGATTGTCTCAAGGAAATGTATGATCCAAATATTCATGTGCCTTGATGCTGGTAGATCCATAATCCTACTCAAAAACACAATGGAATGTCTAATATCATCCTTCATATATCCTCTCATCATGTCAACTTTTCTAGCTTTTCATTGCATAGGTGTCTTATCAATTAAATATTGTGATTGAATAATCTCAGTAGCTTCTTGTTCATGATCCCTATATCACCTTTTTGCTTGATGATAAGTCAACCTAATATATTGATCTACCCTTCAAAGATGGAATACTTTCTCGATGTTCTTTGGAATTAGATCCAAGATGATCTCTCCTATTATGCTCTTGACAACTCTCTCCTCGGAAACATAATTCTCCTTTAATGCCATAACTAGCTCTGAACATTGCACTGATATAGGATGTGAATCCACATTTACCAATTAGCATCCAATAAGTGCATAAATTATTGGAGATCTCTCATTTAGATTGTTGTAGAATACTAAGAACACATTCCAGTCAATATGACCTAAGCTAGTGTCCTAAATTTTTGAATGTGCATCTTGGAAGCATGATTTTGGTTGGACACCTTGAAACTTAAAGACCACCAATTTTGGGGAAATCTTTGTTGTGAGTGAGGATGAGGAGGAAGCCAATTTATCTACATTAAACATACATACATTAGTTTAGAAGGTGGATAATACAATCCTAAACAAACCCTAATTAGTGAAAAAAATAGAACCTTAAAACATCACAAAACCCTCAAAAAACCTAACTTTAGCCTCTGATAGACAATTTTTTGGTGCACCTTGCGCACCTTAAGGGTGCACTAGGTGTGCCTTTTCATCAAAGAAAACTAAAAAATAAGGGTGGACACATGTACACCTTATGGGGTGTGCATGTACACACCCTTATTGTGTAAAATATCTAAGTGCACTAATAGGGTGCGTACATGCATACCTTGAGGGGTGTGCATGTGTGCACCCTAATACTACCAAGGTCTTTGCTTCAGTGTTTTGTAAGGTGCACACATGTGCACCTTGGATAGATGCACGTGTATGCACCTTTGATAGGTGTGCATATAAGCACCTTACACTTAGGTGTTAGTTTTAGTTTCTTTAGTCAAGGTGCACACCTTTAATGTTTTTTTAACTTGGTGTGTGTGAGTAGATTTGAAGATAGTGCACCTCTATAGGTGGAAAGGTACACTCTCAGAAGTCTGAAAGGTGAAAGTGAATGTAGAAGAGGGGTGAGGCCCCAAGCTTTTATAGGCCCTAGAAGGAGCACATCTTTGGGGGTGCGCACCTACGCATGTGCACACTTCCAAAGGGAAGTGCTGCTACACTAAGGCACCTAGTGCATGACCACACCTTGGAAGGTGTGCATGTGAGCTAGGTGCACATGTGTGGTAGGTGCACTAATGCACACCTTTACCTCTTAAAATCACCTTTACACTTAAAAACTTTAATTTTTGACAACTAGGTTTTTCAGGTAGAGGTCCAGGCTAGACTCAGACACTAAACAAAACCCTAAAAAGACTCAAGCCCCATACTAGGTGTCTGGAAAAATAAAAATTCTACTAGGGGTCCCCATTTCTCTTAAGAAACGGGGTGTGCATTGTGAAACCACAACAAAAAGGAAGAAATGACAAATGCATTTCTTTACCAGCAAATATCATTCTAAAATGTATCAATTAACAATTGAGTTTAAAAACTTCAAATAATTTTGAAGTACCTTGCTAGTCAAAAATTTAGAATCTCAAATCTTCAAGCTTAATGTATGCTCAATATATTCATTCCCTTTGATATTTCAAGGTGTAGACTTGTCATCAGTCTTTAGCAACTTAGAAAGAATCTTCTGCTCCACCGATCCATCCATTCAGAATCTTCACAGGTCATGTGTATCAATCGTTGCCTAACTAGATGAGAGAATCTATTCATGAGGGCTCTTAACAAGTTATCACTTTATGAATTTTAGGTTCTAAACAATCTTTTAAATTCATCTTCATAGAGCTTGCATGTTTGCATTTGATTCTTCCATGAAGAGGTTGAATAGACATTAGATAGCCATTTTGGAGTGCATATATCTATTTTTTAGATTACTTTCATTAGGCCTTTTCAGAATCTTTCATTCTTAACACCTTTGTTCTTTTGTTTTCTTTTTGTACCCTAACCACACTTAGACTATGTGGCCAAAGCATTGGTGCCGTTCCTCAGATTCTTCTTTAATTTGATAACCACTTGTGTTCATCTCTTTTTAAATTATGAAGAATCTCATGCCAAATAGTGGCATTAGTAATTCCTTGAAAGGAGCCTTTTTTTTGAACTGGTAAGCTTTAGACGGTCCCTTTCTACTATCAACATTGATTTGAAAGCACTGAGATAATCAATTCCTTAAATTTGCAAAGTGTTGAGAGCTATTGATCTGCAATGCTGATTTCAAGAATGTAATTCCTTCATGACTGTAAGTAGCATTCTCATCCAACTATTAGAAGCTAGGTTGGCACTCAAATTTGCATTCCCATTTTGAGTGCCTATTCCAAAATTTGAGTCACTTTGAGCCCCCTATGAATGCTTTTCATGCTTATGTACCCAACTATAGAATTAAGGCCTATATGGTGTTTTATGTTCCTAACACCATTCTTTTAGCCTATCCATGTGTTCTACAATGATAAATTGACATTTTGAATCATTTTGTGAAGTCCCATTTTGAGTGGTTTTCAGTTTTGCATTTTCTGCCCAAGTGTCAAACATTGATCAGAGGGCATGTTTGCATTTGTATATTTTTCACCTGGTTATTTTTCATGGCTCACCACATTGAGGATGTTTAGTATGCATACCAAAGAAACTATGTCCCAAGTTTCAATTCATTTCAAATCCGTTTGGCTAGGTTTCAAACCTCTCAAAGTTGGTCAGTTACCTCTGTTGTAAATCTGCATTTTGTTCATATTTCTAGGTAGCCCAATTTGACAAGCTATAACTTTTGACCAGTTGACCCAAATTATAAAAATTCATTTTGCATCATATTTTAGAGCTCAAAGACTTTATACACTCTAGTTTTGAGCTTATGATGAATCTATTTGATCAGTTTTCAAATGCGATTCCATTTGCAATTTTTTTTTTCACTAGTAATCAGAAGTGCAGATTGATCGGGACCCCTATTCGAGATGTCATATCTTTGAGTCTGTGATTGGTGGGACCAAATGGATTGTACCACTATGGTCTCTACTAAAAATACTACAAGTGTGCCAGTTTTCAAGTTTTGACGAATATGTCTGCACATTTTCCCAGGGCCATTCCATTTGCCAAAAACACTATTTTACTGATGATCACTGTCCTGGAAATCCAGGTAGCCAACTTCAAATGCTTGCCAAATTCATCCTATGATTTTTAATGAGCTCAAATTGGAGATTCATACTCTTTATGTTGTTTTCTACCAATGCCCCAATTTTCAAATCCTCAAGTGCACGTTTGCCTTGTTTTCAAAGCCAAAACCAAACTCATTTTCCAGCTTTCTAACATGTTTATCTGCAGGTGATTTTAAGAAGGCATGTTCAGAGGTTGATATCTTTTGACCTTGATGTCATCAATTAACAAGATTTGGCAGGCCTGTTAAGTATGTTAGAGAGAATAGAAGTCCAAAGTTTTGGAGCCTGGCCAGGTGTTTATTTCAATTTTTAAAGCCAGTTATCAAGCCTTCCTATCAGAGAATCATAGTTTAAAGAACAGTGATAAAATGGATTTTTAACGATCATTCAATGCTCAAGTTGGATTCCAATTAGTTTGAAGTAACAAGTTGGATCAATTTTTAAAAGCCTAGTACAGTTTATGATGTATTTCTGATATTTCCTTCACAAGATATTTTGTAGATTAAAAGGGGATATATCATATTTTTATGCATCATTGATGATTTTAATTGCAGGCAGTTGAGGGAAGTTTAATTTCAACAACTTCAGTTTGAAGACTTTTCTAGGGAGATAGATGTCAGTTTCAGGTTCCAATTCTAGAAATATCTTCTCTCCTATATATCTTCCCTTTCTACTCTTTCAAAGGGTTCCAATTTTTGGATACTTTTCATTACAGTGTAACTACTTTGTGGTTCTAGTCTGGTTGAAACCCCTTCCTATTGCTCTGATACCAATTTTCTTAGTGTTTTTCTATTATGAACATTAGTATTGTATTCCTTTTGAGGCATTCCATATTATACAATCATTCTTTGTATATTTTCTAAGTTTTGATATGTAGATGATGTATTGTTTCCAAGGAAATTAATGCAAGAGCTTCAACTTTCTTAGTTTCATTCTGATTCTCATATCCTTCTTCTATTATCTATAATGTTCTATGTTTGAGAATGAAGAGCTTGGACTCAGTTGCAATCCCTTAAGGTTGTATGTTAGGATGAATTTGTTGTTGGAACAAAAATCCATGTAAATGCTTGTTTACATTGACAGGGTTTTAGGTTACACCAAAAGGATTTCATCATAAGTATGAGAGTTGTTATGAAGATTGATGTCTATTTGCAAGTCAAATAAATAGATCATATGCTTGAATATATGAGTATACTTCAGGTGTCCATCTACATCTTAAGGTTTAGTTAATGCCCAATGGATAAGGGACTGGTCAGCTTAGAGATTGCATGTTCTCTGTTGTTGCATACCTTGGTTATGCTGAGAGATCAAAACTTAAAATGAACATCAATTTCCTTTTTTATATATTGAAGAACTATAATTGTTGGTCATGGCTTATTTTCTGTTACTTTTGGATTATAATTAGCTACTGTAATCTTGAAGCTTGTTAGCAAATTGAAGAAGAATATTGACCATTTCTGCTATAGGGGATAGTCTTGCAAAGAAGAAGTATCAAGATTAACTAGACAAATTCCTTAGGTTTGCCTACCTTGGCTTAGTAGAGCCTAAAGTGAAGTGAGTCTTAATGACTCTGTTAATTGGTCTAGAACTAAGATTTAGCCTTGCTGAACATAGGATTTAGCTCATCCTTAGCCTTGTCCCTAGTCTTTGTTTCTTGGTATCAAGTTTAAATCTACCTAATATGTTCTTTTCTAGAAAGAACTCCAACAATATGTACCATCTAAATGTTTTAGCAAAGAAATAACCCTTCCTGAAAGTAAAAACCACAAGAAAATGGTTTATGAAATACATTAAGATAAAATATTGATTACACCTAACCCCTAGACTTACACAAATCAGAAATAAACATACGATTGAAAGAAAAGACACATGTAGAATAAACACACATGCAAAAAGGTTTTTTTTTTAAAGGCCTCAAAGTAATGTTTTAGGAACTTCCCATTGATAGGCAATGGAATAAATTCCCCTTGCAAGGAACTCAGCCTAAAAGTATTTTCTCCTAGAATCTTTGCAATTTGATAAGGACCAATCCACAAGTGTTGAAACTTAGTGTGGCTACCTAACTTTTCTTTTGCCTTGTCCCACAGAAGAACAAGGTCAAATATTTTGAAATATTTTATTGTGCCCCACTTGTTGAACCACCTTTGTATGATAGCTTGATGTTTTTTCATATGCTCGAAAGCAAGTATCTATTTCTCATCCATCTCCAAAAGATTCATCAGTCTAACTTGAACCCTGTCAGCATCTTCCACGTACTCACTCATGAATTTTGAAATAGGGACTTTGAGGTTAAGTGGGAATACTAGCTATTGCCCATAGACAAGCAGGTATGGGGATGTTCCCAAGGCATTCTTGAGCCTAACTAAATTTATCCATAGTGCATATCTGAGTTGAGTATGCCAATCTTTAGGATTTTCTTTCAAAAAACATATTATTACTATGATCAAGTTCTTATTTGTATATTTGGCCACAACATTTCCTTGGGGATGGTAATTTGAAGAGAACTTGATTATAACCTAATTTTATAGTGCCCATTGGGTAAGGAATATTGATGTAAAACCTAATCCATTATTGCATTCTAGAAAGAATGACATCCTAAATCTAGTAACAATTTGTTCCTCTAAGAAGTCTGTAACCACCTTTGTCATGCAATTTCTAAAAGTCGTAGCTTCCATCCAATACTTACAATAATCTATAGTTGTAAGAATGAACATATGTCCTATCAATGATGGTGGGTTTACTAGACCAATAAAATCTAGCCCTTACTTTGTAAAAGGGTGTACATCAAACACTGGTTGTAATGGCATCATCAGATGTCTTTCTCTATTAGCACTAGTTTGACAAATGTGGAAAGTATGTTCATGTTCAAAAGTGTCCTTGAAGATTGTAGGCCAAAAATAACTTGATCTTAAAATCATATGAGTTGCAGCCTCTACTGAACCATATCCTGTACCATACTTATCATGAAACTACTCCAAAACCTCTTTTACTTCTCATCCCAAAAACTTTAGGTAAATTGTTTCGTAGTTACTTTTATATAGTTTTTTATTTTGTAGCATATAAGATTCACACTTCATTTTGAGACTTCTAAACTAGGAACTATTCATCCAATTGGGGTATTGATTTTGTAAAAGATAGTAAATAATATCCTAGTTCCAAACATCTATTATTATACCTTGATCAATATCAACTTGAGATACTATAATCTTCATTTGATCTTCTATGTTGGTTTAATCATCAAACCTAAATTTCTTCTCATCCTCAATCTAGTTATCAGCTATCATTTTTTTATAATCCTTGTCCTCTCACTAACTTTATTGGTTGAATCTCTAAATCAAACTCTTCAATTATTTCCATCCATTTTCCTTATCTTTCACCGAATTCATTTTGCATCAGTAATGTCTTAACCATAGGATTAGGCACAATTGCATACACCTTACTCCTTAATATATAGTGGTGGAATTTCTTGGCTACCTTTATCAAAGAAAAAGATTTTTTATCAAGATTAGAATAATTCAACTTAGCATTCTTTAGAGGAAAACTCATAAAAGCAATGGGCCTTTCTTCTTCTTTATCTTTCTTCTACATAAGAATTCTAACACATGAATGCTCTAAAGCAAAAGAGTATATTTTAAATGCCAATTTGAAATTTGGGCTAACAAGTACTAGAGCTATAGAAATAGCCACTTTGATGTCCTCAAATGATTTCTTGATTTCTAGAACCCATTATATTTTTTCTCCCTTTTTGAGTAAATCAGTAAGGGGTGAACTATCTCTACAAATCCACTTATAAACTTCCTCACAAAATTTATCTACCCAAAGAAAGATTTGAGTTCTTTACAACTATGTGAAGGTGACAACTTTAGAATGGCTTCAATTTTATCAATATTAATGTAGATTTTGGCTTTGGAGATAATATGACCCATGAGCTTTGTTTTAGTGACCCCAAATGAACATTTCTGGGATTAAGTGATATGCCATATTTGTAGTATCTATTGAACACTTGTCTTAAATCATCAAAGTGAGATTTTTGATCCTTTGAAAAGATAGTCAAGTCATCCATGTATATAACTATATATTTATTGATTAGTCCCTTGAAAGCTTCATCCATGGCTCATTGAAATGTAGCTACTATGTTGATCAATCCAAAAGGCATTCTTCTATATGTGAAAGTCCCCCATTTTATCATGAAAGCAGTCTTCAACCTATCTTCTTCATTGACCATCACCTAATTATATCTAGAATATCCATCTAAGAAAGACATCATCTTAGAGCCATTGACAATTTGTATTACTTCATCAAGTGAAGGTAAAGGGTAATTGTCCTTTTGAGATGCTAGATTCAAATTGCAAAAATCCACACAAAGGCAGATTTCTCTAGTATTTTTCCTTACTGGAAACTAGGTTAGCCACCCATGTAAAATGGTGTATTGGGAAGATAATCTTAGCATTGAGAAACTTATTAACTTCCTTCATTATCAATAGTTCAATAATGGGATTAAAAAGTATTTTCCTTTGTTGGAAAGGCTTGGCATCTAGCTTCAACGGGATGTCATGTGTAATGAGCTCAGGATCATATGTTTTGAGTTCTTCATAACTCCAAGCAATGACATCTTTATACTCCCTATGTAATTGGAGCATATCTTTCCTTTCTTGAGCATTGCATGCTTTTCCAAACCTTACCATTTTTGGATCCTCATCATTACCCAGATTATACAAATCGCATTCTTCGATCCCTTTTTCTTTAACCATTCTCCTATTAAGTGTTGATTCATCATGATAAAAAATGTGCTCCAACTCAACCATTCCCTTAGGAATAATTTTGGTTTTCAAATTGATAATCTCATCCTCGTCTTCAATTTCTTCCTCCTCAGGTTTTTCATCTGAAGTGTCATCAATCTGTTGCCCCTTAAAAGGGCCATTGCACATGATAAACTCGAGTATGTGTTGGTCATCCTAGAATACTTGGATGTTTTTTATGTTGTCAAGGATAGATGGAGCAGCAACTAGCTCTACTAAAAATCTTTTCAATTTTGTTCTCTCGATGGGTTGTAATATGCTAGCTAAAATTGCCAAGGCATCTGCTACCATTTTTCTCCTTCTAGGGATAGACCTTATGTTCAAAGCTTCAAACTCATCCTTTAGATCCCATGCTCTCTTTTAGTAAGTGAGAAATCTTATATCATTAAAAGAACAAATTGATTTTACTTATCTGGTCACCATCTGGGAGTCTCCTTTGATTATGAGAGCTTTGGTTCTCTTCTCTAATGCAAAGAGAAGTCTACAAATCAAGGCTTTGTACTCTGCAACATTGTTAGTACATCTGAATTATAATCAATATGCTACATAGAAGACCTAGCTTTTGGGTTGATTAACTCAATACCTACACCAACTCCTAATTTTCACTTGGAGCCATCAAACTAGAGTGTCTAGATTAGATCTTCTTTGGGTTTCCTAGATTTATGTATGTCCATTTGTAGCTTTTCTTTTACTTGAACCTTAAAGTATTGTTTCTTGGGAATCCATTGTAATCTCTCATAGGGTGGACTTGATTATTTTCCATTGTCACTTCTTGATATAGGGAGCATATTTTTCTCTTGTTTATCCTAGATTTCCCCAATTAATTCTATAATTTTCTCCATTCTAGTCTTGGGATGAATGACTACTAAAGTCCAACCTTGACCTTTTATGTAACATCTCCTTCTTTGGACCTTGATTATTCCTGGTGGAGAAGAAGACAAACCTCCACCATCTGAAGAAGTATCACCATTTGATGTATTGAGATCTTCAATTTCCTCTCCAACTATTTCCACAAATTTAGATATGTTTGTGGTGCTTTGATTTTCTAGGGGTACTTCTTTTGGAACCTTTCCACTTTTTTTTCCCATTATCTACATTAATACTTTAGCAACTAATTCTTGGCAATGTGAACATTCAAAAAATCCTTGAAGTAGAAAAATATTGGGGTCAACTTCTTCTCCTAAACATTGTAAGTTGGCTACAATTTTGTCTATAAACAGTGTTACAATCTCTTGCTTTAGGATTGGAATCATGGATCTTCCATCTTGATCATCTGATATTTTAGTTGAAGTTATATCAAAAACCATCACTTTGTAAGAGCCTAAATTAGATTGTAAGAATGCCACCTCATTTCGTGCATTGTATTTTGTAATATCTGATTATTCAATCCTTTCTGATGATAATAAAAAAGGGAGGCACCTCAACCTTGTCTTTAATCATAGTTGGCATGGCCTTTGAAGCATTGACCTATTGAGATATTATCTTTTGAGGAACAATATTCATATTATAGGGTGCCTTTGTATGATTGAGACTTTTCATCGGTGCCTCTCACTGATGAGGATAGTTTTACAACATGTCAAACATTGACATGTTGGCCTTTGTTTGTTTCAAATATTCCACCACACTATACTTTTTAGTAGACCATGTGGGATTTCTTAGGATTGTAGGCACATTTCCTTGATTTTGATTTTTTTGTTCTCCATACGAGGGTTTGATAGGTACTAGATTATTAGTTTCTCTTAGCTTTGGAGGAGTTGGTTGTAATGTGGGAGGAATACCATTAGTCATGGGTTTCTTTTAACTTCACAAGTTGTAGGTATTTTTATTATTATTCTAGAAGGCAAACATTTATTTAGGTTGAGTATCTAGTTCTAGATTGAATGGAACAGAAAATTCTTCATTGGTTGGTCATTTCGTTCTTGTGTTTTTTTAAGAACCATAGGATTCTAGCATCATGGCATTGAATTGCATGGGGAACTCATTACTATTTCCCATTGGATTTTGATTTACTTTCTGATTTCCACTATAATATGAGCCATCATCATTTGGTACATTTTGATTATTGTCATATTGATTGATGTTCACATATTGGGCATTGTTGTTGTTATTGTTTGTAGGAATATTTCTATTATTTGGATGGGTATTCCATTGTCAATTCTATATTTGGAACCCATTGTTGCAATCAAGAGGATTAGAGTTTTTTCCTCCATTGTTGCTTTCATTGAAATTCCTATTGTAGTTTTGAATGTAATTGTTTTTATTGTAGGGACCAGGATTTGTTCTCTAAAAGTTGTTATTTTGTCCTTGTGACAACCTCAACTAGGTCAACTCATTAATGGTTTGAGACATGGTCTTCTTCATTTGACCAAGCTTAGATGCAATGTTGTTTTCTATTTCTAAGGATGTTGCTACCTTTTTCTCAAAGAAAGCAAATTTTGGAGGTTCATATCCTAGGTATGTTAAAGTTGGAACTTGTGGAGTAGGTTTCTATTGTAATGGAGTTGGATTCACTGGTATGAACTAGCTAGGCATTCGTGGTGCTCCAACATGATACGTTGGTATTGTAGTAATAGCTTGTGTTGGGGGCATCAATCCTCCTCCATCAAGATTTTTTTGGTTCATGAAAGTAATTTATTTTGAGAGGACTTTATCCAATGTGTTGATATTTACTGCAGGAAGTCTCCTTAGAAAAATAGCAGTGAGATGGTCCATAGAATTCAAATAAATCTGAATAGCAACTTCAACTGGTATAGTGTATGGTGTTTCCAACTTATGGTAGGCCATATGAAAGCAATGACTAAAGCATGAAACCATTTTGGTTGGGTCTCTTTTGATTGATATGAATTTGTGATGTATCACAACTAAGTTGATGAAAGTTTTCAATTGTTTTGAGAACAATTTTTTTTAAGCATCCCAATCTTCGATGCATCCCGGTAGTAAGTTAACATATCAATTAAAGACAACTTCTCCCAATGAGTATGGGAATAAGTGAAGAACCACATTTTCATTAGCAATCTACTTTTGGTTGCAAATTTCCTTGAATACCTTGATGTGATCTTTAGTTGTTCTTATCTCTCCATAGATGAACCTTGGGCAAAACTTCTTAGGATTCTTAGGAAGATCATTGAGTACTCTTGTCAAGTTGATCAGTGAGTCTACAACATTTCCAAAAACACCATTGGTGGAGGATTTTATGGAATGACAGGTGGTTGTTTTGGAGGTAAAACTAAGGAAGATGATGAAATGTTGAATGTAAGTGAGAGAATTTTGGGAAATCCTTTATCACTATGACACTTATGGAAAATGTGAGAGTTTTAAGAACTCTAGTTCACTATCTGAAGATCTTAAAGCTCACTGAAATGAGGATGTTGGATCAAGATCTTCTAGTTCTTGTCAATTCTAGAAACATTGCACTGCTACAAAAGCACACTTTCTCAAAAATATGGTGCACATTGTGCACCTTCAGACAATGATAGTTCTAAAAATTTTATGAACTTGGAAAAATGAAAATTTTTAAAATTGCAAGTTTTTTTTTTCTATTCCAAATGCTCAGTCCCTCTTTCTAGTGGCACTTTTATTGAGATTTCATTTTTCATGATGCTTAATGGTACGAATCCTTTCAAACTCTTCTCTTGAAAAGATGATCTAGGATCAACTCCAAGGTTCGAGGCAATCTTGCAACCTACTGGAATCCACTCAGTTGAAGAGGCCTTTGCTGGTTCGTACCAATTTTAGATAATATGATAAATCTACTTGTTGTTTCAAAATTAACCACACAAAAAGAGATATGTTTTTGGTATTTTCTATTTTTTTAAATGAATACAATCTAATAATGCAACTATATGAATTCCTAATTTAAACAAGAGTTAGCAAAGTGAAAAACAAAGATAAGGTAACGAGAGCTAAAAGAAAATAACATGAAAGGGAAATTCCTAATGGACATAAACCACAGTAACAACACGTTTGTGAGTAAAATCGTTAAAAAGATTATGTAACAAACCAATGAAAGTAGCAACAATAGTTCCTCAAATCTACTAATGCAATCATCAATAGAAACTTAGGAAAACTAAAAGTCGTTTCACTTATAATCAAATCACAAGGCTAGGGAATGTGCACTCATACGAGATGAGAAGCTATGTAGGAAAAAAATGGGTGATCTCTTCTACAACTCTATATGTTAGTGGAATTTGTCAACACGTGGAAAACACCAAAACTAAAAATATCACACAATCAAATCAACACAAAAAAACTATTGGCCCCATTATTATCATGAACAAGAATCCACAAAAATAACACACTTTGGAAAGAATAACTACACTCAGAATGAGAGCACCAAAAACATATATTATTTCATCAAAATATCGGCTTGGAATACATGTTACAATCCTAAATTTATAAGAAATTATCTCCTCAATTTGTGTTGAGAGTGAGAGATCTCTTTATGAAAACATATGTTTCTAAACTAATAAAACAAATCTATTTATATACAAATTGACTCTCTAAAAGTTGCTAAGTAAGACTTCACCCTTGTTTATATCAATTAATGGGTGCATGAGCCTTTACATGTCTTTAAACAAATAAAGCATGAGAAAATAAGAAGAAGGAAGTTATCAGATGATGTAGGAGTCTTTGGAGATGCAAAAAATAGAAGCTCAACCTTCTTTGGATGTTTCTAGGAGTTATACTATAGTTAGAATGCATTTTTGGTGTATGGAAAGCTCTATATCTGGAACTGTCAGTTAACTATCAGTGCACCTCTAAATTCTCAAAAAAAAAATTGGTGCAACTTTGGAGAAGTGCACCTTTGGAGAGGCATACCTTGCACACCTTTGGAGAAGTGCACCTTAATGATATATTCAAAAACTACAAGATTTTCCCAAGTGTCAAAACTGAAATTCTAGCTGTTGGGTTTTCTTCCCCTTCATACCAGAGCTATGTCTAGATATTTTCTCTTGAATTTCTCTATGATCTCTATCACTTGGGTTACATTTGAAAAATCCAAAGCATCATACTTATTTTCTAATATTTTTTGATAGTTTCCCACTTCTATGTGAGTCTCTACAAAGTCTCTAAGCATTACATCCAATTCTAGGAATGCCTCCTCTATCTTAAATGCTTGTCTAATGTCTTAATTAGTAAAAGCTTATTCAAAGGTCTTCCAAAATTATTTGACAACTATTTGCATAGAAAAGAGTTTATTCCTTGACTCATTTTTAAAAATATCAAGGAAAGCATCACTGTAATACTTCACAACTTCCAAAATCTTCTCTTGGGTTTGATCATTGAGCTTATGAATATCCACATGTAATGTCTCCATTATGTTATTACCAGTAGCAATCTTCTTGATCCAATCATCTATTTTATCTAATTCATCCCTCGTAAATACATCCATGAGCATACAATACCTCTGGCACTTTATTGATTATAATACATGAAGATCCTTACCCTGGGTATGTACCTCATCTATTAATCCAAAATCCTAGGTCAGTATAGAAACTAGCCTATCTACGTTATTTTTCATATGGTGCAATAGTTCAAGGTTTCCTTGTATTATTTGCACACTTTTTTCCTCAAAAATTTCCCACCATTGTTGGCATGCCTTCAAAAATGGATCCAATTGTACACCTGCATTCTCACTCCTATCAATTGTTGAAGCTAAAGTTTCCTTAGGTTTATCAAGGTCTAATGGACCAACTAGTTCATCCAAATAGCCTTTTAGAAGCTCATTTTATTTTTGGAGCCTCATTAATTTATAGTCATCTTTTTCCAAGCGGTTAAACACTTTTTTAATTCTTGTGGTGACCATCAATTTAGTTGTGTCCATAGTTGGCTTTCCAAGAAAGACATCTTTAATTTGTTAGTCATTTATGGTTAGATCTTTAGTATATGCATGTAGAGGAGGGATGGGAATGTGAGCAAACAAGTCTTGTTTGTAGTTCCTCATAATAAAGGCAAATGTACATGCATCACCCTTAGGTAGCTCAGGTTTCTTGAGGGCTTCAACTAATTCTTTCATTCCCTCATCCTCACTACAATATAGTTGCCTTTTATGCCTAACCATCACCTCTTTACTCAACCATCTTGGACTAGTTTCCATTAGAGACTTAGATGAATAAGGGGTTTTTTCTACTAGACCCTTTCCCTTATTACTCCTCTTCAGAGTCCTTTCTTTCTATAAGGGATCTACAAGAAGCATACCTATTTCTATTAGGTCCATAGTGTTGGTCTTAAAATGGTTTTGACATTTTAATGTCAACATACTTAACCACTTTCTACATTGAAGCTGAGTACACTATGTATGTGCCAAGTCAGAATTCCAACAAGTGCTGAGTGACTTTAGGTGTCAAGCATTATACAGGTGCTGAGTAATATATAGGTGTCAAGTCACAATTGATGTCGAGAAAGTTAGAATGCTACATATGCTAAGTAAGCCAGAGTCATACATGTGCTAAGCAAGATAGAATGCAATAGATGTCGAGCAAAATAGGATAGTATATGTGCTAAGCACCAATAGTCCAGTATGTGCCGAGTAACACAAAATCAACATATGAGTTTGTGACCTCAAAAACTTAGATGTAAATCATTTTTGGAGCCTGCATAGAAGGATTTTGAAGGATGATAAGGATATTGAGCTTGGAGAGAAATTTGAAGATTTCTAGCATGCAACTACCAAGGGATCCAGCTCAAATTGAGAAACATTTTGCCCAATCGCTTCACACTCAAAGAGAGTTAGTTGCATTAGAAAGTGAAGAGGCCAATATAAAGGCCAAATTAATGCAAATTCAATCCTCCATAACCCCACATTTGGAGGTCCTCCACAAATAGCAAGTCTATGCTGAAATTGTCTTAAAGAAAGATCCTAATCTTTCTACATTAGATGGATTTGTACATCTTGCTGCAGAGACTGTCATCTAGCACAAGTCACTAGACATTGCTTTGGAGAATTGGTATGTAGCTCTGAAAAATAATAATGGAGGTAAATAGAAAATTTTTGGCAAAATATGGTATTACTTCTTAGAGCCCTTTGACATAAGTGTCAAAAAGGGGGAGAAATAATAAGGAAGATAGGGGGAGAAATAACACTAAGAAAGATATATCTAAGGGGGAGAATACTAGGTTTTAATTACATTCTTTCATGGGGAGAAATAATGTTTTGAGGGAAATATAAAGAAAACTAGCAAGTACAGACAGAGTTGACAAAACTACTCAGCACATAGGTACAGAGTAAAGACAAAGAGCATCAGCCACATCTAGCATAGAATTTTTGGGTACAAGGATGAAATAGCACAATCAACTTAAGGAAGTTATAAGGTATTTTTGAAAAAAAAATTGAAATTTTCTACATATGCAAAATAGATTGGATAGGGTACTCATAAGGATAGATTAGTAATGATTAGTTAAATGTTTTTAATACTCATGTCAAAGGAGGAGATTTATGGTTTTGGCATTTGAGTGTCAACACACTTAACCACTTTCTATATTGAAGTCAAGTATACTATGTATGTCGAGACACAATATGTGTCGAGTCAAAATTCCAATAGGTGTTGAGTGACTTTAGGTGTTGAGCATTATACAAGTGTCGAGTGATATATTGGTGCCAAGTCATAGTTGATTTTAAGCAAGTTAGAATGCTACATATGTCAAGTAATCCAGATTCATACATGTGCCAAGCAAGATAGAATGCAATAGATGTTGAGTAAAATAGGATAGTATATGTGTCGAGCACTAGTAGTCCAGTATGTGCCGAGTAACACAAAATTAGCATATGAGTTTGTGACCTCACAACCTTAGATGTAAACTATTTTTGGAGTTGACATAGAAGGATGATAAGGATAAGAATGAATCTATTATATTTCCTATGCAATCATCATGCAACCAATCAAGAAATGGAGAAGGCATGCAACCAATGAGAAAAATCCAAGGAATGAGTAGGAACTCAAGATTCAATATGGATCGTAGATCCATACCTAACCCTAAGTCTATGAAGTCTTTATATGGAGGCTTACACCCCATGATTTTATGTTGTTGGATAGAAGTTAAGGAAGATGGTAAGCAGATAGTAAATTGCAGAATAGGGCAAACAACAAGGGCATCATAGACTTAGTGAATTGATCAAAAATTACATATCTAGTTGATTAGAATAGAACAAGGGATACAAATATATATCAAATCAAGAAAGGATCACATTAGAGTGAGCAGATGAAGTGCCTAAAATCAGCAATTGAAGATTGTAAGCAATCAGGTCAAAAAATTTCTAATACTCTCTAGCAATTGTATTAGATAGTGAAAACCCTATGTTGATAGGTTAGCTTAACAACTATTTTGTAGATCCTTTGAAGAGGTGATTAAATCCTTTAACAGGGTGACACTTCATGTAAAGTGTTTGTAAATCCTTTAACCAAGTCACTATTGACATAGTGTAAAGCCTTTAATAGGGCAAGCCTTTCACAGGGAAAATCATCAGAAGAGGTCAAACAACTATTGTTGTAGTAATTTTTGTGGGTATCATCCCCACCCCAGTTTTACCTCCTTATTCCTGGAGGGTTTCTGGGTTACCAAATCTAGTGTTATGTGTGTCAATGCATGTGTTTGCTATATATTTATTTAATATGTTTACATGTAAACAGTTTACTTTCAGTTATTTGTTTTAAAGGAGTTGAAAAGGCTAAAGTGTGGTACTTCTGATTCACCCCTCCCCCCCCACCACCCTCTTAGAAGTACTCTTCCCATTTTGAATATTTCAACACACAGTCCTTACCTTTGTATCATGAGAAGTTTTTTGAGGTTCTTCATATATTTTCCCCTCTTCTGATACTTCATTAGCTAGTCTTTGTTTTGGCTCCTCTTCCTACATAGCTTGTACTTGTTCTTCATTAACGAGAGGGAAAGGAGTGGCTAAACCTTTATCCATTAAAGATAAATCTTAACCTGGTGAAGGTGGGGCACCTAGAGGTCCTTGTGGAGAAGGTGGAAATTAACTCCAATCTTGTCCTAAAGGTTGATTTGTTGGTGTATCCCTTATCTTGTCACCTATGAGTTTAGTACCTACAAGCATGAAGTCAAAATATGACATCTTAAATACATCAGCTCCTTGGTCCTCTTTCTCATCAATCCATTGTTTTAGTTCATCCTCTGAGGTTGTAACCTGAATAGGTTGTGTAGGAATAGATGGCGGTATTACAGTAGAAATCCTTCTTCATTCTGCCTCGGTATCCCTAGCTAGACAATTCCTCTAACTCAAGGGAAGGTTATCCTCTTCATCTTCTTCATCCTCTTCAACTTCTTCAAGAATAGTTTCTAGAACTAAAGGAATATGAATAACCTTGCTTTTCACTTTCTGCCTTCTAGTCATTTTTATTGGAGTCTTAGCCTTTTTCCTATTAGGAGTTTATTGAGAGGCTTCTACTTCTTGAACATTTGGGGACATCTCTTCTTTTTCCTCTTTAGGTCCTTATTCCTATTCTAGTGGTGGCACTTGTAGATTATATTGAGCTTGAGTGGCTTCTTGGGCTTGAGTTTCCCCTTGGGCTTGAGTCCCTTCAACTTTGTGCTCAAATCATTGAGGAGAAACTCTTTTCCTTTTATTCTTTCCTTTTTGTGCCTTGGAGTATCCAACTTCCCTATCAAGCTAATACATTATTTTTGACCTAATTAGAGATTGGGTTGTGAATGTTGGTACTATAACTTTCACCCCTCTTCTCTTTACTAGGTGGGTTGTGGCCTATAAGACAATAATTTTAGGAATTAGGTCCAACTTGAATGGCTTCTTAATCCATTCCTTTGTCAATTGGGTAATATGCCTCACCCTGTGATTGATATCTTTATTTTCTTCTCTATAAATTTTTGCATTCATGATCATTCAATCGTATATCTTATCTTGATTATATAGGGGATCTAAGACCTCTTCAGTGTCTTGTTGAACTACCTTCAATGGGACCTTTATTTTCAAGGCACCACCTACCAAATAAAGATTCATCCTACAATAATTCCTTATCCAGATATTGTAGTCACCTATTGCATTCATCCAATGATCCTCTATGGCATCTTCATGTTTAAATTGTTTGCCTACCAAGTATTGAACCCTACTAATATTGTCAAAACATGGACAAGGGGAGTTATATTCCTCAAAGGGATATTGATCTCATTCTAAATAAAAATTCATGATATCTTTCTTTTACCTGACTCCAAATGGACCTATGGTGATAGGCCATATCTAGGTCTTCTTATGATGTTTTCTCACTTTGTGATATGTAGATGTGAGTTGTCATGCAATCTCCAACAAAATGAATCTATCACATGGATACTTAGAGATCTTCTTAGGATTTATAGTTGTACCCACTACCCTTAGGTAGGTGAATGTCTTGAATTGGATGTAGTAGGCACCTATTTCTAAAATGTGTGTTGTTGCCTCTACTTACATTCTTTTTTCATAATCACCTTCAATGAATCTAATGATTGCAAAAATGAAAGCATCATTCACTATCCTATATTCTTTACTTTTATCTAATAGCTTTTTCTTCACTAGCTGGGGGTATACCACATAAGGCCAAGCATCAACATCTTGCATGCTTCATGTCTTAAACAACCCTGGGTATTTCATAGTCCTTGGTGCTAATAGATATACCAAATATAATGTCATATAGAATATGGAGTCAGTTTTAATTACCACCAATTGTTCATCTAGATTCTCACTAAGTATTGGGGCCCAATCATTTGGCATTTTAGCCATTCTCATGGTTTCAAGGAAATGTACCATCCAAGTTTTCAAGTACCCTACTACTAATAAGCCCATAATCCTACTAAAAATCACAACGGAATATTTGATGTCATCCTTCATATACCCTCTATTCATGTCAACTTTTCTAGCTTTTCATCCTACAGGTGTCCTATCAATCAAATATGATGATTGAATAATCATAGTAGCTTCCTATTCATGACCCTTATACCACCCTTTTGCTTTATGATAAGTCAACCTAATATATTGATATGCCCTTGGAAGATGGAATACTTTCTCGATGTTCTTTGGCCTTAGATCCAAGACAATCTATCCTATTATGCTCTTCACAACTCTCTCCTCTAAAACATAATTCTCCACTAGGCCATAACCAACTCTGAAGATTGCATTGATATAGAGTGTGAAGTCATGTTTACCAATCTAGATCTAATAAGTGTAAAAATTATTGGGGATCTCTCATTTGGCTGATTGTAGAGTACTAAGAATGTATTCTAGTCAATATGACCTTAGTGTCTCGAATCTCTAGATGAACATTCTAGAAGCATGATTTCGATTGGATACCTTGAAACTTAAAGACCACGAGTTCTGAGGCAATCTTTTATATGAGTGAGTATGAGGAGGAAGCCATTATATCTACAAAAAAAAGACATAAATTAGTCTAGAAAGTGGAAAATACAATCCTAAACAAACCCTAATTAGTGAAGAAAAAACCTAGAACCTTAAAACATCACAAAACCCTCAAAAAACCTCATTTTAGCCTCTAATAGGTAGTTTTTTGGTGCACCTTTTCATCAAAGGAAACCAAAAACTAAGGGTACACACATGCACACCTTGTCCTTTATTGTGCAAAAGATATAAGTGTACTAACAGGGTGCGCACATGTGTACCTTGAGGGGTGCGCACATACTGCCAAGGTCTTTGCTTCATTGTTTTGTAAGATGCACATATGTGCATGTTACACTTAGGTGTTAGTTTTAGTTTTTTTAGGTTTTATGAATAAAAGTATGCACCTTGCACACCTTGGATAGGTGCACAAGGTTGTTAGGAACCTGTGTGTTCCTTCTGTTTATTTTGTTAGAGTAGTGTTGTTGGATGCATATGCTTTGTAAGTCGTCCCGTAAGTATATTTTATTATCCCACATGCATAGGTAGTATTACTTTTCTAGATCGTACTCATTATATTAGAATAGGTTGAGGCCCTTGATGGGCACGGACGAATTTATTGTATTGAGCTTGCTCAAAGGAGGTTACCCCCTCGAAGTGGCCTGCGATCAGTAGATTCATTCTGAGTTCTGCTATCACTTTGTATTCTGTTATTTCGAGCATTCTCACGATATTGCTATAAGGAGGTTCCTCACAAAGGTGCACACATTTAGTGTTTTTTAATTTGGTGTATGTATGTAGATCTAAAGATAGCACACCTCTATAGGTGTGGAGGTGCCCTCTCAGAGGTCTCAAAGAAAAAAGTGAATGTAGAAGTGGGATGAGGCCCCAAGATTTTATTGGCCTAGGAAGGAGTGCATCCTTTGGGGGTGCACACTTGTGCATGTGCGTAGGTGCACACTTCCAAAGGGAAGTGCTCCTACATTAAGGCACCTAGTGCATGAGTGCACCTTGGAAGGTGTGCATTTGCACTCGGTGCACTAGTGCACACCTTTCCCTCTTAAAATCATAATTACACTTAAAAACTTCAATTTTTGACAACTAGGTTTTTTAGGAAGAAATCCAAGCTAGACTCAGACACCAAATAAAACCCCAAAAAGACTTAGACCCCATACTAGGGGTCTAGAAAAACAATAACTCTACTAGGGGGTCCCCATTTCTCTTAAGAAATTTGACATGCATTGTGAAACCACAACAATATTAAAGATGTTGATGAGAAAACCCTTATAATGGCCCAATTAGTTCATATTGTAGAAAAAATTAATAATGATGATATAGAGGCAAATGAGAAGTTGATGTAGTGGTTTTAGAAAAAATTTGTGGGGAAAGTGTCAACTGAAGTTGCAATAAGGCAAGTTGAACTTTCTAAACTTGTAAATAATTTAGAATAACTTTTAAAGAATATCCATACTTTTTATAAGACATTATGTGATGTACCACATTTTAAAAAGGACATTCAAGATCAAATAGAGAGGTTACAATTAGATTTAAAATATATTGCACATTCTTTGAACATGGACTAAAGTTCAAGTTCTATTCATTATAATAAATTGATATTTGCCTAAGGTAGATTAGTAGAACTATAAGCTATAGAGTTGTAAGGTAGATTAGAGTTGACATGAGAAAAGGAGGTAGAACAAAGAGATTCAAATTTCTCTACTACTTATAGTATGGTTTAGCTAGCAATATTGCTATAGATCAAAATTCAAGTGTTGGAATATGTTAGAATGAGTTGTGATAATGCATTAGCAATGATTATACAAATTCATAAATCGTTTTTGGACAAATATGGCTTAACTCCATCATGACAGCAGTCATGAGTGATAAAAATAAGGGATAAATGGAAATGGATATGATCAAAGGTATGAACAACATAAATTGTGATTATTTAATCATGTAATGTGATGTATACTTAGTTTTTGAAGTCAAGAGTTTGCCAACGGTCATGTATATATGTTGAACATGTTATACATTTTGAAGTCTTTATGAAGACCAAGTCATAGTCTAAGGGGGATTACTGTTTCTCTATTTTGTACTATAATTTTTTGATCATGAAAAATTATTTTTGCCACTAATGTCAAAAGGGGAGATTGTTGATCCCTAACCCTTATTGTCTATTAATGTCAAATACTTAGTTATTGATAAGGAAGATTTTGTTGGCCATCACTATGACCAAACCATCCTACTAAAGTCAAGAATTATATAGTATACAATTTTATTTTAGTTGAAGCCAAGCTCTATAATTATTGCCAAGAAAGTCTATGGTCACCAAGTACTCCTATGAATATTGAGCTATTTAGAAGTTTATGCTGGGTATATAGCTACCAAGTCATACAGTTCAAGCCAATTAGATAGAAGCCAAGGGACAATAAGAATGTTATATATGAATGAGCATCAAAATGTTCATATGCCAAGTAAACCAATTTTGGTAAGTTTTTTTAAAATAACACAAATATTAAGGTAAAAAAAATAGCTAACTTGAATACATGATTTAATGATCAAGGAGTAAATCAAGAACTTGATTACACATTTTTTTAGGATCATTAATCCCAATGCATGGTGATCAACCAATCACAAAAATGGAAAGTCTTAGAAACAATAGTCCACCAAGATAACTGAGGGGGGTGGGGGGTGAATTAGTTATTTGATAATTAAAACATTTATCTTCTTTAAACAAACTTAGCCATTCAACCAAAGAAAACAACAACATGATAAAAATGCACATAGACAATTACACCAAATATGTTGACTAGGGAAACACTTGATTAGAGGAAAATGCTTGTAGGAATGATGGCCACAAGATGATGTACTAATATAAATATTCTTTGTTAGAGGATGGACCCTATTAGGAGTCTATTACAACATTTAGTACATAGAATCCCTATTAGGAGAATTTGAGTCTCTATTAGGAGATTCCAACCCTGTTAGGAGTTGTAGTACAATGTATGCAAGATGAGCCCACTACCCCAATATGAAATTTCAACTACAAGAAGATTTCATTGCTAAACCATGCAATTTACTATTATGTTCTCCTTTCCTTTGTTCTATAAATCAAACCAATCAATGCCAAACCTTGTAGACTAAGTCATGAACCTCGGATCCTAATATTAAACCTCAAATCACTCAGCAAAACCTTGGCAATGAATTTTCCTTCACTTCCGCTCTACTTTTCTCAACTTTTCATTCTACTCTTACTGTTGCTTATCATCAATCATAAAATCATATCATTCCATACCATGATAAAGAAAAATTTCCTTTCTTTATATCAATTCCTTAAAAAAATTACCTAAGTCAGCTATTAGACCTTATCAATTAATTATTATAAGTCCTCACTAAGAACATGTTACACTTAGTAATAACATAAATCTTTCACCTTGAAACTTGAATAACTTTCTATCCATGCAATATTATGACCAAAAAACTTAGCCACATCATCAATAACATGTCTTCTTCATGTCATCAACCTTGATTCTCAAAATATGAACTCTACTAAGAGATATAAAAAGTTTACTAGAACATGCCTCTATAAACTCTATCTCTAAACAAACATCACTAAAACTTACATAACTTCTTCTAGACTTGTCCTTTCTTCTTCTGACATTAACTACACATACTAAATACTTAGAAGTATCTCTCATAACATCAATGACAAACTTATTCATGAATGTAACATACCATCATTACAATACTCCCCTATAATAATATCATCAAAATTCATGCTTCCAACAATCTCCCCCTTTGGCATTGATGGTAACATAGATTAAAAACATCTAGTTCCAAGAATACCAACAAAATGTTGTTCAACTTCAAATCCTCTTCATCAATCATTCTCCCTCATTGATATACCTCAATGTTCTTTCTATCAAAATGTCATTCCATGTTACGGTCATGCCAAACTACTCCAAATGTCATTCATACTGCTTTACCATGTTATCTTTCATACCAAAATTCTCCCCCATTGACATCAATGTCAAAGGTTTTAGAAACTAACTTTACCACATCAAACTTTGTGACAATTAATTCTCACTTAGCTTGACTTTCAATAGACACTATTCAAAACAACATCCAACAAGAGTCCTAGATGACTCTGTCCATCATAGATACTCCCCCATATAGGAAGCATTTGTATTTAGCCAGACAACAATGGTGATCTATTACACTAGACTGATGCACTCTTGCATCTTCTACTCTGATGTAGGAAGGGGCATAACCTCAAGCATACCTCACAAATACTTGAAAGTCTTTTTGGGAAGAGGTTTAGTGAATATATTTTTATTCTTCTCTTTAGTGCTCACATACTCCAATATGATTTCCTTTTCTACAACTTTCTCTCTCAACGTATGATACTTAATAGAAATTTCCTTGGTCTTAGAATGCAACATTGGATTCTTAGACATATTTACCATGCTTATATTGTCACAATGTATGACAACAATTTCATTGATTTCTATCCTTATATCCTTTAGCATCTACTTCATCCAAAAGACTTGATTGCAATTATTTGCTGCTGCAAGATACTCTACTTCCACTATACTTTGTGATGTACAATCCTACTTCTTGCTTAACCAAGAAACCTATCTTTCTCCAAGAAAGAAGGCTCCACTACTAGTGCTTTGTTTGTCATCCATACTGCTTGCCCAATGTACATCAATATAAGCACTTAGAGTGAAATCATTAGATCTATCATACCATAATCTAAACTCAGATGTTCCTTTTAGATATCTAAATATCCTTTTGACTACTACATAATGTGCTTCTCTAGGATCTACTTGGAATATTGCAACAATTTTAATTGCATTTTCTATATCTGGCCTTGTGTGAGTCAGATATTGCAATCCTTTGATCATAGATATGTACTTCTTCTACTCAATAGTAGGTGTCTCATCCTTTGTAGATAACTTGTGTCTAGTTACCATAGGTATTCCAATGGGTTTTCATGTTTCCAAACTAAACCTTTTCAGTAAATCCTTCGAGTACCTAGTCTAAGAAATAAAGATTCCTTCTTTATGCTATACAATCTACAATCCTATGAAACATTTCATCTCTTCTATCATACTCATTTCAAATTCTTTCTTCATCTCTTCAGAAAACTTCTCACTTTCTTCATTATTTCCACCAAATATGATATCATCAACAAATATTACCAAAATCATCAAACCATCATCAATTTCTTTCCAATATAGATTATTGTCTGCCATACCTTTTTTATCTCCAAGTTTTGCCAAATGTTTGTCCAACCTTGCATATGAGGTTCTAGGTTCTTGCTTCAATCCATACAATGCTTTCCTTACTTTGCATACTATGTCCTTGTTGTTTGTCAAAGGACATCCTTCAGGCTACTCAATGTATACTTCTTCTTTAAGCTCCCCATTCAGAAATGCTAACTTGATATCCATCTGATATACTTTGAATATCTTTTTTGCTACACATGCTAAGAATAATCTTAATGCTTCTATTCTAGCCACAGGATCATAAGTTTCCTCATAATCTATCCCTTCTTGCAGAGAGTAACCTTTACATACCAATCTTGCTTTGTTTCTTACAACTGTGCCTTGTTCATATTTTGTTTCTGAATACCCATTTAGTTCCTATCACATTCTTGTCTTCTAGTCTAGGGCCAATTCTCATGTCTCATTCTTTACTATCTAATCCAATTCCTCTTTCATGGCTTGTTTCTAATAATCATCTTTACATACTTCATCTACATTCTTAGGGTCCACTTGAGATATCAAGCATAGTTCCTCATTTACTCTACTTCTTGTCATCACACCTTTGTCTTTTCTTCTAGTGATCTGCTCAGATGGGTGATTCATTATCATATTCTTTCCTAAATTAGGAGTTTCTATCTCAACTCTTGGCTCTATTGAAGGTTTTGAGATTTGTTCCTAGCTTGTCTCTACTTCATTTTACAAATTATTGTTGGTCTCAAGAAATACCTCATCATTCTTTGGCTTAGTGACAAATTCATCATCTAAATTGTAGTCAACTATTTTTTGTCATATTCTAAATTTCTCATCAATTCTCACATTTTCACTTTCCATAATAGTCTTAGTTCTCTTACTATAACATCTATAAGCCCTACCTTTCAATGAATAACCAAGAAACATACCTTCATCACTTCTGGAATCAAACTTACCAATATCATCATCTCTTTTGATATAACACTTACTCCCAAAAATTCTAAAATACTTAACTGTAGGTTAGTGACCAAACCACAATTCATAAGGTGTCTTGTGTATGTGAGAAGTTGGAAGTTTGATGCTAAAAGAAAATTTTGAAGGTGAATCAAAGAGAGAAACTAAGAAGAGAAGTTAAGGGTTAAATATAGATATATCAAATTGGATATTGGACTAGAGATTGTAAAGAGGAGATCCATTAGTTAGAATATATAGTCCACTAATATAACTAAGAGGGGAGGGGGGTGAATCAGTTATTCAATTAACATCATCAATAACAACTTTGAATCATATTAACCATATGATTAATGTAAACTAAAACCACAACAAGATACTCATACATAATAATGCTAGATATGTTAATTAGGGAAACCCTTGATCAAATGGGAAACACTGGTGAGGATGATACCCACAAGATGATGTACTAATATAAATATTCCTTGGTAGAAGATAGACCCTGTTAGGAGTCTATTACAACATTAAGTACATATGAGTCCCTATAAGGAAACTTTGAATCCTTGTTAGAAGATTCCAACCCTATTAGGAGTTGTGCCAACAATTTTAGGAGTCATGGAAGATAACTAGACCCACTACCCAAACAACTTGGAGGATAAGACCAATGAACCCAATGTCCAAATGATCTCTATATTATTCCTTGCAAAATAATAGAACTAAATTATACTTCCTTCCTCTTTCTCTGTCATGTCAACTGAAATCTTGCTCCTTCAAATCTTGTAACTAGATCATGAATTGTGCATCCAATAATCCCTTGCATCACTTACACACATTTGGTGAGAGCTTTGCTCCTTTTCACACTTCTTGCAATGATCACAACACTTGAATACACTCCATATATTTTCCAATGAAGGAAAAAATATTTCCTTTATACCATATCTCCATAATAATTCCTTGAGTCAGCCTTGAGGCTTTCCCAATTGATTAAAATAAGATAATTAATTAATTACAATTACCATAGCACTGTCGGTTCATAGTCAATAATAAAATTTGCACGTGTGATACTAAGACTTTTGCACTCTTTGACATCATCATTTGACTATCCTCTATCATTGGCTAACTGCACATCTTCTTTCTACATCTCAAATGTAATCTAGAAAAAAAATATTAGGACCTACTTTCCCTATACTCTATCTCTAAATTTCTCTCTAAATTAGGTACAACATCTACACTTCTTCAACTTAGGATTCGTGCACTTATCCATGTCATCATGACATTGTATTGTATATGTCCATAACTATACATGACCAAATGATCAAACCATTGTCCATGTCATTAAGATCTATGTCCTACTACTCTTCTAGTCTTTACAAAAACCATGTTATATAAATGAAAAACACAATCATAAATGCAACATATCAATACGCTCCAATGCTTAGGATACTACCCCAATGTAGAATCATCAAAATTCATGCTAACAATCTCCACCTTTGACATGATGGAAACATAGATGAAAAACATCTAAGTTATAAGAATACAAAATAGTGTTTTTTTGTTGTTGTAGACCAACATTAGTTGTCCACATGCTAAAAAGAAACTCAAAACAATAGGTGCATCCTCCTTCTTAGACATCAATTATTTACTTTACACTAAACAAGTCACAATAAATTAGATGCACATTCATGCTTCCTTACATGAATCTTTCTAAATCTCTCTTAAATAAATATCACTCATACATGCTCTTCAGCATGCCTTAAAGAAATATCACTCATACATGCTCTCCCCCATGCCTTAGGAGATGTTTTTCATGCATATCTCCTCCCCATTGACATCAATGTCAAAGGTGTCAATCTCAATACCAATTGTTAAATACCAATTTATAATCATCTGCTCCAAGTCATCAACCAGCTTGGGTGTCTAAAGACACTATTTTAGTACCAAATACCAAATCCTAAGAGTCCTCAATGACTCAATACATACCAAATGTAAGAGTAACTATTTATTTACACTTATTAATTAAATCAGGTTAATTTAATTGTTTAAGTCATCTATTACTCTAGTCTACTTAAACTTACACTTAGGTGCATATAATTAATATTTTATATTAATTATAATGTGAAAACCTAATTTTCTTTCCTTTTAGGGTTTTGATCACCTTTAAGGTTGAACTTTTGTACTTTTTGTTTTCATAACTTGGAATATAATTTCACTCTCACACCGTTGACATTTTCCAAGCTCTATTTTTTCCTTTTCTAGTTTCTCTTCAGTACAAGTTATTTGCATGTAGGTGTTCTTAGCAATTTATGAAGTTGGTTTTCACAAATTCTACATGGTATCAAAGCAAACCTATTGCTTCTTGGTTTGAAATATTTTTGAAGCTGCAATTTGGAGACACAAACCCTAGCTTGTTTGTGATTTTTCCTTCAATCAGGAGGAAGTGCAATTTTTTTGGGAAATTTGGGCTAAAATAGATGTTGCAATTGTGCTCAAAAGTTCTATTATAGTCAAAATTCATATTAAATTTTTGAATTTTGGTTATTGTAGCATCAAGAAAAGAAATTTGACCTCTTAGAGGGTTGTACAAATGATTTTTGCAAAAAAAAAAATTAAAAATACAAAAAGTGGATGCAGTGGCTACTCAACCCAGTGACCAACACTCTGTCACCCTAGAACCATCGGAGCACCTCCCATGCTTGGCTCAAGCTTTGCCTCCATAGGTTGTGCAGCTGAAACCTAGTCGTCACTCTATGGCCCCTGCCTCCACCATGGTGTAGCCCCTATCTGGGTCATTGCCTTCATCGGTGCTGCAACTGCCAACCCCCTCTACACCAACGTGACATTAGCAATCTAGGACCTTATGTCAGCATTAGGTCTACTTGTGTTAGCATTCTATCTACACATGTCATCTTTCTAGTTGAATTTGCCAGCCCATAGTGACATTATTTTCTGGCTAGGTGACATCATTTTCTAGTCATTGATGTCGACATTTCAATAACTAAATTTTTTTAGAGATCGCCAGTTGATAGTTGTATTGGCCCTAGCCCTCAAATTTTATGCACTGCCTATATTTTTCCAGTGAGCTTTTCTTTTGGAGCAACAATTGGTTTTTTGGCCATAACTTGAGCATACGGAGGTCTTTTTTTGATCGAAAGAAGCACTAGAAATTTGGTTCTGAGACAGAGACATTGATGCTAGTTTTATTTTTTTATGAGTCCATTTGAGCTCCCATTATTGGCATTGAAGTAGAGGCTTCCATTTCCTCCCTCTCTACATCTGGTGTCCATGCTTTTTTCTCAATTTTTGTGCTTCTAGTAGTTGTTTCTTTGATTTTTGAGGGATATTTTTATACATTGTGGGGGGAGCATTTTCTTTTCTATGATTTACTTTAGAATCATCCCTTTTGCTTCTATCTTCTTCTCTCAATATCGGGCCCCTCTATGGCCTGGCTAATGCCACACAACTATCAAAATTGGAAAACACACATGACTCAGCTTCTTATGTCATGTGGCTTATGATCATGTCTAGATGAGAATCAACCTATCTTGAGTACCCTTTTAAGGATCTTTAACACAAGAATAAAATTGATGAAGCCATGGGATTGATTGCACTGAACATCTCCGATAGTCTGCTATTTCACCTTAACCACTTCTCAAGCTATTTGGACCAAGTTTCACAACTTTTTTGGCATAGTGAATGAGTTATGAGCACTAAAACTTGATGCAGAGTTGACTTCTTTGACACCTACTAGCTTCCCCACCATTGAGGACTTCTTGATGAAGTTCAAATCTCTATGTATAGTTTTCTAGGGATGTGGAAAAAACAAAATAGATGATGAGTGTATTTTTTTAATACTCTCAAAGTTGCAAGGATAGTATTAGATCTTTTCTTCCACTTTCTACTCTACTATGGATGCCTTAGGTAATAGACATCAGATGCCTTCTTTTGAGACATTTTGTGATTAGTTGACATGGGAACAGGCTAAAATCCAATAAGTGGATGCCTCTAGTTCTTCCAGTCAAGCATTGGTTGCTTAGACTTCTTAGGGGAAACCAAAACAAAAAGCCAAACCAAAGAAAGATACACCAAAAACTGATTTCAAACCTCCAGCTAACCCTTCCAAGGTAAATCTACTTTGAAGTCTACTGAGTCTACCTCCAAGAATAAGAGGAAATCAGCTGAGACTTGGAATTTTTGTGGAAAGGGTGGACATACCCTTTCTAGGTGTTGGTAATTTTTGGAGGCTTTAGAGGAAGCCATGCAAGAGCATCACATTTTAGCTCCTAAGTCTTTACCCCCCTACAGGGAAAGGTCACGCTCTTACTGCATAAGCTATGACTTTTGGGCCTACTTGGATTCTTGATTCTGGTGCCTCTCACCATATGATGAATACTCAATAGTTGGTAACCTCACTTGCCCCTTGTGCTACTTCATAGATTTTTATTGGGAACTCATCACATCTTTCAATCATGGGTTTTGGTTTTGTTGCACTAGCTGGGAGATCTCTTCAAGATGTTCTTTTGTTCTTGACATCTCGATGAACCTATTATCTATTTATCATATTTACCACTCTGGCTCTAGTAAAATAGTTGAGTTCTCACCACATGATGTGGTTATTCAAGACTTACTTGATTTTGAGTTTATTGTGGCTATTGGGAGTGTTGAATCTACATCTCACCTTCTCACCTCTATAGATTTAATGGATTTGAGTCTTCTAATGACACAGGTTCCTATCTTGTAGCACATGCAAATTTAGTAAGTAGAATTTGGCATGAGTGTTTAGGCCATGTTAATTATAGAAATCTTTAGTAGATGAGCACATAGGCACTTGTTCTCAGGCTTCCCTAGATTTTCTACACAAATGGTGTTTGTCAGGGTTGCGCTCTTGGCAAACAACATAAGGATCCTTTTCCACATGGATGAGCCACTCGTGCTTTGGCACCATTAGAGTTGATTCATAGTGACCTCATGTCATTTCCTACTCCATTTTTTGGTGTCAGATATGTACTTACTTTTATTGATGACTTCTCTAGATGTACATGGGTGTACTTTTTAAAGTACAAGTCTAATGTCTTTGATTCTTTTCAAGTCTTTAAGACATTTGTAGAGAAGCAGTCTGGTCTTTCTATTTGATGGATATGCACAAATAATGGGGGGGAGTATGTGAACCAATATTTTAGGGATTTTTGCTTTGAAGATGGTCTTTAGCATCAATTTTTAGTGCCCTACACCCCTCAGCAGAATGGTGTTGTAGAGAGAAAGAATAGAACACTTCAGGAGATGGCTAATTGTATGATTCAATCCAAGTCCATCGATTCATCTTTTTGGGCAGAGGTAATTGATTGTGCCAACTATATTTAGAACTAGATGCCTCATAAGGTTGTTTGACATATGACTCCTGAGGAGGCTTGGTCTCATGTCAAACCTGATGTATCTTCATTTTGAGTTTTTGGTAGTGAAGCATGGGCACTTGTACCTAATGCTCAGAGGAGAGCAATGGAGCAAAAGAGCTGACACCTCATTTTTTGTTGGCTACTACGAGGATGTTAAGGCTTATAGATTATTTGATCCTAATTTTAGAGAGGTCCTATTTTGATGGGATGTCTAGTTTGATGAGCACCTTCCTCTATTAGATACCCTATCTCTAGAGTCTACATCACTTACCACTACTCCCTCATCCTTTGTAGTTTCTTTTCTGGATGATAATCTCAATGATCCCCATTTACTTCTACCATAGGATCCTCCCCAGATGCCTATATGGGCTTGACCTACAATTGAGGTTGTAGGATCTCTAGATGGTGACTCTTCCACTTCCCATCACACATGATCTCATACTGTGGTTCTAGTCTTCTTAGTCATGCTATTTGTGATGATCCTCAGACATTTGCAGTAGCGATTGGACATTCTAAGTGGGATAGTGCAATGGAGGAGGAGTATTCTTCTTTGATGAAGAATCATACTTGGGATCTTTGTTCTCTTCCTAAGGGAAGAAATTTAGTGTGTTTCAAATGGTTGTATCATACTAAGTTTGTTGCTAATGGTTCTATTGATAAGCACAAGGAATGTTTTGTTACGAAGGGTTTTTCACAGGTTGAGGGTATTGATTACACTGAGACATTTTCCCCTGTCACCAAGATTAACTCTATTCATCTTGTCTTATCCCTTGCGACTTCATAGGGATGGCCCATTTTTAGATGGATGTGAATAGTGTATTCTTGCATGGTGATCTCATTGAAGAGATTTACATGGAGCA
Source organism: Cupressus sempervirens (assembly GCA_028749045.1). NCBI lineage: Eukaryota > Viridiplantae > Streptophyta > Pinopsida > Cupressales > Cupressaceae > Cupressus > Cupressus sempervirens. The sequence goes on along the minus strand of CM053790.1, from coordinate 55,579,573 downwards.
GCCTCAAGGATTTATGCAGGATTCCTCCTTAGTTTGTAGACTTTGATGCTCATTGTATGGTCTCAAACAGGCCCCTTGGGCTTGGTATGAGAAGATGGAAACCATTCTGCTTTCTACAAGCTTCACCCACTGCCATTCTAATCCTATAGTCTACATTTAGCATCTTGAGGCTAAGGTTTTGATCATTTTGCTATATGTTGATGACCTTCTTCTCATAGGTAGTTTATCCTCTATGATTTAGGATGTTCAATGAGCATTGATGGAATAGTTTGAGATGATTGATCTTGGTCTCTTAGACTATTTTCTTGGTCTCCAGATTGTTCAATCCTTTGTTGGAATCATTGTTTACCAGTAGAAGTATGCTCTTGACATACTTCGATGCTTTGATATGCTTGATTGCAAGCCTACTCCCACAACTTTTTAGTCAGATGTTACTTTTTCTACCTTTTTCATTTTTCCTTTAGTGGATCCCACATTATACCAATAGTTGGTTTGTAGCTTGTTGTACCTCAATCACACTCATCATGATCTCTCCTTTGCAGTTGGTCTTGTCTCTCGATTTTTGCATGAGCTTCATGAGAGTCATTGAGAAGCTACCAAGCATATTTTGAGATACATTCATGGCATCCTTGTGTATGGAATTCATTACACATTAGGGACTCCTCACATTGTTGGCTACACTGACTCTGTTTGGGCCAGTCATTTTGATGATCAGAAGTCTACTTCTAGCTTTTTTTTTCTATCTTGGCTTTGGTCCTATGACATGGTCATGCAAGAAGCAACATGCTCACACACTTTCATCTACAAAGACTGAGTATAGAGTAGTAGTGCTTTCTAGTCAGGAGATTTTATGGCTTTGGCAATTGATGAGTTTGGTTTTCCTCCTAATCATCCCAATATTTTGTCGTGTGATAATCAAAGTTTTATTCACATTTCCTACAACCTTGTGGAGCATAAATGCACTAAACACATTAAGCTTCATATGAATTTCATCTATTAGGTGATCCAAGATGATATTCTCTCTTTGGAGTATATTTCCACAGTTGCCCAAGTTGGTGACATCTTCACCAAGTCATTTGTATCACCTTGCTATCTTCAGTTGTGATCTATGCTTAGGGTTAGAGAAGTTGTCCTTGGGGGGTCTTGTTGAGGCCTTCATTCCTTCATGTTTTCTTAGCATGTTTGTTTTATCTCTTTTTGGAGAGGGTTTTTTTCCACTGGGTTTTCCCCTTTATCTCTAGTTTATAGAGATTTCCTTGTTTTGGGTACCTGATCAGGCCTTGTTTTCAGGACCCATTTTCTTTCTTTCATAGCTTTGCTAAGTTAGCTTACCTCTTGAGCTTCACTTAAGGGGGGGTGTTAGAGTAACTATTTATTTATTATTATTAATTAAATCATGTTGATTTAATTATTTAAGTCATCTATTACTCTAGTCTACTTAAGCTTACTCTTAGGTGCATATAATTAATGTTTATATTAATTATAATGCACAAACCTAGTTTTCTTTCCTTTTGGGGTTTCTTTCACCTTTAAGGTTGAACTTTTGTAACTTTTTTTTTCATAACTTGGAATACAATTTTGCTCTCACACCATTGAGATTTTCCAAGCTCTATTTTTTCCTTTTCTAGTTTCTCTTCAGTACAGGTTATTTGCATGTAGGTTTTCTTGGTGATTTGTGAAGTCATTTTTCACAACTTCTACACCAGATACTCCCCTATACGAAAAGAATCATCATCTAGTCAAATAATAGTGCTTTGTACCACTGGACTAATGCACATTTTTCGTCATCTAACCAGAAGTAGGTATGGGCATAACCCCAAGCATACCTCTCAAGTACTCAAAAGTATCTGTACGGAAAGGCTTCATAAAGATATTTGCAATTTGATCCTTAGTACTTACATACTCCAATTTGATTTCCTTTTTTGTTGCTTTCTCTCTCAACACATGATACTCGATAGATATATGTTTTGTCTTAGAATGCAATACATGATTCTTAGACATACTCATTGTACTTGTGTTATCACAATAAATGATAATAGGTTCTTCCATCTCAATTTTGATATCCTTCAACATTTGTGTCATCCACATAACTTGATTACAATTATTTGCTACAACAACATACTCTGCCTTGGTAGTGCTCTATGAAATGCAATCTTGTTTCTTTCTTAACCAAGAAACAAATCTTCCTCCAAGAAAGAATGCTTCACCACTAATGCCCTTTATGTCATCCATATTGCCTGCCCAATCAACATCAGTATATGTGTACAAAGTAAAATTATTTGATCTATCATACCAAATTCCATAATCAAATGTCCCTTTCAAATATCTACAAATTCTATCTACTATTGCAAAATGATATTCCTTAGGATTAGCTTGGAATCTAGCTATAATCCCAATTACATTTTCTATATTTGGTCTGGTGTGAGTCAAATATTACAAACCTCCAATCATTGATCTATACTTCTAATTGTTCTACTTTAAGTGTTTCATCTTTGTTGGATAGCTTGTGGCAAGTTATCATAGGTGTGCCAATAGGTTTACAACTTTCCAAACCAAAGCTATTCAACAAATCTTTTAGGTACTTATTTTGTGAAATGAATATGCAATCATTATTTTGTACAATCTTCAATCCTAGGAAAACTTCATTTCTCCTATCATTCTCATTTTAAATTGAACAAATTTATCACTAGCTTCATTATTGCCTCTGAAAATGATTTCATCAACAAATATTACAATGATCAATAAACCATCTTCAATTTCTTTCAAATAAAATTTACTATCTGCCATACCTTTAGCAAATCCAAGCTTTTCCAAATAATTGTCCAACTTTGCATACTAGGTTATTGGTGCTTGCTTTAGACCATAAAGAGATTTCTTCAATCTAGATACCATGTCTTTATCTTCTAGTAAAGGAAATCCTTCAGGATGCTCAATATAAACCTCCTCTTCTAATTCTCCATTTAGAAATTTTGATTTAACATCCATCTGATAAACCTTAAATTTTTTGTTCACTGCATAACCCAGGAACATCCTTATTGCTTCTATTTTTGCTACAAATAATCAATGTCTTCTTGTTGTGAATAACCTTTACTAATAATTCTAGCCTTATTTCTCAAAACTTATCCTTGCTCATTCATCATATTCTTGAAAGCCCATTTAGTTCCTATCACATTCTTGTTTTTTGGTCTAGGAACCAATTCTCATGTATCATTCTTTATTATCTAACCCAATTCTTCCTTCATTCTTGGATCCAATGATTTTCTTTGACTACTTCTTCTATGCAATTTGGTTCAACTTGAGATATCAAGCATATCTCCTCATTTGCTCTATTCCTTGTCATTATCCCTTTGTCTTTACTTCCAATTATTTTCTTAGGAGGGTTATTCCTTTTAAAATTCTTGTTAGGGGTAGGAGTTTAAATCTCAACTCTTATATTTGCTCTAGCTTTAGAACTTTGTTCTCCTCTCTGCTCAAAATTTAGCACATCATTCTACAAGTCATTATTAGTCTTAAACAAAACTTCAACATTATGTCTAACAATTCTAGATTTATCATCTTCTTCATCATCATCAACAATAGTTGTCAATGCTATCTCTTCTACTACTTTCTCTTCCCTAACCAATTCAAGCACATTATCTTTAACATCATAGTCATTAAAGAATCTTTCCATTCTTGCTTTATATTCTTCATCTTCATTAGATAATGAAATCTTTCTAATTGTTCTTACTTTCTTAGGGCATGTAGATGAAAAATGGCCAAACTCTTTACATTTCCAACAAGAAAATATTTCCATACCTTCTAGCTCTCTTTCCATAAGTAGACCAATTTCTTCCTTGATCTTCTTGTCTTCTTTGGATCTAAATCTGTAAACTCAATGCTCTATTCTCTCCACAAGGCTAATAACTCACCAAGAAGCTTTATCTTCTGCATAAAAATTTCCTCTATCTAACTTAGGACTATCTTTTCTCACCATGATCTCCCAAAGCTATTAAGCTTATCCTTTAAGGATCTGATGCTCTGATACCAATTGTTAGAATATATATTCCACTGATATAATTGAGAGGGGGGGTGAATTAGTTATACAATTAACATCATCAATACAAACTTTAAACAACCTTAATGATCTAAGTAATGTAAAATGAAACCAAAACAAGATTTTCATACACAATAACACCAAATATGTTAACTAGGGAAACCCTTAATCAAAGGGAAAACCCTGGTGAGGATGATACCAAAAAGATGATGTACTAATAGAAGTATTCCTTGTTAGAGGATAGACCCTATTAGGAGTTTGTTACAACATTCAATACATATGGGTCTCTGTTAGGAGACTTTGAATCCTTGTTAGAAGACTCCAAACCTATTAGTAGTTGTGCCAACCTTGTTAGGAGTCATGGAAGACTGTTGGACCCACTGTTTAAACATCTTTGAGGATAAGACTAATGAACCCACTATCCAAATTATCTATATATTATTCCTTGTAGAATAATAGAACTAAATTGTACTTCCTTCCTCTATCTCTATCCTATCAACCAACCTTCTTCTCCTTCAGATCTTGTAACCAAATCACAAATTGTGCATCCACTAATCCCTTGGATTGCTTACAAGGATTCAGTGAGCACTCTACTCCTTTTCTAACTTCACACTTCTTGCAATGATCATAACACTTGAACACACTACATATCTTTTCTAATGAAGGAAAACATATTTCCTTTATACCATATCTTCATATTAATTTCTTGAATCAGCCTTGAGGCTTTCCCAATTAATTAAAATAAGATAATTAATTAATTACACTTACCATAACACTATCAGCTCACAGTCTATAAAAAAATTTGCATGTGTGATACTAAGACTTCTGCACTCTCTAACATCATCACCTAACTATCCTTTGTCATTGTTTACCTATGCATCTTCCCACTGCATCTCATATGTAATCTAGCAAACAAACATCAAGACCTACTTTCCCAATACTCTATCTCTAAACTGCTCTCTATAAATTAGGTACAACTTTTGTACTTCTTCAACTCAAGCTCTATGGACTTAACCACATCGTCATGACATTGTGTTGTATATGTCCATAACTATGCATGACCAAAAGATCAAACTACTATATGTACCATTAAGATCTTTGTCTTGCTACTCTACTAGTCTTTACAAAAACCATGCTATGTTGACATAAATGACAAACATGGTCATGAATGCAACATATCAATACACTCCAATGCTTAAGATACTCCCCTAATGTAATAGCATCAGCATTCATGATAACAATCTCCCCCTTTGGTATTGATGGCAACATACATGAAAAATCAAAGTTCCAAGAATACAAAATAGTGTTTTTCTTCTATTGCATACCAACATCAGTTGTCCACATGCTAAAAAGAAACTCATAACAATAGGTGTGTACTCCTTCTTCTTAGACATTAATTTTTTACTTCAGACTAAATGAGTCACAATACATTAGATGTACATTCATGCTTCCTTACATGAATCTTTCTAAATCTCTCTTAAAGAAATATCACTCGTCATGCTCTCCCCCATGCCTTAGGAGATTTTGCATGCATATCTCTCCCATATTGATATCAATGTCAAAGGTGTCAATATCAATACCAATTTCTAATCAGTTGCTCCAAGTCATCAACCAGCTTAGGTATCCAAAGACATTGTTTTAGTACCAAATACCAAATACCAATAGTCCTCAATGACGCAGTGCATACTAGATACTCCCCCTTATGGGAAACATCATCATCTAGTCAAGTCAAATGATAGTGTTCTATACTATGAGACTTATGCACACTCTGCATCATCTATTTAGAATTAGGTAGGGGCATAACCCCAAGCATACCTCTCAAGTGTTCAAAAGTATCCTTACAAAAAGGCTTTGTAAAGATATCTTCAATCTAATCCTTAGTACTTGCATACTCCAATGTGATCTCCTTTTGTGTTTCTTTCTCTCTCAACACATGATACTTAATAGATATATGCTTTGTCTTAGAATTCAATATAGGATTCTTAGACATACTCACTGTACTTGTGTTATCATAGTAAATGATAATAGATTCTTCCATCTCAATTTTGATATCCTTCAACATTTGCTTCATCCACATAACTTGATTACAATTGTGTGTTGTTGCAACATACTCTATCATAGCAATGCCCTTGTAAATTAAATCATGCTTCTTGCTTAACCAAGAAACCAATCTTCCTCCAAGAAATAATGCTCCATCATTCGTTCTCTTTCTATCATCCATACTATCTGTTCAATCAACATCAGTATATGCACATAATGTAAAATCATTTGATCTCTCATACCAAATTCCATAATCAGATATCCCTTTGAAATATCTAAATATTCTCTTTATTGCTGCAAATTGATATTCATTAGGATCAACTTAGAATCTAGCTAAAATCCCTACTGCATTTTTTATATCTGGTCTAGTGTCAATCAAATACTGCAAACCTCCAATCATTGATCTATACTTCTTTTGTTCTACTACAGGTGTTTCATCTTTGATGGATAACTTATGACCAATTATCATAGGTGTACCAACATGTTTACAACTTTCCAAACCAAACCTAATCAATAAATCCTTTAGGTACTTAGTTTGTGAAGTGAATATACCATCATTATTCTACACAATCTGCAATCCTAGGAAAAACTTCATTTCTCCTATCATGCTCATTTTAAATTCATTCTTCCTCTCTTCAAAAAATTTATCACTAACTTCATCATTGCCTCCAAAAATGATGTCATCAACATATATTACAATGATCAATAAACCATCTTCAATTTCTTTCAAATAAAAGTTACGTTCTTTTGTACCTTTGGCAAATCCAAGCTTTGCCAAATAACTATCCAACTTTGCATACCAAGTTCTTAGTGCTTTCTTTAGACCATAAAGAGCTTTCTTCAATCTACATATCATGTTTTTATCTTTTGATAAAGGAAATCCTTTAGGCTTCTCAAGATAAACCTCTTCTTCTAATTCTCCATTTAGAAATGTTGATTTAACATCCATCTAATAAATCTTAAATTTCTTGTTCACTACATAAGCCAGGAACATCCTTACTACTTCCATTCCTGTTATAAGTGCATATGTTTCCTCATAATAAATTCATTTTTATTGTAAATAACATTTATAAACAAGTTTTTCCTTGTTTCTCAAAACTTCTCCTTGCTCATTCATCTTATTCCTAAAAATCCATTTAGTTCCTATCACATTCTTGTCTTTTGGTCTATGAACCAATTCCCATGTATCATTCTTTATTATCTAATCCAGTTCTTCCTTCATTACTTTGTTCCAATGATTGTCTTTGACTTCTTATTTTGTGCAGTTAGTTCAACTTGAGATATCAAGCATATCTCCTCATTTACTTTGTTCCTTGTCATTACACCTTTGTCTTTACTTCTAATTATCTACTTAGGAGGATGATTTCTTGTCAAATTCTTGTTAGGTGTAGGAGTTGATATCTCAACTCTTATCTTTGCTCTAGGTTCATATTTTTGTTCTTCTCTATGCTCAAAAATATGGCACATCATTATGCAAGTCAATGTTAGTCTTAAAAAAAACTTCATCAATATGCCTAACAATTCCAAAGTTATCTTCTCCTTCATCATTATCAATTATAGTTACCAAATCTATCTCTTCTACTACTTTCTCTTCCCTAACCAATTCAGGCACATTATCTTTAACATCATAGTCATTAAAGAATCTTTTTATTCTTGCTTTATATTCTTCATCTTCATCAAAAAATGAACTCTTTCTAATTTCTCTTACTTTCTTAGGGTGTGTAGATGAAAAATGGCCAAACTCTTTACATGTCTGACAAGAAAATATTTCCATACTATGTTGACATCAATGACAAACCCAATCATGAATGCAACATATCAATACACTCCACTGCTTGGGATACTCCCCCAATGTAGTATCATCAAGCTTCATGATAACACCATTATCAATATTTGAAGTCCAAATTGAAGAATCAGATATTAATACATTATAGTAGGTGTAATCAAGGTAAATCTCTTAACTCTTAACAAAGTGGTTCTAACAAACCTGTGTAAGTATCCTAACAGAGTACTTACATAGTTTTAAGTTTAAATCTTTTAATCAAGGTAGACTAAGAAAATCATGTCATTTCTTAACAGGACATACCCCTTACATGGTAGATCATCAGAAGTGATCCAAATTATAGACTTAATGGGAAAACTTTATTTCTGTAGTAGTAAATATTTTTGGGTGTCAGTGTCATCCCCATCCTAATTTTACCTTCACCTTGAAGTATTTCTGGATAACAAAAATATTTTTGTTATATGTTTATGACTTGTTTACATGCTCGTTGATGTTATTAGTTTTTAGATTCAATAAATCATTGCAATAAATATTTATTTGATTTATGGTAAGTTGAGATAAGGGTTTACGGTGAAAGATGTTAGATGTGTTAAGTATTTGAAGTGAGATAAGTTTTATAGATCCTGATTCACCCCCTCCCCCTCTTAGTATCTAACTTCCCCATAAGACTTCTAACAAGGAGATTGTGATGGATTTTTAGTAGGTGATGGATTTTTAGTAGGTGACTAAAGAGGTTGTTGAGGTGGTACAATTGTTGAGAAATCTAATGAGTGAATATGAATCGATGAAATTGAAAACTAGTGGAAACCAGATGATGATGTTACCCTTGGAAACTAGTAAAATGGTATCAAATGAGTAGAAAAATATTATGAGTAGAAAAAAGAACATAAACTTTTTGAATGATGTCAGAGGTAGAGTTAAACAACAAAAGTTGAAGTAGGCCTTAGTTAGTGATTGTAGAAGTTACATATATTGAAATGCTTGTTATGCTAAGATTTATTAGAAAATAAGCTATGAAATTATTATTAGAAAGGTACTTTATTAGGGAGTGTACTTTCAAAAAAATTGGATTTGCAAAGTTGATACACTCATCTCTTCCTAATGAAGAGGATATCTGGGTCAAGAATAAGCATGGAAATCATGTTCTAAATCCTATTAGATGTCCATAAGCTCCACTTATGGAACATCTACTATTCACCTCATTGTCTAATGTTGAAGTATCCTTGTGTTGTTGGCAATATTGAATCACCCAAAAAATATTTCTTTTTTATTTTTGTTTTTACTCTTAATTTGAATAAATCTCCTATTGTTTTAGGTTGCAATAGATCCAGTTCACTCATTTTCTTATGTGATCCTTATGGAATGGTCTAGGAATCATGAAGATCCTATGTCTAGCTTCACATCTTTGTCTGATATTTCTAGATAAGGTTATCTTAAGATTTTTTTGGTCCTATATTGTCTTTCCTATTCTAACAAACAAGGTGGTGAGTTGCACCTTGAAATTAAGATTCACAACTTGTGATGCTTAATGTCACATAATTATAAGTTATAATATGTTTGATCAAACCTCTTGTACATTTGAATGACATGAATTTTTTATTTTGGGTTGTTCTTATGGATTTGGGTCTCCACTTATCTATTGTAATGTATTTCATTGTCTTGGAAAACAATGATTGGATATGTCAACATGTGGCTAGTGATCTTATATATAAGTAGGGTAGTAGTACTTGTTTGAATAGTTGTAGATGGAAAGAGTGATAGGTGGTTAAAGGATATAAAAACAAGAAAAGATTTAGTAGAAGCAACTAGGATAACTTAGGTCTATTGAAGTATCATATTTTTGAGGGATGATTAGTTGTGAAGGTATCTATCTAATTATTTTTGTATATTGACAATGGTGATGTAATATATGTATGTGCACACAAATTTCATCATAATATAGTAAGGTATATTAATTTTATAGTTATTTATTTTTAGTTTGTTTGGGAATATCCACTATGGATAATCTAGCTTCAACGTTAGACATCTCCTTTGAGGATTCTCTTCCTTTGACTACATTATCTCAACACAAAAAGTTTAATTTGAATAGATGTACTTTAATATAGTATATATGTGTGTGTATTGGTGTGTCCAATTATATCATTATTATATTTTATTATAATTTATAAATTTATAATGAGATCAATGATGCCTAATCATTGTGGTCAATATAGTAGATCTTTATTTTTCATAAATACACAAGTATATCCAATTTACCTTCAAAATCATCCTACACATATTACCTCTATTCATGAAAATAATAATATTAAAAATATATTTTATAATCAAAGAAAAATAAATAACAAATCTTTAATAAATTACTAATTTTACATAAATAATGGGATTCACCCCACAGTGTAGCGGTGTATGCAAGTCATGTTAAAATTATGTTCCATTGTTTGAATCACTTAAGGTCTCTAAAATTATTCACATTCATGCACATACATAATAGGTGGCTTTCACGGATGAGGCTTTATTGGTCAAAGGGTGTTGACTAGCTATTATTTATATGTCTAGGTCAAAAGGTACCTTTTTTTGTTACTCTTTCTTTTAATTGGTGTTCTTGTCAATAAATATTGGGCACATGAGATTATAAATGAAATGTTGACCTAGAAGGTCTACCCACAAAAACATGGTAGTCGGGGTCCCACTAGGAGGCATAACATGTGGTTGGAGAATTTTCTGGGAGTTATAAGGGGAACTTCATAGGATTCATAAGTTATTTGACTATCAACTTTAGATAGATAAGGGATTTCATTGACATTTCCACACTCCTCACATAGGGAGGTATGAAGGAACATGTGACCACAAATACCTATGTGAGGTATAAGGGGGGAATGTAACCACAAATTTGTATGACTCAATATTAAGAGATGTTAAGGAATCAAAATATAATCTTGTAAGATATTTTAATAGGGTGGAAAAATAGATAGGAATGTCGATCACTCATGAGGATTATGTCACGAAATTTTTTTACCTCACTAGTTCATAGCTCTAGTTAAAAGTGATTACCAAGAAAGAAAATATTAATTAATATTCCCATGAAAGGGTTTGTATGAGTTTGTCCATATCCTTTGAATTTTGGTAAGATGTCATGGAATAAATCTATCGATGGATGATAGAAGGAGATTTTTTATGAACCCTTAAAAGGAAATAGAGGTCTATCTAGAGTAGAAGTTATTATCATAGATTGAGATGGTAACACCATTTCTTGTAGTGGAAAAAGGATAGATAATAGTACTAACAATGTGGAAGAAGTAGATTCTTCCCTATTGATAGTTAGAGAAATGATAAATCTTGGAGAAATAAGGTTGCATTAAGAAGGTGATTCACAAATAATCCCAAATGCAATAATCGAAAGATCTATTCAACCATGACATTTAGAGAACTATGCAGACATTATCAATGTATTGGCCTTGTTAGAAGACTTCAAAATCACAAATTTCAAAACTTTCAAAATTTAAACATTGAATAAAAGCTCCAAGAATGATTAAAAGTAAAATTAATGAAAGATGGTGAGCATGGTCACGATGTTGTTTGTTAGAGATACATTTATTAAGGTGAACAAATAAAATTGACAGAGAAAATGTAAGGAGATCAAGATTATTAATGTTGAAAGAACCCAAAAAAATTATTATAAGTTCATCCCTCTTTTAGATAGTTCAAATTAAATTGCAATTTTTGGTAGTGGGGCAGATGGAGATATCCTTCATGTTGCAAGATGCAAAGAAAAAAAAAACCCTTTCATGGTACAATAAAAAAGAGACAACTAGATGTGATGTTTAACTTTAAGAACAAAAGACTTACTGAAATTGTGTATATCTTGTTGGGAAAAATATTTAATGAGGTGTAAAATAGATAAATAGATAAATATTGATGTGTATTTGATGATCATGACTTAGGGTTTGAAATTTTGGGATTCAATGGAAGTGGTGTGGATGGTTGTGACAAAAATAGTTCCAACATAGTTCCTAGGACACCTAGACCTCCTTTTGGTTAGACTATACCCTTAAGTGGTAGTGTAAAATCAACAAATCAAGTTTATGTCAACGTGATGTGCAATTTTTAACTAGTTACTAAGATTATATTAAAGAGTTGTAAGAATATAATTTGTAGGAAATTGAATGTATTTTCTAAAATACTAGGTCTTATATGCAAATAATTTAATCTGATTGGTGAAAAAATCATATTTTAATGCAGTACTACAAAAAAATTAGTACAAAAATAAAAAGTTGGTGCATGTCTGACCACCTTAATCATAATCAAATAATAATTTTTTTATAAGATTATAGATATAAGAATTAGACTCATGCCTAGGTGTGACGCATATTTTTGGCCATTATTATTCCAATAAAATAATTAATTATGAATTTTCTAGTACAAAATTTTCAAAAAAAGAAGTTTCTGTGTCTGGCCACCTTAACTAATTCAAAACTTTATCAAATTTAATTTTTCTTTTCATTTTATTGTAGTAGACAAAGCATAGAATGTGATACATCATTTAGATTTCAAAAATATTTTGCAGTTTGAAATTTATAGTAATTTTTCAATTAGTATGTCAATCAACACTTTATAGCTAACTCCATTAGAAAAATAAGTAAAAATTACTTACTAAACTCATAATTTGACAAAAATTATATCGATAGAAAGTTGAGAAAATTATTAAGAAACCCTTTTCATTTCATCAAATACGAGAAAAAAAGTCATCAACTACATGCTCGAAGTCAAAAACTTAAAGAAAGAGGGTAAAAATACATTTTTGGGACGTTTTGGCATTGATAATGTAGGCTTGGTATCCAACCTATGAAGCCTAAATAGGGTACCCATTTTTCCTCATAAAAAAAATTAATTTAATTTTTTTAATAATATTACCTATGACCTCTTTTGAGGACCGTTAATATGTATTTCTTATTTCACACACATTATCTATGTCCTTAGGGGTCTTAGGATCGAAAGTGTCAAAAGGGATTATAGAGCACCCTATAATCCCTTTTGACCCATTCAAATACATAATCTACATTGTTAGGGGTCTTACGATTTTTAAGAATACATAGTGTGATCGAATGGGTCAAAATGGATCATAGGTTACCATATGACACATTCAAACACATTATCTATGTTGTTAAGGGTCCTAAGACCTCAAAGAACACATAATATTCAAATAGGTCAAAAACGGTCATAGGGTACCCTGTAACCCATTAAGACCCATTCAAGCATATTATTTATGTTATTAGGAATCATATAACCCCTAAGTACACATAATGTGATTGAATGGGTCAAAAGGGGTCATTTGGTAAACTATGAACCCTTTTTACCCATTGAATGACATTATATATGTACTTAAAGGTCCAAAGGAATTACAAGGCATCCTACGACCCCTTTTGACCCATTCAAACATATGAGATATATCAATAGGGGTCATAGTACCCCTAAGGACATATGTTACCATCAAATGAGTTAAAAGGAGTCATAGGTTATCTGAAGACCCCTTTCAACCCATTCAAACATATGAGATATGTCACCAAGGGTACTAGGAACCCTAGGGACATAAGTCATTATCAAATGGGTTGAAAGGGGTCATAGGGTCGACCCTTTCAAAGATATGAGATATGTGTGTAGGGGTCCTAGGACCTGTAGGGACATATATTTTTATTGAATGGGTCGAAAGGGGTCATAGGTTTCTCTATAACCCCTTTCAACCTATTTGAACATATGAGATATGTCCTTAGGGATCCTTGAACACCTAAGGACATATTTTGTCATTGAATGGGTTGAAAGAGATCATAGGTTTTCCTATGACTCTTATAGACCCATTTGAACATGTCAGATATGTCTATAGGGGTCCTCAAACCCTTATGGACATATATTTTCATTGACTAGGTTAAAAGGGGTCATATGTTTCTCTATGACCCCTTTTAACCCTATTTACCATGTGTGATATGTCCCTAGGCATCTTATGGCCCCTAGACACATATGTTGTCATAAAATGTGTCAAAAATGGCCATAGGTTATTCTATGACCCCTTTCAATCCATATGAACAAATGATATGTCCCTATGGGTCCTAGGACTCCAACACACATATGTTGTCATGAAATATGTTGAAAGGGGTCCTAGATTATCCTATAACCCCTTTCAACCCATATAAACAAATGAAATATGTCCCTAAGGGTCCTAGGACACCTAGTGACATGTGTTATCAACCTATGACCCCTTTCAACCCAAATGAACAAATGAATTACATATGTTGTCATGAACTGTGTTAGTCATATGTTATCCTATAATCCCTTTTGACTCATATCAACAAATGAAATATGTTCATAGGGGTCCTAGGATCCTTAGGGACATATATTGTCATGAAATGTGTTGAAAGGGATCATAAGCTATCTTATAACATGTGACCCCTTTCAACCCATATGAATAAATGATATATGTCCCTAGGGGTCTTAAGATCCCTTTGGATATATGTTGTCATGAAATGTGTTGAAAGGAGTCATAGGTTATCCTATAACCCCTTTCAACCTATATGAACAAATGATATATGTCCTTAGGGGTTTAGGACCCTTATGCACATATGATTTCATGAAATATGTCAAGGGGTCATATGTTATCATATGAACCCTTTTGACCCATATGAACAAATGAAATATATCCCTAGGGGTTCTAGGACCCCTATGGAAATATGTTGTCATGAAATATGTAGAAAGGGATCATAGGTTATCCTATGACCCATTTTGACCCATATGAAAAAATAAATTATATCCCTAGGGACATATATTGTCATGAAATGTGTTAAAATAGGTCATAGGCCATCCTATGAACCCTTTTAACCCATATGACCAAATTAAATATGTCCCTAGGGGTCCCAGGATCCCTAGGGATATATGTTTCCATGAAATGTGTCAAAAAGGATCATAGGTTATCAGATGACCTCTTTCGACCCATATGAATAAATAAAACATGTCTTTAGGGCTCCTAGGACCCCTAGGGACATATGTTGTCACAAAATGTGTTGAAATGGGTCATAGGTTATCTTATGACACCTAGAAACATATGTTATCACAAAATGTGTCGAAAGGGATCATAGGTTATATTATGACTTTTTCAGCCCATATGAACAAATGAAATATGTCTCTAGGGCTCATTGGATTCTTAGGGACATATGTTGTCACAAAATGTGTTAAATGGGGTCATAGGTTATCCTATGAACCCTTTCAACCCACATGACCAAATCATATATCTCTATAGGGTTCCTAAGACCCCTAGGGACATATGTTGTCACAAAATGTGTCAAAACGGGTCATAGGTTATCATATAACCCCTTTGACCCATATGACCAAATGAAATATATCTTTAAGGACCCTTATGAACATTTTTTGTCATGACATGTGTCAAAAGTGATCAAACCCATATGAACAAATGAATTATTTCCCTAGGGCTCTTAAGACCCCTAGGGACCTATGTTGTCATGCAATATTTTGAAAAGAGGTCATAGGTTATTATTAGAGTAAAGCATTAATTTTATTTTATTTATTAAATGTGTTTTACTCCCTTCTTAAGATTTCACTTTATACACCTTTTGCATTCTCATTTAATAATTAATTATTAATTATTAAATAGCATTTACCTTTTAGGTTACCCTTTTTGAATTTTGATCTCCTTCTATAAGGATAGATCATTTGTAATTATCTTACATCTTTTTCATTTTTGAGAATACAATTTGTAAATTTTCAAAGCAAAACCCTTGACTCCTCTTGTCTTTTTCTTCTCTACCATAGGTTTTTACATGTAGATATTCTTCATGCTTTGTAGAATTATATTGCTCAAATCCCTTCATAGTATCAAAACTCTAGATCTTCTATAGCTTGTTTAGTATTTGGAGAAAAATGAGAAGAGGGTTTGACATAATAGGTCTAAAGTTTTTAAATTATTTCTTGTGAAAATAGGGGGTCTCTAATTTTTGGAGCACTTTGAGGCCAAACAGACATCATAGTTGGATTCAAAATGCATAAAAGCTCCCATTTTTTATATAAAGTTTGTCGATTTTAAACAACATTGATCTAGGAGGCAAAATTGTTTTTCCTAGTAGGGTCAAATGGGTAAATGCATTACAATGCAATTTTTTCAAAAAAGAAATTAAAATCAAAAAATTTGGCCCATAGGCCCTTTCCTAGTGCCAGAAAGCTCTTTGTCAACACCGATCGTCAGTTTTTTTTTTAAACGGACCCCCCCTGGTTTTTTGTGTGTTGCTCACGAAATTTGTCTGTCGCTGTCAAAAGATCCTTGCCACCACTGGAAAGAACCTTGCCACCATGGCTGCCACCTCCAACCCACCATTAGTAGCGCCACCACCTTCCCTACCCAGCCACCACTCTAGTGGTGTTTTTCTAAAAGTTTTTTTTTTTTTTTTAATTAAAAATCTTTTTTCAAGTCATTCTTGGGGCCTTGTTGGGTTTATTGTGACATATTGAGCATACAAAGGTATTTTTTGTTTCAAAAAAAGTACTAGAAAATTGGTTCCAAGATAGAGGAAATGGCATAGGTATTTATGGGAAGTTTTTCTAGTTTGGTACCTTTTATTATGCTTGAAGTCTATTGATGACTTCTATCTTTTGGAGGGCATAACTTCTTCATTATAGCTCCATTTTTCATTCTAAAAAAAGTGCCAGAAGATCTTCTAGAGAGATTCCTAGATTCTTTATTATTTCACTAGTATTTTGTACCAAGTATTTGAGATTTATTTCTAAATCATTTTACTCTTTACTCATTTACGTATTCATTATGTAAGTTGGGGTTCTAGTATTTGCATTGTGTGGGGTCTTTTTTATATTACTTTCTATTATTACATCAGTATATCTAAAAACATCAAAAAACCCTTCTAAAAAAATGATCGAGGTCTCTTCTGGTCTAGAAGTTTTGACCCCTCACAACTATCACACTTGGAAGACCTCAATGACTCGGCTTCTCCAATCAAAAGGGTTGTGGTCATGTTTAGATGTCATGCATCATGTTTTTAAGGGGCCTCATGAGATCATGTAGCATTGAAAAAAATGGATGAGGTAATCAAATTGATTTCATTACAAGTATCAAATAGTCTATAGTTTCATCTAGATGGGTGTAATGCTCCTCTAGCTATGTGGACCAAGCTTCATGGCTTGTTTGGTAATGTGAATGAGTTTAGGGCACTTCAGATAGAGGAAAATCTTACCTCTCTTATACCAGATTCCTTTCCAATTATTGATGACTCCTTGATGAGTTTTAATCAATAGAGATCTATGTTACAAGGTTTTGGAAAAATGAAGACTGATGTTGAGTGCATCTATTTGATTCTCTCTAAGCTTTGAGGGAATTTTTAAGAAAATTATTCCACCTTCTATTCCACCAAAGATGCTTTGTGGAATAGATTTTCTATGCCTACTTTGGAGGTCTTTTGTGATTGCTTGACTAGAGAGCAATTGGAGCTTACACAATTGGATACTATGACTAGTTCTAAGCCTAAGGCATTGGTAGCTCAGACATCTACAAGAAAGCTGAAGCAAAAACTAATACATAAGTCAAATTCAATAGGCAATGACAATTCCTCCAATCCTACTCCCAAATAAGATGCTTGGAAACCCTCTTAGAAGGGTAATTCTTCTAATTTTGGTGAGTCTTCCTCCAAGACTAAGAATTACATAGGTGAACCTTGAAAGTTTTATGGCAAGGAAGGACATCAAATTTCCAAGAGTTGGAAATGTCTTGAGGCATTAAAGGAGGCCATGCAACATTTTAATATTGCTTCTCTAAAGCCTTGACCTCCTCCTATAGGGAAAGGACATGCTCTTTCTACATGAGCATTATCTTCTACAGCTTCTTGAATTCTTGATTCTAAAGCTTCCTATCATATGACACACTCACCTAATTTGGTTGCCTCACTTGCTCAAAGTGTTACTACATAGATTGCAGTTGGTGATTCTTCTCAGCTTTCAGTCATAGGTTTAGAAATTATCTCTTTAGAAGGTGGTTCACTACAAGATGTTCTCTTGGTTTTGGCCAATTCTATGAGCCTCATTTCTATCTTTCAAATTTTTCATTTAGGCTCTAGAAAGATAATTGAGTTCTCACCACATGATATGGTTATTCGAGACCTCCATGATCCTGATTTGGTTTTGGCTACAAGGAGTGTTGATCTTCAGTCTCACTTATACCAATTCAATGGATTCTATAGGTGATTCTCTCATTACACATGAAGACATAATGAGAAAGCTTTAGCATGAGAATTTTGGCCATGTCAACTAAAAATATCTATAGTAGATAAGTACACGGGAACTAGAGACTGGGTTGCCTCAAATCTCTTGTGCTGGTAGTGTATGTCAAGGCTGTGCACTTGGAAAACATCATAGAGATCCTTTTCCAAAAGGTAAATCCACACGTGCTAAGGCACCATTTGAGTTGATACATATTGATCTTATGTAATTTCTCACTCCATATTTTTTAGGTGCTCAATATGCCCTCACCTTTGTAGATGACTTATTTACAAACATAAGGGTGTACTTTTTGAAGTACAAGTCCAATGTCTTTGATTCCTTTCTAATCTTTAAGACATTTGTGGAGAAGTGGTTAGGTCTTTTTGTTAGGCATAATTATGCACACTGACAATGGGGGGAATATGTGAATCAATCTTTCAGAGATCTTTGTACTGAGCATGGCCTATAAGATCAGTTCTTTGTTGCATATACACCTCAACAAAATGGGGTTGCAGAGAGAAAGAATAGTGTGTTACAGGAGATGGCCAATTCTATAATTCAGTCTAGATCTATGAGTTTGTCATTCTAGGTTGAAGCTATCAATTATTCCAACTATATTTAGAAATAGATGCCTCATAAGGTATTTCAACACATGACTCCTGAGGAGGCTTGGACACACGTCAAGCTCAATGTTTCTACTTTCCAAAATTTTGGAAGTGAAGCTTAGGCATTTATTCTAGATGCTCAGTAGAAATCCATGGAGAAGAAGAGATACCCACTCTTTTTTTTTATCTATTGTGAGGATGTGAAGGCAAATAGGTTATTTGATCCTGATTCTAGAGATGTCTTGTTTCATTGAGATGTTTAGTTTGATGAGCATTATCCTTTGATGGATCCTCCGTCTCTAGATTCTTTCTCACTACCCAATACTTGCTCTATCCTCTAAAAGATTACACATCCTCTAAGGAAGATATAGATATTGATCCCCTTCACCACCTCTACTTGATGTTATACAAGTGCCCTAGTGGGCTCATGATACTATTGATGTAGTTGGACCTTTGGCAGGTGATCCTACAAATTCTCATCACACTTGTGCTCAAGTTGTAGGTAGTGGCATTTTGAGTTATGTCATTTCAGATTATCCTTAGAGTTTTTCATAGGTGATAGGACACTCAAAGTGGGATAGGGCTATGGATGATGAGTACTCTTCTTTGATGAAGAACCACACATGGGAACTTTGTCCTCTTCCAAAAAGAAGAAATTTAGTTTGGTGCCAGTGGTTGTACCATACCAAGTATGTTGTAGATGGTTCTATTGAAAAGTACAAGGCATATCTTGTTGTAAAGGGTTTTTCATAGGTTGAGGGTATTGATTACTCTAACACCTTTTCCCCTGTTGACAAGATGACCTTCATGAGGAGATATATATAGAGTAGCCTCATGGTTTTGTGCAGGAATCTTCATTGGTATGTTGGCTTTGAAGGTCTTTATATGGTCCCAAATAGGCCCCTAGGGCTTGGTATGAGAAGATAGATTCCTTCTTATTTTCTTCATAGTCCACTCGATGTCATTCTGATCCTACAGTTTACATAGCATCATGGGGCTGACTTATTAATACTTGTGCTTTATGTTGATGACCTCATCATCATAGGAAGCTTAGTCTCCATGATATAGAGTTTTTAACAAGCATTGTGTTGGTGAAAAATTTTTCCTTTCCTATGGAATCCAATAATTCAATCTATGCCCAAGTCAGAAAATCAATGATGTTCATAACAGTTGGATGAATGTTACACTAATTGTTTCCCTCTAAATTTTTATTGGTACAACTCCCTTTACAAAGATTATCAATGAATTCAAAATTACTATAGATTAACAAGCTGTACACTTTTTCCAAAAATTTCTTAAGGATCTCTCACGTACTCTTAGGTACGAAAGTGCAATTTCACAAATTCAAAAATTGAACAATTAATTGAAAAAAACCTAGTCTTTCCACAATAGAACTAGATTTGATAACAAATTGAATCCTAGAGTAACTTCAACTGATTTTTATGAATAAAGGAAAGATATAGCAATCGGGAGAAACATCAATAGATATCATCCACAATTAATTATCACAGCCCTCAAAGTAACTACTTGTGATTTAGATTGAACTCCAAGTTTCAAACCACGAAAAAATATTGGTATATATATATATATATATATATATATATATATATATATATATATATATATATATATATATATATATATATATATATATATATATATATATATATATATATATATATATATATATATATATATATGAGTAAGTTTCCCAAGTACAAATTCTTTAAGGAAATAACATTTGCATATATTGCTACCTTTTGTCTATTACTATCTCCACAAAAGAGAAACTTCTAACAATACTAATCTATCAAATTTATTCTATGCAACTAAAATCTAACCCTTTCCTAGTTTAATGCTCCAGCATTTATAGTTTTTTAAAAAATGGAAAAGCCTCCATCAAAACCTAGCCTTTCAGTTAAAAATAGTTAGGCAAAATAGTTTTAAATAGTTATTAAAATCTAAGAACGTAAAAGATAGCTATCCTTAACTAAATTTCATTGCTGGGCTTTTCTCCATCTGCTATGATTTTCTTGACTAGCTTTTAGCTCCGAAGATGCTCACAAATTCTTGCATTATGTGAGAATGAGGGTTCTTCAAACTAAGCATCTTTGATCTATAGGCATCCTTCTACCATTTTAGCTCCCTAATGCTCCAACTCTGCCTCCGCATAAGCCCCTTATTGAGGTACAATATTGATTTGATTTTAGCTAGGGTGGTAAAGTCTTGGAAAGTAGGGGTTTTGCTGTCCTTAATCCTAGATATGGAGTCATTGAAACTTTTGTTCAAGGTATTAGAATCCATGTTGTCATCATCAAATTAAAAGATACCTATGGGGTTTATGATCTACAATTCTTTTAGTATTTCTGTGTGCATCCTAGTGACTTCAAGCTCCATTGCTCATAATTTTTCTATAGCTACCTTATAGATTGAATCTTTCTAACCCATGTTGCTTTTAAGGATGAATAGCATGCATGAGTCCATGGCTTTCATGGGTTTCTCACTCAGGAACTTCAATAATTCATACCTTTCAACTTCATGTACTTGAAACATGATCATTTGGCATCAACTTTGATATACCTCCCATACCAGAATGAGGGTTTGGACTTCACCCAATAATACTTCTCCCTCTACACATGTGGTATTAAAATCTAGTATAAATTTACTCCCTTCTTTCACAATGGATTTTTCACATTCATTCTTTGCCTCTAAGAGTAACCTCCCTTTTTTCATTTTCCTGACCAATTCTAACTATCTGATGAATTGGCATCAAAAGATTGTGGTGTTTGAATCAATGGGAGAGTGCCAAAATTCATCAGTGATTCTATGTACTCAACCATGGTAATTATTTTCTTATTTAGCTCTTTCTTTTCCTTACTATCCTTTTCAGACTGAGTCAACATATGGTCTACTAAAAACTTGAAGAAATGATTCCTGGTGTCCCTAGAGATAGCCCCCAAATCCACAGTAGTGACCTTGTAACCTTTAGCATCAATATCTCCAAAGCCTTCCTTCTACTTATAGGTGGCAACTTCTATTGTAACTCTTCTAGTTACCAGATCTTTGATTAATCATGCGTCACTTTTTACCCTCTTGTTTTTAGAGACATGGGCTACATATTTTGTGACTATATCTTTAACAAGTGTAGACATGGGTTGGAGACTACATTTCTTACTCACTGAGTTAGATAGCCAGGGCAGAATGGTGGAAATGGTTGCTACTCCTTGATTACCTTTGGGAGGGGTCATGAAATCATATTGAATTGTGCTTGAGGGTTCTATTAAATCTACATCACCATCTTGATTGTCTAATAGAGTAATTTCTTCTCCTTTATCCTGTTCTTGAGCCATGATATTCTCTCTTTTAATTTTCTCTTAAGCGAGCATTGCAAACTTAGTTTTAGACCTAGTCCTAGGAGCTGTGATTCTCTTAGGGGATGCTACTTCATTTTTCTTCTTAGGAGTTGAGGTATCACCTATATCATGAGATGAAAAAGGGATGTCAAAAGTTAATGGTTTAGAGAAAGAAACAACCTTTGGGGAATTTTCAATTTGCTTCTCACTGCTTGCTCTCATACTATTTCTTTTTAACTAGTCATCTATACAGGCTAAAATGGATTTGGTTCTAAGATTTATATCATCCTCTTCAGGTTTCTTCCAATCCACTTCAAGTTGGTTTTTCTTATTTTCTTCTTCCCACCCTAGTTCGACAACTTCTAAATCATTCTCAGTCATTCCCTCCAACTTGAACTTTAGTTTTAATGAGGTAAATGGAGAAGCATCAACCTTGAATGATCTCTCTTAACCACTTCTTTATCATCACCATAGTTTTCTAACAAATCTTCTAAATGAGGAACTATTTGAGAATGGCCCTTCAAATTGAGCACCTCTATTACAAAACATTTACTATCAAAATCCCTCCTCCCTTGATAGAATCTGAGGTTAAAGTTGAGTAGATTTCTTCCAATTACAAAAGTGTTGATCATAGTACTACAAGTCAAAGATTTGAGATAGGAAAAATAGACTCCCACTTTTCTTGAGGTAGGTTATCATTAATCACAAAAAATATTTTTCTACATATTTCAGCTATAACAAAGCACTCTAAGGCATATTGAGGTTATTTCACTGGTTATTCTTTAAATCCACCCACTCATAGGTATGTGAACCTTGGGAATTGGATGTAAAATATTTTGTAGGTTTGCTCTAACTTTTGGGCTTCTAGGGATATCCTCAAAATTGGAGATTTCCTAATAGTTAGATGCATGCTCTCTATCAAAGCATCATGCACTTTTCTAAACTCTTCTAACACTTTGTCCTTCTATAACAAGGGGCAATATTGTAAAATAGTTATATCCTTGCTCCAAGGCTCATGGGGGATGGAAGTGATATTACTGACACATGCAGTGCAATAAGTCAAGTAAGAGGACATATGGAATTCTTCTCTTGAGATCTTAGAATGTTTAAGTTGATTCCTTAGTGAGTTAGCTACCAATTCTACCCAACCTAGAAACTGCTTCCCTATCAAGATAATATCTATGTAGTAGTACATCTAGTCTTCAAAGATTAAGATGTCAGTAGACCCCTTAGCTCGATGTAGTAGAACCATCATGTCATGTATATGAGGTTTCATGTGGTCTTTTGTGAGTATTTTGGGTAAACTTGAACACCCTTTATAGCTTGTTTTCATCCATTTATGGGCCATAAGGTTGTAATACTTGGTAGGATTCTCTTATTATTGAACTAAGGACTAGGTAGGGCCAAAAGTAGCAAAAGTGCACTTAGGTAGACACAAAATTGATGAGATGATTTCCCTGGTAATGGACAATACTGGCTCCCCATTTCTATTCAAAATACTCCTAATTCTTGCATCATAATGGTCAATACACAACTGGAGCAATTATGGACTTAAAAAAGCGGGAGGGAAAGCAAAAGCTTTGAGCAAGCCAATCATCAAAACCTCTAAACAACCTTTAACCTCATTAACTTGATCAAGAAAATTTTCTCGTAGCTTCTCAACCCTAACTCCCATTAGATTGGTGTCAGAAATTATGGGCCTTTTACATTCAAGACTAGAAACATTCCCAACAAAATGCAAAATAGACCTTATTTTAATCAAAAGGAAAGAAACACCCCAACACTATTCTTGTTTCTCAAAGTAACAACATAGAAGAAGCGACAAGAGATTTCCTATATTCTCACCTATAACCCGCTAAAAGAAAACCAAAAAACTTCCCTTCTTTCACTGCTGCTCCACTTTTGATTCACCTTGGCATGGGATAAAACATTAACTAAGTGGAAACTTAGTATTTTTAAAGGTAAGAGGACATACTAGCAAAATTATTGCCTCATAATGAGGTATTTATGGTGAGATTATTGCAGCTTTTGCACACACACTTAAAACTATGACCGGACTTCTTTATTAAATGATCACCTTAAGGGAATTTTTTTGCAATAATTACAAACTCCTAACATCCAATCTAGCCCCAAAGTGAAAATTCTACCTTCTTATCATTCATGATGACAACTCACCATTCACATCAAGCAATGATGAATTAGAAAAGACACTCTAATCATTACTCTAACACCTTATTTAACATCTCAGGAACTGCCACCTTTTCAAGAATCATTAATACTCATGCAAAAAAGCCTCAATAGTAGAACTACTTCAAACTGCTTCAAACAAAGGTTCAAAAAGTTCAAAGTGATTACATCTCCATAGCACTTAGTGGGTCCCACATACAAGATAAAAGTTAGTCTCACAACTTTGGTTGAACTACTTTGAGTTGGGGTTCAAAGAGGTTCAAAGGGGTTCAAAAGAAAGATTCGCAAAGAGGCATCACAAGACCTGAGTTTCAAATACAAGGCACGGTGACTTTGAATAGAATGAATCATGAGGAACTTGTTGATGTAAAATTATGGCATTCACTACACATTAGAGGATCCCCACATTGTTGGTTTCACAAATTCAAATTGGGCTGGTGATATTGATGATCGCATGTCTACTTCTGGTTTTGTATTTTGTCTTGGGTCTAGTCCTATCACATGATCTTTCAAGAAGCAGCATGCTTATGCATTATCATCTATAGAGGTAGAATATAGGGTAGTTGTATTGTCTAGTCATGAGGTTTTGTGGCTTTGAAAATTGATGACAAAGTTTGCATTTTTTTCTGATAGTACCACCTTTCTATGGGATGACAATTAGAATGCTATACACATTTAACACAACCTAGTTGAGCACCAATGGACCAAGAATATTGAGCTTCACATGTACTTCATCAAGCATCCAATTCAAGATGGTTCTTTGAGCTTGGAGTGCATTTCTACTACTCACCAGGTTGCAGACATCTTCACTAAACCTATTGCATCCCTACAGCATCCTGAACTATGTTCTATTCTTGGGGTGAAGGAAGTTGTCCTTTGGGGTTCTTAGTGATGAGTCCTTCCTTCCTCTTTTTCATTCTATCTATTTTTGAAGTAGAGTCTTTCCCACTAGGTTTTCTCTATTTCTATGTTTCATAGAGATTTGGTTGTAATTGTTACTATTGTCACAAAATTTTTTACCCTTGTCCAAAGTTTTTACCTAAGGAAAACCTTATGAAACATGGAAACAACCTCCAAGCTATGGGACTTGAACTATGAGGTTGAGTCTCTAGAGAAGGTTGGCTTCCTTTACTATCAGGATGCACCTAATTACACTGGAGAGGAAAAATGAGAAGGAATGCATAGAAAGAAAATCTAACTATTCTAACCTAAGGGGTGATGCACCAAAATAGAGTGTTTAATCTTACCTCTACCCATAAATTCATAGTCAACCAATTATAACCTCAAAGAATATAGATTTAGACTTTTCTTAATTAAGCAATCCACATGTAGATCAGATAACAAAAGAATGGTATAGGAAGAGACTTCACTTAATAAAATTTGAATGCCAAAAGAAGATACAATCATGCAAATGCAGAATTTAGATGACAAACATTAACCAAAGGCAAAGACATCTTGCACAATATGTTAATAGCTAAAAGAGGCTTAGTATGGGATTGCAATGGCTCAAAGGAATGATAAATTATAGTCTCATGCATAGAAGCAAAACTAGAGAATCAGAGAAAGATCAACCCTTACAAAGATTACAAGATCTACCTTTATAACTTAGGCATAACTAAGATATTCCTAATTGAAGCTGCTCCACAACTACTACCATTAAATGCTCAAAGAATAATCAAGATGATCCAAATAGTAGATTTGATTTGGTACACCTGTAAAAGCATGAAAATCATGGGAACCCTAATTGAAGCAAACCTTGAAGTGATGGAAATGGTGCCAATCATGACAAAATTCCTCAAAATGGATGATCAGGTGGTGGGAAGAGTTTCTATTGCATCATTGAAAACCCAAAATTAACTTGGAGTGGTTGGGATTGATCAAAAAGATAATAATATGTGAGAAAACCCATTTTTCCTCTATTTTGGGCATACACATCAACATGGTCAATAGGTCAATTGAGCCCTACATCCAAGATGAGCCACATGGGCCAATAGTCTTTTATCTTTCTGCCACCCTACAAAATCCTTGTGGTTTGACCATCTTGTCCATTATAATTGTGCCACCCTTTAAAAGCCTCACCATCAACTACCTAAGAAATAGTGACCTAATTGCCATTGCAAACTACTATTGTTACCACTCAAGCCCACAAGAACATGTGTCCTTTAGGTGCTTCCCTACATCATCTAAAATCCTTGCAACTTCACAAAGTAGGGAAGTGCCAACTGTAAATCTTCTTTCATTTGATGACAAAGAACAAAGTTAGCCCATCGACTACGAAGTCAGTATCTTGACCAATGAAATGCACCCAAATTTTCAATGTGTGCCAACATGCTCTAAAAACTTCCTAATTGTTCTTACAAGTTTACCTTTGTGGATCTAATAGAAAAAGGTCCACAGAATCCATGTGGTGGTAAGGTGCTTACCTACATTCACAAAAAACCTTGCATCTTGATCAAGTGGAAAAGTGTCCATTGTTGATCATCTTCATCAGTACCTTAGCCAACCAAGAGATTTTTGTATGCCACCTTGACTAATAGCTTGTACCTCAGCCACATGGAAGTGAGGCCCTTTCTCACTTTGTTTAAATTTTTCTCATTTTGAGGAAGGAGGAAAGTGCCCATCGTGGATCTATGCAAGATCTGACAGTCCAGAAAGTTGCAGGAGCCTAAAAGTAAACTTAGGAGAGCATGGAAATATATAAGGTTTTAATTCCACTTATTTCATATTTTTATTGGCATTAAAATATTAAAAAAAGGGAAGTGATCGTTTATCATTTGAATTCAAAAAATGACAATTTGGCAGGAAGGCAAATATGGCCAACAATTTTGGCAACTCAGGGGGGATGCAAGCTAGCTATGCATAAGACTAGTGGTTTGTGCATCTATTGGGTTGTAGATTCATAAAAATCATGATGATCTACCTAGTAAAAACTCTAAAATCATAGAAAATATGTCTAGGAACCTCAAAATTGCTTCTTTGCAACTGAAACTAGGAATCAAAATTCTCTGCAACCTCTGCAAAACATGTGTTTATGCACTTCTTGAAAAAATAGGAAACCACAGGAAGGAAACTAACCTAATTATATACATGAAATGCTTATCTTTTATTAGAAGTAGGATTAAAGATATATTCCATTAACAAGAATAGACATAATTTCACCATTAGGCCTACTTAATTGAAAAGCATTGGCTTGTTTGCAACTAATAACCATGTAGGGACCACTCCATAGTGCATCATATTTTGAGTATCTCCTTGGTTCTTCACTTTCTTGATCCCATTTTAATACCAAATCACCTTCTCTAAAGATTCTAACCTTGGCCTTCCTATCAAAGCTCTTTTTCATTTGTTGTTGGTGTATTTCTAGGGTTTGCATGGCCTATTTTCTTTTCTCTTCCAGCTCTATCATTCTTACTATCATGGCATCACTTTCCATTAGCTCCAACTAATGAGCCAATTTGAGAGATGGGAATTTTAATGTAATTGGAAGCCTTGCTTCCCTACCATATACCAACATAAAGTGTGAATTCCCTATTACCCTCTTAGGCATTATTCTATCAACCCATAGTGATGTCTTCAAATTTTGATGCCAACATCTCTAATTATCCTCTATAGTCCTTTTCATAATCTTGATTAGGTTTTTTTTAAATGACTCAGTTAAGCCATTTCCTTGAGGATAATAGTTTGAGGATGTGCTCAAGTAAATATTATGATCAACTACCCATGCACAAATCTGAGCCCCTACAAAAGATTTTGCATTATCTAAAATAATGTTTGAAGGGGCACCAAACCTGGTCACAATTCCATCAAGGAATTCAACAATTGAAGATTTTGTGGTGTCCTTCAATGCAACTTCCTCTATCCACCTGGTGAAGTAATCCATAGCATCTAGAATCCATTTGTGACTAGAGTTGAAAGGAGGATTGAGAGGGCCTATGAAATCCAATCCCCATTGAGCAAAAGGTTGGTCCACCTAAATGGGATGAAGAGGAAGAGCTGCAAGTCTTTGCTTACAAGAGAAGAAGGCACATTTTTTGCACTTCCTCGCATACTTATGAAAATCATGGAACAAGAATCGCTAGGAGTAGCCAGCTCTCATGATCTTCATTATAGTCATCCTTATAGAAAAGTGGCCACCATCAGGGCCATCATGAAGCTCTTTGATCATTCTTTCAGCTTGATTTGTATCAATGCATCTCAATAGGGCCCCATTAAAATCCCTCCTAAAAAGGACACCATCAACTATGGCATAAGGAATTGACTACAACCTATATTGTCTCCTTTTAGTTCTATCCAATCCTTGGGGATATCCATTTCCTATTAAGGTCTTCATGTCATACATCCAACTCTTTGGATTATCATTCCTTGCTTCTTGTTGTTCTATCAATACCAAGACAACTTCCTCATCTGACTCCTAAGATGAGATCATCTGGTTGCATAATGTCTTCCTTCTTACCAACATGGTAATCTGGATGTCAACATAATACTCCATCACCTTGGCAATCCATCTAGCTCTCTTCTCACTAATATCATTTCTTAAAAGAAAGTCCTTCACACTGGCATGAGGTACTAACAAATGGATCTTGTTATGAGACAAAAGGTGTCTAAATTTCTTCAAATCTCTTATGACTAAAAGGGTTTTCTTTTATACATAACTATATTTGTCTTCTGATTCCTTAAGCCCTTCACAAAAGAAGGCAATAGGTTGCTCCATGGTAGAAATGCTTGACTCACCACCTAAGGTATAAAGAATGAAATCCTTCTCAAAATTTAGATTGATGAGCATAGAAGCTGAGTCTATGGCTTCTTTGATCTCCTCAAAACTCACCTTCCCTTCCTTGATCCATGTAAACATTGTATTCTTTTAAGCATGGTTGTAAGATGTTTCACAATGGTGGCTAAATTAGGGACAAATCTCCTCAAAAAAAATTCTTTACCAAGAAAATATTGCAAACCTTTCTTGTGACAAGGAAAAGGGGAAGGGCAAGTATTGCCTTTGTTCTTTATAGATCAATGGTTAAACCATCCTTTGATACAATGTGTCCTAATAATTTTCCTTGATTGGTGGCAAAGACACACTTGCTTGGATTAAGGGATTACCCAAACTCTCTACACCTTATGAACACTTATCTAAGATGACCAAAATGATCTGCTATATCCTTTGAATATACTGTGATATCATTAAAGTAAACCAATACAAACCTTTCAATCATCTTTTTGAAAGCCATCTCCATTTCCTTTTGAGATGTGGCACCTGCATTTGTTAGTGCAAAAGGCACTTTACTATAAGCATAGGTGCCCCATTTGGTGGTGAATGCAATCTTATATCTATCAAACTCTTTGACCAGCACTTGATTGTAATCAGAGAATCCATCAAGAAATGAGAACCTTTCTAAACCACTGACCTTGGACAATATCTTCTCCATGGAAGCAAGGGGATGGTGATCTTTAAGGGAAGCTTGGTGAAGATCCCTAAAATCCACACATAATATAATCTCTCCATTCTTCTTTCTAACAGGGAAAAATTTTGCTACCCATGATGAGTACATGATGGGGAAAATTATATTAGCCTCAATTAACTTGGATAGCTCTTTTCTCATTAAGGGCTCAATTTTAGGGTTAACTAGCCTCTATTTCTACCTTACTAGTTTGACATTTTCAATTAACTCATTTGTTGAAACAAACTTTGGTAAAAACCCTTTAAATCATCATATGTCCTAGTAATAGTAAATATATCATTAAATTCTTGACATAGATGAATGAATTTTTCTTGCTCAATGTCAGAACATACCTTCCCCATGTTTAAGGTCTTTCCATCAGTAACTACAACTAGTGTATAATCATCCTTGTTAGTAGCTAGGTTCATGCCTCTATCTCTTGCTTGGTCATTAGGGTTGAAGATGCTCTCTAGGGTAATGAGACCCTTAGGAAGCTTGTTGGAACTAAGATTGATGATCTAATCTCCATACTAGTCATGCAACCTAGATTGGTTTCTATTTGAGAATTCTACTTCACTTTGCAAGAAACTTACAATTTGTGCATTAGACTCAAAAACTTTCCAATTGGTGGTGTTATCCAGAATATTAGGTCTAACTATCATTTTGATTTGTTTCTTCTCCTCCTCCTCAATATTCCCTAGCACATCATGAGATGCATCTACTGCTGCAAGTCTGTCAACATGTCTATTTTCTTTTCTAAGGATGCTCTAAATATTAAATGCATTGAAACTTTCAAGAAAATCCCATACTCTATGTTAATAAGACTTGATCAAACCATTCTTAGTGATATTCTAATTTCTTACTTGATTGACCACCAATTCGCTATCTCCATATACACTCAATGCTTGAATTCCTCTTTTTTGAGCAAATCGGAGTCCTTGAATCAAGGATTCATACTTGGCCACATTATTGGTACAATTGAATTGGAGCCAAAAGGAGAAGTACTACATTACTTTTTTAGGAGAAATCAACATCACACCTACCCCTAATCCATTTTTATTCCTTGACCCATCAAAATACATACTCCATATCCCAGTTATATCTTCTTTGGTTTTCACAAGGTTAGGGACAAGAGCATATATTTTTGACACATAGTACGTACCAAGACCTATCTCAAGGGTTTCTAATATGGGATCAAATTGATATGGATTAGCCCATTCATCTAAGAGAAAATAAAGTATCTCTACTAGAGAAGTGGCAAGCTCATTTACTATGTCATTCTCATCTATTTCTAGGATAGTGCAATTTATATTGATGACATTAGGGGTGTAGGGCTCAATATGATAGAGGGATAGAGGCTCTACTCTAATTGAAGCCTTGGTCCCATATATTTTTCTAAAAAACATGTATGACCAATCAGAAGATATTTAACCACCTATTTGGGCAGTGAAGTCTCTTGACAGATAAATGGAAAAGTGTGGCTTGATCTTAGAAACTAATATATCTTGAGTTATAGTACAACTAGTACATTCATGTAGGGCCATTTCAACATTATTAAGGATCCCTATAGTTTGAAAGTACTAACATCCAACTATAATACATCCGTAACAATTTGCTTATTTTTCATTCTAAAGCATTAGCAACACACTTAGGCATAACTAAACTACTAGCCTCTGAATCAATCATGCAATTGTGGACTATTTTATCCCCTATAATTAGAGAAACATAAAATGGAGGAATTATATAGCTCCCTTGATGGTTTTACTAATCTTGTGGTACTTTCCATGCTAGGTGGCTAAACCTTTGGTTCAATATTTTATAATTCTTGTTGCAGCAGCCTCCTTTGCAAGGGTATAGTAGCAACAACATCCCACATGGAAATATTCACATCTATCTTCTTCATTTTCTCAACCACATTGAATGAGGCATTAGGTGCTCTAGTAGACGCCTTGGGAGTTGTATGTATGGGAGATTGAGATGGAATAACTTGGGGGTTATTCACATCTCCTTTGTTACTGTTCTATTTTTTTTGTTGAGGGGAATTGGCTTGATCATTCACTATTTGTACATAAGGCACTACATTTGATGTTGAAGCCTGATTAGGAGGAGGAGGGGTACCATCTTCAAGAGATCTCATTTTTCTCCTAGTGTTGTGATCAATGGAATCCTAGTTTACATTACAATATTCCTCCACCTAATGATTCATGAAGGAGCAATCACCCTATCTTTGCATATGTAAGGCATCTTTGGGTTGGTTCTCATTATATGATTGTCCTACTATAGGTTCTTGGGTGGTCAAAGCTAAATAGGATTTAGCTTTTTGATATGTGCAATAGGCATAGGAATAATTGCAGGAGGGACAAAAATATTGATCTTGAGCCATATTGTTTTGAGGGACTATGGCCCTACTTTGATTTGCCTTTGAGGTTGAAGCATGACTACTTTGCCTACTCTAATAAAAATAATTGTTCCCATAATTATGATTTGGAGGCTTATCATTGTTTGGAGTTTGATATTGTGGTTGAGGAGCCTTATTACCTTGAGCTTTTTGTCTCTCCAAAGTCACCACTTTGTTGTTGACTTTCTGTATCACAGAGAAACTATCTTCCAACTTCTTCTCTTGGCTTTGCCATCTTTTATCTATGTTCAACATCATAGACTACATCATCTCCTTGATTTCATCTATTCCATTTGAAGATGTGGAAGCTTGAGGGACTAGAGCAAGGGGTTTTCATGGGCAAGTTGTAGGAATAGGGGCTATTATTGGTTGGTGATTTGGGATATTAGAGAAGAAAGGAATAGGAGGTATTGGAGCTAACATTCCTCCTTGTATCAATATGTTTTTTCCTTTATTGCTATTTCATAAGCATCAAGTAAGGTATCTCCTCCCATGGTTTGGATTGTAGTGGCAATATCACTATCAAAAGCTCTAAAGTAATGCAAGAAGGCATTACCAGGGGTATGCTTCATTGAAGTAGGTATTTTATCCCATGTCTTCTAAAATTTGTAATTGAAATCAGTCATACATTCATGAGGGGCTCTTTTTATGGTAATTATTTGTTCTAAAAGTGAAAAATAGTCACTTTTTTCCTCAAAGTGTCTACATAGTCATGCTCCTAATCCATCCCAATCCGTTATAGAACCATGTGATAGACACCTATATCATTTTAGGGCTTTCCATTTTAAAGATGAAGCTAGGAGTCTAACAGACACATCATCTTCTGTAATACCATGGATATTGAAGACATTTGTAACCTCTTAAATGTGTTCTAAGGGAGGGATAGAAGTTTCACCAATAAATTTAGGTATACTTTTAAGTGCAGCTACTAGTATGTCATTTCTTTGGGACAATAAAAGAGGACTTCCACCATTAAAGGTGGCAAAAGCATGAGCTCTAGCCATATAAGCAAGTAGTCTATTAATATGAACTAATGGCTTCTGGGTTGAGATATCACAATAGGGGGACTAGAGATTGATCTTACAGGGGTATGAGTTATTTTTTCACTCCTAATTGGTGATAAAGATACTCTAGTCTTTCTCCTTCTAGGATTTGAAAAGGAAAGTTCTTGATATTGAAAATGACCTCTAGAAGATGCCCTCATTTCAGCTTTGATCATGAATCACAACAACTTTGGTATGGAACCAAGTATAAAGGGTGTAGAGTCACCGAGTGCTTTGTAGAATGAGCCCCTTGAAGGCCTAAAATACTAAGAGCAACACTATCGTCTCAGCATCAACTTGAAATTCTTCTCTTTTGACACTAGTAGACTTGAAATTTTTTGAATATGCCTCACCGAGCGTGCCAAAACCTATTGTCACAAAAATTTTCACCCTTGTCCAAATTTTTTACCTAAGAAAAACCTTTTGAAACATGGAAACAACCTCCAAGCTATGGGACTTGAACTATGAGGATGAGTCTCTAGAGAAAGCCAACTTCCTTTACTATTAGGATTTACCTAATTACACTTGGAGAGGAAAAGGGAGAAGGAATGCATAGAAACCAAATCTACCTATTCTAACCTAAGGAGTGATGCACCAAAATAGAGTGTTTGATCTTACCTCTACCCATAAATGCATATTTAACCAGTTATAAACTAAAAGAATATAGACTCAAACTTTGCTTAATTCAACAATCCACATGTAGATCAGACAATAAAAGAATGCTATAGGAAGAGACTTCACTTAATATCATTCAAATGCCAAAAGTAGATATAATCATGTAAATTCAAAATATAGATGAGAAATATTAACCAGAGGCAAATAAAGTGCACCCAAATTGTCAACGCGTGCAAACAAGCTCTAAAAACTACCTAGTTGTTCTAACAAGTTTACCTCTGCAACTCTGATAGAAAAAAAGGTCCACAGAATCCACATGGCGGAAAGGCGCTTGCTTGAATTTGCAAAAAACCTTGCATCTTGATCAAGAATAAATCCCCATCATCGATCATCTTTGATCTGATGGTGGATGGAAACAAGTGATTCACTGACAACCTATGTCAGTACCTTAACCAACCAAGAGCCTTCTATATGCCACCTTGATTGAAAGCTTTACTTTTCCTATGACACACAATGAAATATGACCCACATGCCACATGGGAGTGAGGCACTTGTCTACTTTATTTAAAGGTTGTTCATTTTGAGGAAGTGGAAAAGTGCCCACTGTGGATCTATGCAAGATTTGATGGTTTGAAAAGTTGCAAGAGCCCAAAAGTAAACTTAGGAGAACATGGAAATATATAAGGTTTTAATTCCATTTATTTCATAAATTTTTAATTTCATTTATTTCATATTTTCATTAGCATTAAAATATTTTTAAAAATGGGAAGTGACTATTTATTGTTTGAATTCAAAAAATGGAAATTTGGTAGGAAGGAAAATTTGGCCAACAGTTACCTCATTAGGCCTTGTTGTCAAGACCCAAGTTTTCTTTCAACATTTCATTGTAGTTTCTTTGATCTTTCTACATTGTTTGTAGCTACATTGTTTCTCATCTCAAGCGGGGGTGTTAGAGTAAAGCATTAATTTAATTTAATTTATTAAGTGCGCTTTACTCCCTCTTAAGATTTCACTTTATACATCTTTTGCAATGTCATTTAATAATTAATTAGTAATTATTAAATAGAATTTATCTTTTAGGTTACCCTTTTACCATTTAGGTTATCCTTTTCAAGTTTTGATCTCTTTCTATAAGGATAGATCATTTGTAGTTATCTTACATCTTTTTCATTTTTGAGAATACAATTTGCATATTTTCAAACCAAAACCCTTGCCTCCTCTTGTCTTTTTCTTCTCTATGATAGGTTTTTACATGTAGGTATTCTTTGAACTTTGTGGATTTTTATTTCTCAAATCCTTCAATTATCATATGACTCCTTTCAACCCATATGAACAAATGATATATGCCCCTAGGAATCCTAGGACCCCTAAGGACATATTTTGTTATGAAATGAATTGAAACCCTTTTGACCCATATGAACAAATGATATATGTTTGTAGGGGTCTTAGGACCCCTATGGACATAAGTTGTCATTAATTATGTCAAAAGGGATCATAGGTTATCCTATCACCCCTTTTCACCCATATGAACAAATAAAATATATCTCCAGCGGTCCTAGAACCCCTAGGGACATATGTTGCCATCAAAAGTGTCAAAAGGGGTCATAGGTTATCCTATGACCCCTTTTGACCCATATGAACAAATGAATAATGTCCCTAGGGGTTTGAGGATCCCTAGGGACATATGTTGTCATTAAATGTGTTGAAAGGGTTCATAGGTTATCCTATGACCCCTTTCGACCCATATGAACAAATGAAATATGTCTATGTTGTCGCAAAATGTGTCAAAAGGGATCATAGGTTATCCTATGACCACTTTCAACCCATATGAAGAAATGAAATATGTCCCTAGGGGTCTTAGGATCTCTAAGGGCATATGTTTTCAAAAAATGTGTCAAAAGGGGTCATAGGTTATCATATGACCCCTTTCAACCCATATGAACAAATGAAATATGTATATATGTTGTCATGAAATATGTTGGAAGGGGTTATAGGATATCCTATGACCCATTTAGACCCAGATGAACAAATGAAATATATCCCTAGGGGTCCTAGGACTGCTAGGGACATATGGTGTCATGAAATGTCTTGAAAGGGATCATAGGTTATCCTATGACCCCTTTCAACCCATATGATAAAATGTGTTCCTAGGTATCCTAGGACCGATAGGCACCTATTATGTCATTAAATGTACTAAAAGGGATGATCCATTTGAACATATGAGATATGGGAAATATGTTGTCATTTCATGGGCCAAAAAGGGTCATGGGTTATCCTATGATCCCTTTTGATGCTTTCAAACATAATAAATATGTCCCTACGGGTCCTAGGGCCCCTAGGGACATATGTTATGATTGAATGGGTTGAAAGGTGTCATAATTTTCCCTATCACCCCTTTCAACCCTTTTGAACATGTGATATATGTCCCCATGGGACTTAGAACCCCTAAGGACAAATTTTATCATCAAATAGGTCAACAGTGATCATATGTTTCCCTATGACCCCTTTCAACCATTTTTAACATGTGAGATATGTTCCTAGGGGTCACAAGATACCCTTTGACCCCTTTTGAACCATTTGAAAAAATGAGATATGTTCCTATGTAATTATTATAATATATACTATATAATTACTAAGTTATAATTACTATAATATATACTATAATACATACACTATAATTAAATACACATAACTATATACTAACTATAATAGTATATTAAATATATACTATATAATTATTATGCATGCTAAACTATATACTATATACTATAATATTTTATATCCTATATAATATAATATAATATAATATAATCCTAAATATTGTAATACCATCCTATATAATATATGTTATAAACTCATAATATTAAATATATGCAACAATCTGTAATTAAAAAGAGAATTAAAAGACAATTTTGTTTATTTGTCTCATTCTATAACAACCAAAAAGGCATAAAGTTGACCAATGTAATTTTAATCACATGGATCAAGAAGGAGAGAATCTCAACTTCTCACTAAGTTTGAATCCAAACCCTCCAATTTCCATGAGATTCATCTAGTACGGATGGCAAATGATCGAGTGCCTGATATATCGAATACCTAATATTTCAAGTATCTATCTAATTTTCATAGGTAATGGTTTTTTTTCTTTGGTATTAGGATTGGGGGGGAAAATTCAACATGATTTATAATGCACTTTTGGAAGTTTTTAGACTTTTTTTTTCACATCGCCACTTTTTGACGCACCATAATCCTACACATATCATTGACAATCAAGAGCTTAGATGAAAAAATTATAGTATGGTAACAAATGAAGCAATTGAATTTTGTTCAAGTGTCAAGGAAGAGGCATTCTTCGAAGAGTTGATTCCCAGATGAGGAGGAATATAGTGGAATGACTAGTGCAAGGCAGGGTGTTGAGCTGTAATGACATCTCTAGGAGAGATTTTTTGTTGTGTTATCTTTTGTTTATGTTCTCATGTAATGGTGATCCTTTCCTTTCTTCTTTCAATTTAAATGTAAATTGTAAAATTGTAAATCATTCGAGATGGCTCTTTTGTTTTCTTAGGGTCCTTGTAATTCTGAAGTGTGGAACAAGAGGACATGGATGGTCTATTTTAGCATGGGGCTAGGGTTTAAGCCAATGAAAACTTTGTAATAAAAAATGAAAATGATTATGCCAAAAGTGGTGGGGTTGAGTTAGGTGGCAGTGTCAGGTAGCAAATTATGTTTAGATATATATATTAAAAACTAATTTGATTCAAAGACTCCTTTGGGAAAGAATCGGGAAGAAAACTCAAATTTCTTGTCATGTACATGCATTATATAGTGATTTACATATAACTTACAAATGGGTTACAATGAATTCCCTGAATGTAATTCTCGAACATTCTTATCAAAAAGCCCTCTTTCAAGGATCATAAATCATGTAAACATCAAAAATGCTAAATTTTCAAAAAACCACCTATGAAGAGAAATTTTCACTCCTCCATATCTGTTGGCAATGAGGCACACTGCTCAAAATCCCATGCCTACTACAAACTAGTAGGAGGATTTGAGAGAGTCAATGTCATCTAGCCATCAAAATCCTCAAAAGAGTGGACCACTACAATTGTAGAAGGAAGCTCAAAAGAGGGAAGAATCAATGAGAGAGGCACATTGAGATTGGGAAGCCACTTGGATGCTACAGAGGCTAAAACATCACTTAAGACCTTTCACCAAGGGAAGAAGTGGTAGAGGCAATGGAAAGGGCATGCTCATAAGATCTAGGACTACATTAGAATAACACCTAATCTTGTCAACAAGTTCCTTGCCAAGAGTTGAACCCACACTTTGCAATTTCATAGTGATAATTCAAAACCTTTTCCTCTCCATAGCCCATTTGAACTTGTCGTAGGCCATCAAGTGTTCATGACTTGTCATCAACTTTTGGTGAGAAAATAAGCCTCACACCAAGCCTTTGCCTGACCAAAGCTCATAGTTTTGCAAGGTAGCCAAGAGCCTATTATCTGATATAAATTGTGGGAAAACAACTTTATTTGCAATAAGAAACACTAAATCTATTGATTGCAAGAGATCCATCAAATTGGATAAGTAAATGGACACAATGGTTAGATCTATACAACACCTAAAGGTGTTTTAGCATGTAGAATATCTGGAGCTAAAGAAAGGATGACACATTACCATGATTGAAACAACTAAAGAAAGAAAGGTGTCTTTGATATGATTGAGTGTACCTTCATGTGCTAGGCTAAAGTGTTTGTAATGTTCTTTTTATCCTACATTATCAGTCTTTGAATTTCTTTATTAGATTTAATAAACTCTCTCGGATTTAAATCTTCAAGATTCACCCTATTACATCCTAAGTTAGCAAGAACATCTGATAGCATATTCCCTTCCCTCAGAGTATGGGAAATATAAATTACTTCAAATAAGTTGATAAGAAACCATATTTTTTGGAGGATATATGATAGCTACCAACTATAGAACTCCTATTTAATGCATGAATTTATGATCACTATATGGATTTATTGAAAGTCCCCATTTTTTACCAAAACTAACCTCATGAATAAGGCATAGGCATCAGCCATGTTTTTTGTTCCTAACAAATAGGGGATGTTTTGATGGCTAGAACCTCTCCCTGGTGATTTTTGATACAAATACCTATCGCAAACTTTCCTGGGTTGCCTCAGGAGGAACCATCAAATTTGAGTTTAACTGAACCACAAGAAGGAGGAAGCTAATGAACTGAATCTCTATTGATTGAAAATCTATGTTGATTATGATAAAGCCATCCAATAGGAATATGGATGTCTTTCCATTCCTAAATGACAGAGCTATCCCATGTGGTTAAAATTGGATTGCATTTGACTCTGCGATGACTAGCATTCACAACTTCTAAAATGGATTTTTCAATACCAACTAGGACAGAGTTAATTGGTGAAGAGGTCTTGCATAAAATCCTTTTATCTCCTTCCCACCAAAGTGCCATACTACAACTGTTTGGATGTATTTCCATAAGCAGTAAAAAGTGAAATGGAATGTAGTTCAAGCTAGGCTTGAAAAAGATCCCTAAGTTTGTTTGGAAGAGAAGTGAGAAACTGAAGTTTCCAAAGAACAAATAGTCAACTTGTTGTGCAAAAGAGCAATTTAGAAAGAGGTGATTTGCATCTTGCAACTCAAGGTCACACAAACAACATTTGAAAGGTTGGGAAATGTTATATATTCAAAAACTCTCTCTCTCTCTCTCTCTCTCTCTCTCTCTCTCTCTCTCTCTCTCTCTCTCTCTCTGTACATATATACATATATATATAGATATATACATATATATACATATATATATATATGTATATATATATACATATTTATATACATATATATATATGTATACATCTATATATGTATATATATGTATATATATATACATATGTATATCTATATATCTATATATGTATATATATACATATGTGTATATATATTTATATCTATATATATAGATATACATATATATTTATATCTATATATATATAGATATACATATGTATATAGATACATATATATACATATATATATATATATATATATATATATATATATATATATATATATATATATATATATATATATATATATATATATATATGTATATATATGTATCTATATACATATGTATATCTATATATATATATATATATATATATATATATATACACACACATATATATACATACATACTTTTTAATACTAAAAGAATAAGAATGTAATGATATTTCTATTCAATTTCATATAGTATTTTTTAATTTCTAATATTAATTTATGTTACATTTTCTCTCAATAATGACATAAATTTTATTCATACTGCTTTCAATTTATTAATAAAATGTATCTCATTATCGAGAGAAAATGTACCATAAATTAATTTTAGAAAATAAAAATTACTATACAAAATTAAATAGAAATATTATTACATTCTTATTCATTCAAATATTAAAATGTGTGTGTGTGTGTGTGTATAGAGAGAGAGAGAGTTATTTTTATCATAAGCTTTTCATTTTTTATATTTGTGTAGAAACTAAAATTAGAATTATATAGAATTTTTTAAAATATAAATTCATAAAAATAAAAATAAAATATATTTATACAAATTAATAATTTTTTTAATTTCAAATATAAAATTCTTATAAATGATTCATTTTTATAAAGGAAAGATCAAATTCTAAATTCAATCATTATGATTTAAAAATTACTTAGAATTGAAAAATTGAAAAATATTTCATTATTTTGTCTACCTTATCATCATGGCAACCTTTTCTTTTGACATTATTTTTTAGATTTCCTTTAACATGTATTACTTATTAAATTTATGGATCCTTTTAGTCCTCTAGACTTCCATGTGACTTGTAAGAGACCCACATAGTGCTCTAAAAAGTAGTGTTGTCCATCTATTTGGAGGAGCCATCCATTTGTGTTTTGCTTCTAACCTCATGTCTTAATGAAATAACTTAACTCCTATTTTTGTTTAAATTTAAGGAATTCATATGTTCCCATGCATATTTTAAATGACATCAAAAAATGATAAAATAGAATTTTCTCCTATTTTATTGGAGCAACGACTCCTTGAAAAATGAAAATAAGCATTAGAAAAACAGAGAGTAGAAATAAGAAACAACTACTTGTTGGAAAAAAAACATATGGCTCCACAAATTATTTTCAATCTTTTAATTTGTCTTCTATTTTTTCTCTATATAATTTTTTGTTAATGATTTTATTGTCACTGAGGTTAGCACCCTTGTCCAAAGCCTATGCATGAGGACAACCTAGTGAAACATGGAAACAACCTCCAAGTTGTGGGACTTGAACTATGAGGTTGAATCTCCGGAGAAATCCGGCTTCCTCTTACTATCAGGGTGCACCCAACTACTCTTGGAGAGGAAAAGGGAGAAGGAGAGCATGAAAGTGAATCTACCTAATCTAATCTAAAGAGGTGATGCACCAAAATAGAGTGTTCAGACCAATCTCTACCCATATATGCACTTTTGAACCAGAATAAAACTAAGGATATACGCATTCAGACTTGCTTTGATCTAATAATCGCATGCAGATTAGAAGACCATGACGAATGACACAAGGAATGAGAGATTCAAGGAGATATAGTCATGCAGATCATAGATTTCTACAAAACATTAGTATGAGGCAAAGAGTTCTTGCACTTTGATACCAATGGCTGAAAGAGATAAGACAAAAAATCATGTAGTTCAAAGGCACAGGGGAATTTACACTAAGAATCTACAGAGTAGTAACAAAGAAAATAGAGAAAAGGTCCCAATCTTTACAAAATTCACAAAAATTGCCTTTATAGTTCAGGCATAACTAAGATTTCCCTCCAAAACTATCCTGCAACCACCACCATCAAGGCTCTACCAAGAACAATCATGGGGATCTGAAGAAATCTAATCTAAGTATAGCTTTTTGGTACCATGAAATATAATTGTTAACTAAAACAAGGCCTTGAGAAGATAGAGGCAGCACCATAACTATGCTCTGACAAGGTAGATAGGTTGGATCGAGGGAGGTAGAGTGTCCCTCTTTGTTTCGTATTTACTCCAGGGTGGTTGGAATCGATCATAAGATCAAATTCGTGTAAAACCTTAATTTCTTATATTTTTTGGTGCATGAATTAGCAGAGTCAGCGAGTCAGCTAAACACTAAAAGAAAAATAGGCCAGGTGGACCAACCAGTTCATTTCTTTGTGTCATCTTACGGGTCTCCCCAAGTTTGACCAGATATTCAAATTGACCACGCCACCTTGCAAACCCTGATTGCGAAAATCACATTAACTATCTATCGCTAATCATCAATGCCTTCACCAGACCCACTGGGACACATGTCATCGAGGTGCTATGTCGCTATGTGTATCCTTCGAGCAATTTCTCATAGCGAGATAGTGCCCACCATGGATTTAGACTGATCTGACGATAATGAAGACTCATCATATTACTACACTATCTCCTTAAAAATTTTGGGCCCATGAAACACTTGGCAACCACTTGGCACAACCTGGCATCCTCATCTTGGTGAGACCTAGCCCCACTAATCCACGTAGCACAATGGCGCTATGTTGCTATGGGTAATATCCTTGCAACTTTCCATAGCGAGATAGCGCCTACAATCAATTTCCTTAGATCTATGGTTATCAACAAAATTGTACAACTGCACACTGAGTTGGCTGAATGGACCAATGAAAAATCACCATTATACTATGACCCACCTGACAACTGCCATCGAGGATGAGCCGTAATATTACTTTAGAGAAGGGCGGGCCCATTACATCATCTGTGCCATGCATCGCTGAGGTGCTATGTCACTATGGATAATATCCTCGTAGCTTTCCATAGCGAGATAGCACCCACTATTGATCCAGATTGATCCAAGGGTGAGGAAATCTTTGTGCGTTTGAAAGGGGTGTAGGTCCAGGCTACTACTAATATCAACGAACTACCCAGCTAGCGATGAATCAAAGCCTCATTCCAAGCACAATCATCCTTCCACGTTGCCTGAGGTCCCACCGTGTGTGCCAAATTTCATCACTAATATCTGACAGGGCATGCTTGGGACCCACCTTCCTCTGATGTCACCGCAGTATCACTTTCCATCTAGGTGCTATATCGCTAACAGCAAGGAACACAAATTTTTCAATAGCGCCATAGTGCCCACCATGGATCTATCAAAACTTGGCATCAAAGAAACAACAAGGAAAAGGAGGACCCATCAGCCACATGGCTAAAAGGCGCTATGTCACTATGGTAAAACAACGTGCAACTTCCCATAGCGAGATAGCACCAACCGTTGATCTTCTGAGATCTGAAAATGGGGACTTGTGGGCCCACAGAAACATTAAAATGTGCAGGGAAGAAATATTATAAGGTTAGCATAAAGTATTTTGTACCCTTTTGAATACTTGAATATTTAAAACTTGTTAACATTACTACGTTGAATTCAAACG
This sequence comes from Cupressus sempervirens, assembly GCA_028749045.1. Lineage (NCBI taxonomy): Eukaryota > Viridiplantae > Streptophyta > Pinopsida > Cupressales > Cupressaceae > Cupressus > Cupressus sempervirens. The sequence continues at coordinate 55,536,319 of CM053790.1, read as the reverse complement.
TGGTGATTCTAGCGGCAAGGCAAAAATGACCAACAAATCTGGTGCCTCAGAGGGGACGCAAGCTAGCTATGCATAGATTAGTGACCTCATGCATCCATTAGGCTACAGAATCAAAAAGATGTGGATCCTATGTATACTATGAAACCCTAACCCTACCTCTAAGAGAAAAACCTTGAAACCCATGTCTCTGCAACTGGAACCAGAGACCAAAACCTCCTCTGCGACCTTCAAAATTTCAAAACTTGCTATCTCACAGAGACAATCCTATGCTCTTGCACTTCTTGGAAAGTAGGGAACAAATTGGAAATGAAACTAAGCTAACTTTGTACATGGAATCTCAAACCCTCAGAAACATGGCTTGAGATAGATCCCATTGACTGGGATGGGCAAAATTTCACCACCAGGCCTGCTTAACTGAAAAGCATTGGCCTATTTGCAACTAAAAATCAGATAGGGGCCACTCCATAATGCATCAAACTTTGAGTGTCTTCCTGGTTTTTCCATATCTGCATCCCACTTGAGAACCAAATCTCCCTCCCTAAAGATTCTGACCCTAGCCTTCCTGTCAAAACTCTTTTTTACCTACTGTTGGTGTGTCTCTAGGGTCTGCATGACTTTACTTCTCTTCTCTTCTAGCTACATCAGCTATATCATTCTTATTGTCATGGCATCATGTTCAATCAACTCCAGCTAATGAGCTAACTCTAGGGATGGGAACTCCAATGAAATTGGAAACCTTGCTTCTCTATCGTAAACTAACACAAATGGCGAATTCCCTATTAACCTTTTAGGCATTATTCTATCAGCCCATAGTGCAATCTTCAACTTTTTATGCCAACACCTTTGGTTATCTTCTATTGTCCTTTTCATGATCCTGATCAGGTTCTTGTTGGAGGATTCAGCCAAACCATTACCCTAAGGATAGTAATTTGAGGATGTGCTCAAATAGATATTATGATCCACTACCCATGCACAAATCTAAGATCCAACAAAAGACTTTGCATTATCTGAAATAATGGTTGAAGGGACACCAAATCTAGTCACAATTCCATCAAGGAACTCAACAACTGAAGATTCAGTGGCATCCTTCAATGCAACTACCTCTGTCCATCTGGTGAAGTAATCTATAGCAGCTAAAATCCATTTGTGACTTGAATTAGAAGGAGGATTGATAGGGCCTCTAAAATCCAATCCCCATTGAGCAAAAGGCTAGTCCATATAAAAAGGATGAAGGGGAAGAGCTGCAAGTCTTTGTTTGCCAGAGAAGAAGGCACATTTTTCACACTTCCTCACATACTTATGAAAATCATGAAACGGAGATGGCTAGTAATAACCAGCCCTCATGATCTTCATTGCAGTTGTCCTTGCTGAGAAGTGGCCACCATGAGGACCATCATGAAGTTCTTTGATCATTCTTTTAGCCTAGTCTATGTCAAGGCATCTTAATAGGGCTCCATTAAAATTTCTCCCGAAAAGGATACCATCAATTGTGACATAAGGGATTGACTGCAATCTATACTATCTTCTTTTAGCTTTTCCTAATCCTTGAGGGTATCCATTGCCTAATAAGAAATTCATCGTATCATCCATCCAACTCCTTGGGTCGCTATTTCTTACCTCTTGTTGCTCTGTCAGTATCATAGCAGATTCCTCATCAGGTTCTTGAGATGATAACATTTGTTTACACAACCCCCTCTCTCTTACCAACTTGGTAATCTGAATGTCAATATCATATTCCATCACTTTAGTAATCTAGCCATCTCTTTTCTCACTAATATCATTGCTCAAAAGGAAATCCTTCACACTGGTGTGAGGTACTAATAAATGAATCTTATTATGAGACAGGAGGTGTCTAAATTTATTTAAAGCTTTGATTACTACAAGGGCCTACTTCTCCACATAGTTGTATTTATCTTCATATTCTTTAAGCCCTTTACTAAATAAAACGATGGGTTGCTCGTCACCTTTATCATTTCTTTGAGTCAGGACAACAGAAATGCTTGACTCGCCACCTAGGGTATAAAGGATGAAATCTTTCTCAAAATTTGGATGCATGAGAGTATGGGCTAAGGCTATGGCTATCTTGATCTCTTCAAAACTTTCCTTCCCTTCCTTGGTCCATGAAAAGATCATACCTTTCTTGAGCATAGTTGTAAGAGGTTTCACCATGGTAGCAAGATTAGGGATAAATCTTCTCACAAAATTTATCCTACCTAAGAAACATTGCAGCCCTTTCTTGTGTTTATGAAGAGGGAGGGCAAGTATTTCTTTTATCCTCTCTAGATCAATGGTCAAGCCATCCTCAGATACAATATGTCCTAATAATTTTCCTTGGTTAGTAGCAAAGACACACTTGCTTGGGTTAAGGGAAACCCCAAACTCTTTGCATCTTAGGAATACCTGTCTTAGATGATCAAAATGATCTTCTACATTCTTTGAAGGCCATCGCCATTTCCTTCTGAAATGTAGCACCTGCATTGGTTATCCCAAATAGAATCATACAATAAGCATAGGTACCCTATTTATTTGTAAATGTAGTCTTGTATCTATTAGACTCTTTAACCAGCACTTGATTGTAGTCAGAAAATCCATCAAGAAATGAAAATCTCTTTGAACCACTGACCTTGGACAAAATCTACTCCATAGAAGGGAGAGGATGGTGATCTTTAAGGGAAGCTTGGTTAAAGTCCCTAAAGTCCACACACAATCTAATTTCTCCATTCTTCTTCCTAACAGGGACAAGGTTTGCTACCCATGATGAGTGTTTGATGGGAAAAATTATATTGGCCTCAATCAACTTGGATAGCTCCTTTCTCATTAAGGGTTCAATCTTGGGATTCACTAGCCTCTACTTTTGTCTTACTGGTTTTACATCATTAATTAAATCTATGGTATGCTGAAACAACCTTAGGTCAAAGCCCTTTAAGTCATCATATGTCCAAGAAAATACATCATTAAATTCTTGACATAAATGAATAATAATAAAAATTTCAATTTCAGAACATACCTTCCCCATGTTTAAGGACTTTCCATCGGCAACCATGATTGGAATGTGATCATCTTCATCAGTAGCTAGGTTCATGACTCTACCTCTTGCTTGATCATCAGGATTAAAAACACTCTCTAGAGTAATGAGACCTTTAGGCAATTTGTTAGAATTGAGATGAATGATTTGGTCACCATACTGATCCTGCAGTCTTGATTGATTTCTCTCTAAAAATTCTGCCTCATTCTGCAAGAAGCTCACAATTTTCTCATCAGACTCAAACACTTGCTAATGGATGTTGTTATTAGGGGTAGTAGGCCTTACTACCACTCTGATTTGTTGCTTCTTCTCCTCCTCAAGATTCCCTGGCACATCATAAGATGCACCTATTGCTGCAAGTCTATCATCATATCTATTTTCCTTTCTAGGGATGCTTTGAATATTAAATGCATTGAAACCTTCAAGAAAATCCCATACCCTATGTTTATAAGACTTGAGCAAACCATTCTTGGTAGTATTTTGATTCCTTACTTGATCAACCACCAACTCACTATCTCCATACACTCTTAAGGCTTGAATTCCTCTTGTTTGAGCAAGTAGGAGACCTTGAATCAAGGATTTGTACTCGGCCACATTATTAGTGCAACTGAATTAGAGCCTAAAGGAGAAGTAGTATCTTACTTGCGTAGGAGAAATTAACATCACACCAACCCCTGATCCATTTTTATTCCTTGATCCATCAAAGTACATACTCCATATCCTACTCATATCTTCTTTAGTACCCACAAGATTGGGAACTAGAGCATCTTTCTCCAATATACAATATGTACTAAGACCTGTCTCAAGGGTTTTTAACATAATGTCAAATTGATACACATTAGCCCATTCATCCAAGAAAAAATCAAGTATCTCTACTAGGGAGGTGGTGGGATGATTCACTATGTCGTTCTCATCCATCTCTAGAATAGGGCAATTCAGGTTGATGAGATTAGGGGTATAGGGTTCAGTATGATGGTGAGCTAGAGGCTCTACTCTAATTGATGCTTTGGCTCAATATCTTGTTCTAAAAAACATATATGACCAATCAAAAGATATGTAACCACCTATTTCGGTACTGAAGTCTCTTGACAGACAGATGGCAAAAAGTGGCTTGACTTCAGTGACTGATATATCTTGAGTTACAGTACAACTAGGGCATGCGTGTAGGGCCACCTCTAAATTTCTAAGGATCCCTATAGTCTTGAAAGTACTACCATCCAACTATAATGCATCCCTAATAATGGTCTCATATTTCATTCCCAAAGCATTAGCAACACACCTAGGCATCACTGAACTGCTAGCCCCTGAATCAATCATGCAATTATGGACTAGTTTGCCCCCTATAATTAGAGAAACATAGAATGGAGGAGGTCTAACCTTTTTACTTGTTTCTATCTCCCTTGATGGTTGTACTAGGGTTTTGGCACTTTCCATGCTGAGTGGCTGATCCTTTGGTTCAATTTTTTCCAATTCTTCCTACAGCAACCTCTTTTGCATGGGTATAGTAGCAACAGCATCCCACATGGAGATATTCACATTTGTCTTCTTCATTTTCTCTACCACATTGAATGGCATAGGAGGTGCTTTGGTAGAAGATTTGGGAGCTACAATTGTATGAGGTTGAGATGGAATAACCTAAGGATCACTTGTATCCTTTCTGCTATGATTTTGCCTTTGTTGCTGAAAGGTACTTGATTGATTATTTTCTGCTTTCTCATGAGATATTGCATTTGAAGTTGTGGCTTGATTGGGAGGAGGAGGGACAACATCTTCCATAGCTTTTCTTTTGCTTCTAGTGTTATGAGCAATGGAATCTTGATTTACATTACAATGCTCCTCCATCTGATGATTCATAAAAGATCAATCACCCTATCTTTGCATATCTGAGGCATCTTTAAATTGGTCCTCCTTGTATGATGGTTTTGTTGCATGTTCTTGGACTGTTAAAGCCATAAAAGATTCAACCTTCTAACATATACAATAGGCATAGGAGTAGTTACAGGAGGGACAAAAATCTTGATCTTGAGCCATATTGTTTTGAGAGACTAGGCCCTACTTTGGTTTACATTTGAGGTTGAAGCATGGCCACCCTACCTATTCTGATCAAAAGAATTGTTCCAATGATTAAGATTTGGAGGCCTACCACTTCTTGGAGTTTGATATTGCAATTGATGAGGCGTACTACCTTGAGCTTTTTGTCTTTCTAAAGTCACCACCTTGTTGCTTACTTTCTACATCATAGAGGAGTTATCCTCTAGCTTCTTCCCATAATCTTGCAATCTTTTCTCTAGGTTCTTTTCTCTTTTATCCATGTTCTACATCAAAGATTTCATCATCTCTTTGATTTCATCTATCCCATTTGAAGATGTGGAAGCTTGAGGGATTGGGACAAGGTTTTTTGATGTAGAAGTTGTGTGAAGAGGAGCCATTGTTGGTTGATGATTTGGAACATCAAGGAAGAAAGGCATAGGAGGCCTTGGAGCTAGCTTACCTCCTTGTATTTGGATTTTCTCTAATTTTATTGCTATGTCATAAGCATTAGGCAAGGTATCTCCTCCCATAGTTTGGATTATAGTGGCAATATCACTGCTAAAAGCTCTAAGGTAATGCAAGAAGGCATTACCAGGGGTAGGCTTCACTGAAGTAGGTATTCTATCCCATGTCTTTTGAAATCTATAATTAAAATTAGTCATACATTCATGGGGGGCTCTTTTTATAGTAGTCAACTACTCTAAAAGTGACAAATAGTCACTTTTATCCTCAAAATGTTTGCACAATCCTGCTCCTAATCCATCCCAATCTGTTATAGAACCATGAGCTAAACCTCTTTACCCTTGTAGTACTTTTCCTTTTAAGGTTGAGGCTAGGAGCCTAACTACAACATCATCCTCTGTAATACCATGGATATTGCAGACATTTGCAACCTCTTGAATATGTTCTGAAGGAGAGATAGAAGTTTCACCAGTAAACTCTGGTATACTTTTGAGGGTAGCTACTGGTATGTCATGTCTTTGGGCTAATAAGAGAGGACCGCCACCAATAAAGGTGGTGAAAGTATGAGCTCTAGGAAATGCCATATAGACAAGTGATCTATTGATATGTATTGATGGCAGTCTAGGCTAAGATCTAACAGTAGGAAGAGTAGAGATAGATCTTGTAGGTGTATTTGTTACTATTTCACTCCTAACCGGTGATCAAGATATTCTAGTCTTCCTTCTTCTAGGTTTTGAAAATGAAAGCTCTTGATACTAAAACTTACCTCTAGAAGATGCCCTTGTTTTAGCTCTGGGCATAGATCACTACATCTTTGGTTTGGAACCAGATATGTATTTGGAGCTCAAAGTTGCCAAGTACTTTGAAGAATGAGCCTCTTAAAGGTTTCAACATTGAAGCTAGTACTATCTCCTTAGTATTGATCTTGGAATCTTCCCTTTTGACACCAGTAGGCTTGAAATTTTCTAAAAAGTAGTCCCATCGGGCGTGCCAAAAATTGTTGTCACTGAGGTTTGCACCCTTGTCCAAAGCTTATGCATGAGGACAACCTAGTGAAACATGGAACAGAGTGACACTAAGAATTTGCAGAGTAGTAACAGAGAAAATAGAGAAAAGGTCCCAACCTTTACAAAATTCACAAAAATTGCCTTTATAGTTCAGGCATAACTAAGATTTTCCATCCAAAACTATCCTGCAACCACCACCATCAAGGCTCTACCAAGAAAAATCATGGGGATCTGAAGAAATCTGATCTAAGTATAGCTTTTTGGTACCATGAAATCTTATTGTTAACTAAAATAAGGCCTTGAGAAGACAGAGGCGGCACCATAACTATGCTCTGACTAGGTAGATAGGTTGGATCGGGGGGGTAGAGTGTCCCTCTTTGTTTTGTATTTACTCCAGGGTGGTTGGAATTGATCATAAGATCAGATTTGTGTAAAACCTTTATTTCTTATCATTTTTTGGTGCATGAATCAGAAAAGTCAGCAAATCAGCCGAACACTACAAGTGAAATAGGCCACATGGACCAATCAATTCATTTCTTTATGCCACCTTGCGAGTCTCCCCAAGTTTGACTAGATATTCAAACTGACCGTGACAGTCACATTAACTATCTGTCACTAATCATCAATGCCTTCATCGAACCCACTGGGACACATGTCACCGAGGTGCTATGTCACTATGTGTATCCTCTGTTTAATTTCCCATAATGAGATAGCACCCACCATGGACTTAGACTGATCTAACGATCATGAAGACTTGCCATATTACTACGCTATCTCCTTAAAACTTATTGGCCCATGAAACACTTGGCAACCACCTGGCACAACCTGGCATCCTCATCTTGGCAAGACCTAGCCCCACTAATCCACGTGGCACAATGGTGCTATGTCGCTATTGGTAATATCCTCGAAACTTTCCATAGTGAGATAGCGCCTACCATCAATTTCCTTAGATCTATGGTGATCAAAAAAATTGTACAACTGCACACCGAGTTGGCTAAATGGACCAATGAGAAATCACCATTGTACTATGACCCACTTGGCAACTGCCACCAAGGATGAGTTGTAATATTACTTTGAAGAAGGGTGGGCCCATTATGTCATCTGTGTCACACATTTTCGAGGCACTATGTCACTATGGATAATATCCTTGCATCTTTCAATAGCGAGATAGCCCCACCATTGATCCAGATTGATCCAAGGGTGAGGAAATCTTTGTGCATTTGAAAGGGGCGTGGGTCTAGGCTACTGCTGACATCAACGAACTGCCCAATTGGTGATGAATCAAAGCCTCATTCCAAGCATAGTCATCCTTCCACATTGCTTGAGGTCCCACCATGTGTGCCAAATTTCATCATTGATATCTGACGGGGCATGCTTGGGACCCACCTTCCTCTGATGTCATCGCAGTATCACTTTTCGTCTGGGCACTATGTTGCTAACGGCGAGGAACACATATTTTTTGATAGTGTCATAGTGCCCACCATGGATCTATCAAAACCCAACATCGAAGAAACAACAAGGAAAAGGAGGAACCACCGGCCATGTGGCCAAAAGGTGCTATGTCACTATGGAAAAACAACGTGCAACTTCCCATAGCGAGATAGCGCCAACCGTTGATCTTCTGAGATCTGATGATGGGGACTTGTGGGCCTGCAGAAATATTAAAATGCACAGGGAAGAAATATCATTAGGTTAGCATAAAGTATTTTGTGCCCTTTTGAATACTTGAATATTTAAAACTTGTGAATGTTACTACATTGAATTCAAATATGGCGATTCTGGCGGGAAGGCAAAAATGACCAACATATTTTATTTTAAAATAATTCTTAAGATAAGTATTCAAAAAATAAGCAATAAAACCTCATAACCATAAGGTCACAAGCTATGCATATTCCTAAAAACAAGAGCAATGGCTGTTAGCCAAAATAAGCTTAGTAGTTGCATGGGGATCTACCCTAATTCCTTGTAATCCTATGGTAATTCTATTGGTCTACTTCCCACTAAAAATTTTAGGTGAAGACAACAAGGCCTTTACACTCTACTCTAACTCTAGTTATATATTAAATTCCACCACTTTTATCAGCCCTCTATAGTGAGGATTTCAACATTATCTAGACTTCTACTGATAAATCTACCATGCCCCAATAGCCAAAAATAGAATTAAGATTGCTCCAAATCCATACACACTAGGTGCACAATCAACTTGTTGATCAATATAAAAGTGGTAGATAGAATCTTAGTAGCCTCATGACACATAAATCTAGAATATGACTTGAAAATAAAACCAATGGTACTAAGAACCTAGAGAAGAATCACAATATACACCATGGTCATGGAGGATTGCTTGCAAAGAGCATGGCTAAGATTGAACCCACTTGTTCTTCAATTATTATGTGTTTTCTTATTGCGGTTGTGATTATTTTGTCACTGATAAGTCACCTACAAGGTTAAGGTAGTCAAATTGGTCATATTCCTATGTTGCCTAAAAGCCTTGTGGAACTCTATCGGGCCCCATCAATAAACTATTTAATTGTAATACCCCACTTGGAGAACCTTGCAAAAAGATGAATAAAATCCAATACATTTTTTTAAATGTAACAAGCAAGGATCCAAACAACATAAACATGAAATTGATCAAAATATTGTAATAGAAGACTTAACCAAACAATCTAAATAACCAATAATATCCGAGCACCACTACCTAGTAATGCATTCAATAACCAACTATGAAAGTTAAACAGACAAGAAACACAAAATCTTTGAACTAATAAGAACTAGGAAGGGGCACAACCCCATAGGGTATCCAAAGCATCATTTGAAACATGTTCGACAAGTCCAAAAATACTTGTTGTTATCTTAAGTAGGTTTTTTCCACAAAACTCGTGCGATACTTTTTTAGTATTGTACGATATTGTTCACTACTACTAGGTGATACTTCTCTAATATCATGCAATACCTCTTAAAACTACCATGTGATATTTTCTAGTATTGCACAATATACTTTCCTATTACCATGTGATACTTTACTAGTATCACACAATACACTTTACTACTATTGTGTGATACTGGAAAGTATCACATGATATTTCTTTCTATAGTCGTGTGATACTTTTCTAGTATCACCTAGTGTTGAATCAATTTTGCCTAGGTTTGCAAGAAAATCTCGACGATCAATTTAGAAGGGAAATAGAGTTAGAACCTCCAAACTAGGGGGTACAAGAACCTCAATAGTCAAGGAGTAAACACTCAAAAAAATAAAGAAGATTGAATAATTCTAACATCTAATCCATAGTATCTAAGGTAATTAGGTAGAAAGTAACATCACAGTGAACATACATGGGCATAAATCAACTATCTCAATAAATAGAAATAACATAATCACAATTGAACATACTCCAAAATGGTGCATAGAACCATGTGAACATCTAGCTCTAGAGCTGAACATGGAGGAAGGTTGACTCTTTACATTGATCCCCACTAGGTAGCTATGCCTCCCAACCATGTGGAACCCATAAGCCCACTCATAATGTGTTGATGGAGATAGTGATCTGACCATAAACACACATAGTACAATCATCCATAGCTAACACTCATGCCAAATAGTACAAAGGACTAAAACAAAGGTCATGAAATAATGTAATACAATAGGTCCTGGTCAAATGCTCTATGGGTCTACTATGTAGGGAAATTAGTGGAGATTAGATTACTTGGGACTCCCAAGCTAAGCATCGTATCTAAACTCTCCCTTGAGACTCCCTTGGAAGGCCATCTTACTATGTCCTTAGATGAACTATATAGACACTTGGCCTTTGGAAAAATTGAATGGGCACATACCTTCAAATGATTCATACAAGTACATCACATTTTCTTATCTTAGTTTAATTACCCATGAATTTATTTAGTTATCACTTATTTAGAAACTTCTTCACTCCAACCTTGTCGAGAACACAACCTAGGGTTATGAGAGAAGCCCCTCCACCTGTCTACCTTACATACCCATGCTCATCACATGATGAGTGCTTGTAAGCAATGCAATTTCCCAACCCAACTCCTATGGGCATAACTCAAATGAAAACAATGAGGAGTTTGGGTCTCACAAGAACTTGACAAGTGTATGCTCACGTACTCATGTATGGGCACACCAACTACATGAAGATCATAAACAAAAAGGTTTGGATGAGAAATAGTAAAAAATAACAAGTATCAAATCACTCAATTGAGCACATAGTTAGGAGTACAAATTTAGCACGAATCCCAATTCAAAAGGAATAGTTATGGCCACATTATATTTCTCATTGATAGCTTGATTCCATGACCAGAATTAGTGCCTAGAAACACCCAAGAAAATTGGGTGGCACATAAATCAAAGTGATGTAAAAAAAATTAGGTTCGAAGTTTGTATGCAAAAATGGCCAGCATAATGGTCCAAAACCCCAAAACCCCACACCAAAAAGAAAAAAATGCTCATACCTGCCTAACCAAGTAGAGTTAGCATACAAAAATGAGGGGAACACTAATCCTTTGCCTCCTAACATATTACTACCAAAAACAAACTCATAAATGGAGTAAAAACACAAAAACAAAAGAACCCTACCTTGCAGCCAAAAGGGGTAGAACAAGAATGCCCAAGATAAAAATAATAGTTCTGCAAAAGCTATCAAAATCTTAGCAATCAATCTCATGATGATCCCATGCCTATAGTTCTTGCAACAAGTAAAACAACAATACCTTCTAAAGAGGATTTCGGATATTGCTCTCAAATTTCCAATTCGAAAGGAAGAAGTGAGGAACTACTCCCTTTTTGGGATATATATTCACTTTAAAAGGGAAATATCATAAAAGGAAAATAATTGGATCACTAAAATAAAATCCTCTTTAACCTAGACCAAATTGGCTAATTCCAATTAAATGGAATTCAACTATGGCAAAGTTGTCGATAATAAAAATAACAAGATCAAATCCCAAATTACCCTTAAAATATTAAATTGCAATATTCCTAAATAATTTCTATGACCAATGTGGATATCTAAATGCACAAACATAATAATGGTCTCCTCACAAATGAAAATGAATTTGTATTTATTAAATGACCGAAAGATTTAATTAACCATTAAACAAGATAGGTCACCAATACAGGGATGACATTTCTAGGTATAAACAACCAAATCACTAACTCCATGTGCCATTGTAGGGGATATAAATCTTGCACACTAAACAACACTATCAAGTGAAATTTCATATAATCATATAGCTGAAGTGATAAATGCATTAAATCATGTAGTTATCTATTTATTTAATTACATTAAAATAATCTATCTACATCACTCACTGCATCATAAAACATCTAAAAGCAAGAATGAAGTAAATATATGCAGTATCGAATCATAGTATCCAAAATCCAAAAGTCCACCATATAATCATAAACAGAGTATATGTCCAAATACAAAATAACCAAATATCATCATAAGGCATCATATCACATCAATAAGCATCATCATGCAGATATGATCAAACTGAACAATGTAGCATCTATCATCTATGAAACTGACAATCAAAATATAGTATCTAACCATCAAGTCATCTTGAATGTCATCCAACATGAGTACCAAAGTATCTCTTGAATCATAATATAACAAGGTACATAATGCAAACACAGGAGGCACTACATGAAAAAATTAAAAATTAAAAAATGTAATATCTCTAATTCACATAAATTATCATTATTCTTTGTAGCCACACTCCAATGTCACCAATTTTATGTACCACAAACTTCAATAAATATAAATAAAACCTCCTACATTTACATCATAATCCAATGTTAATGATATGTTGATCAATACAGGAACACACTATAATTTATTTAATTTAAATACAACAAATTAAACAAAATCAATCTAGGTTTTTTATAACACTTAATTTCTCCTAATTGAAAAAAAATCAAAGAAACAAATACACTTGATCTAATTAACAATGAAAAAATACATCAGCCCAAAATACCAACAAAAACCTGAAAGAGTCATAATTGAATGAGAGTTTTTATCAATTCCCTCATCAAAGCACTCAAAGAAAGAAAATGTCAGATAAGCAGTCAAATTTTCTTAATGCGTGTCTGTTCTACTAGAAACATTTGTTCTTGTGTTCCACTTGGATATATGGGCCTAGAATTTGGATTGATACAAGTGTGAAAATTAAATCCTACCAAACATGGTGTGAGGTCTTAGTTTTGAAATGGTGTGGTGTTTTCTCTATATATACTCAAATTATGAGATTTCTCTATATATACATACATTTGAATATGATATGCTCAACTATTTTATGCAAGTTTCTTGGAACTTTCTAACAAGGACCTTATCATGAGTTTTGTGATCCATTTCAAAATCCTTCCTCCACATGGAATTGCAGGGTGTCTTCCAAGCAATATCAAGCATCCACTTGCTTAAAATTGATCACTTAAGGCAAAGATGAGCAACAAAAACATTTTGAATTTCATTTAGAAATTCATCTCCCTACAACTATATGCCCCAATTAGCTTAAAGGTGGTTCAAAGAAAAATAATGAAATTGTTGAAGCATTAACTTTAAAGGAATGTACAACTTTTACTATGACAAAAAAAAATGACAAATAATAACTTTTCCATTATGAAACTATGAACGGTTGAGACAAATTCAATCATCTTGGATCAAAATCTTGGATAACTTTTCTATTAAGAGACTATGAATGGTTGAGACAACTTTGATGAATGGTTGAGACAAATTTTCCCTTATTGAGTGGTGCACATTATTGGATAAAAATCTTAGATTTTTCATTTCAAATAAGAATACTTTTTACATAAATATTATTCATCTAAATTAAAATAATTACACAATCGAATCTAGAAGTAGCCTAAAAAATAATTTATATGTTAAAATTATATTTTTGTGTAAGTTATATTATTGTTTATTTTTTAACTACGGTAAAAAAAAAATTATAAGCACAATCTTATGTTGGAAGGATCGAATGGGAAACAAGATATTGAGAAGGGGAGGGAGTGAATCAGGATCTTAAACTTTTCTTACAAAAACAAATTATTGATTTCACACCTAATTTATCTCATATCTTAGATCTAACATCAAAACTGTAATGTTGGAATGTAAGTGAAAATATCACATCCATCAAAAGATTCAACACATAACAAAAATGATTTGGATACCCAAAAATACTTTGATGTGAAGGTAAAATTGGGGTGGTGATGAAACCCACAAATATTCACTATTGCAACAATAAAGTTAACATATTAGGGTTACAATGTTTGATCATAATAGATGATCTAACCTGTGAGGATTCTACCTTGTTGAAAGATATTAAGACTACTAGGTCTTATCATTTCAAAGGATTTTACACTTACAATCAAGTAATGACTCTATTAGGAGATTTGCATAGAGCTGTTAGGATCACTCAATAAAGATATTTTCCCTAACTTGTTAAAGCTGATTCAACACGTGACCCTCAATTTTCTCTAAAATTTGATATTAGATCTCCTATGTTCAACATCTCAATCTAATCTCTTAATCTGATATTTCTATTATGTTCTTCACTACTTGGATTGCTCCATCTGATCTCCTTTTAGACTTAACCTTTCTTGCTCTATTATATCCTTGGTTTCTCTTTCACTTGTGCATTCACCCTTTCACTCACACACACACACTTATTCACTATTCCACACTAATCCTAGGGTTAGAACCCTCTTTAAATCAACAATATTTGAAAGTTATGGATAATAATCAACAGTTCATAATTCATCTCTTTTGTCATTTCCCTTCTATTTTTGTGATTGGTTGATTTTCTTTCCTCAGGATTATTAGCTTATGTAAAGACACATAAACTCCATCTTAAATATCTCTACAACCATTAAATTTATATGTAAGTCAGCTAAAAAATGGTTTACATATGTGTGTATGGGATTACAAACTCATATGAAAAAATTAGTTTTCTCGACATCTAATTTTTTTGACACTCGATCATTACTAACATTCATGCTGGCACTCAGCTTCTACATGCTTTATCTTTTCTTTTTACTCAAAAAAATTGTCTTTTAATTTACTCGGTCTCAACTATAATAACATGGCTTATATATGTGCTTGGTCTCAATTGGGGTGCACAGAAATCTCTGACTTGATTGGCTTGTAATGCAAAATAAATAAGTATTTAAGTGCTCAACCTTTACTAAATGACTTAGTCATAGTGATGAACATCCATCTTTACCTAATAAATGACTAAATTTTTAGACACTAAAAAGAAACTTGGGCATATAGATCAACAATATCCCCCTTTGATGTTAGTGGAAAAAATGCATTGAATTATCATTTAATTCAATAATACTCCTCCCTAGAGTATAATTCAGATATGCAATCTGAATTTATATGATTAATCTTTGATGGATCCGTCTATGATATTTCCCTTTATTCCTCTTATTTATACTATTCTTTCATTTCCCCCTTATTTTATTTTCTCTTATTTCCCTTTTTTATTTGAGTAATTTTCCCCTTATTTTTGTCACTTATGGATTGGGGTTTGTTGGGGCTATCTTATATTTCTCAAAAAATGATTTGTGGCTTACCAAAATTTTAGGATAGCCTTTATTCCACTACTCCTTTACTTTCTCCAAGACTTGAATTTGAATTTCTAGCTCAATATCTAGATCAATTAGGATTTCAATATGTAAGAAATGGGTGTCTTTTTCATGATATTATGTGTTATAAACACTTCCTTTTGAATAATTTCCAAATGTGGTAGCAACTAGAATTGAATTAATATTAGCTTATTCCTCATGCCACTAACTTGAGCTATGAGCTTGGCTAACCTCTGTTGTCCATATGTTAACTTATTGTATGAGGCTGAGCTCGAACTCGTATTCTTGCTCAATGAAATTTCACATACTCTCATGTTAGCGTGTATTATATCAATAGATCATTGGTTCTTCAATGTGAAGAACTCAACATCTAAAATTTTCATACACAAACTATGAATAGTCTTCAAAATTGCTTCTAGCTATGTAATGTTGAAATTACTGATTTCAGAAACAAATTATTGATTTCACACCTAATTCATCTCATATCTCAGATCCAACATCAAAAATGTAATGCTGAAATGTAAATGAAAATATCACATCCATGAAAAGATTCAACACATAACACAAGTAATTTTGTTACCTAGAATCACTTCGACGTGAAGGTAAAACCAGGGTGGGGATGAAACCCACAAATCTTCACTATTGCAACAATAAATTTAACCTATTAGGGTTACAAAATTTTATCATAATAGATGATCTACCCTATGAGGAGTTTGTCCCATTAAAATCTATTAAGATTTCTAGGTCTTACCCTATTTAAGAATTTTACACTTACAATCAAGTAAGGACTCTGTTAGGAGATTTACATAGACTTGTTAGGATCACTTAGTTAAGATATTTTCCTTAACTTGACCTGTTAAATTGATTTAATACCTGACCCTTAGTTTTACTCTTAAATATGATTTTAGATCTTCTCTATTCAATGTCTCAATCTGATCTCTTAATTTGATATCTTTATTCTATCCTTCACTATTTGGATTGTTCTATTTGATCCCTTTCAGACTTAGCCTTTCTTGCTCTATTTTTTCCTTATTTTATCTTTCACTTGCACATTAACCCTTTCATTCACACACACACACATACTTTTTCACTCTCCATACTAATCCTAGGGTTAGAACCCTCTTTAAATAGACAATATTTGAAAGTTCTAGATCATAATCAATGGTTCATAATTCATCTCTTTTGTCATTTCCCTTCTAAATTTTTTGATTGGTTGATTTTCTTTCCTCAAGATCATTTCCTTCTATAAAGACACGTAAACTCCATCTTAATTGTCTCTATGATCATTAAATGTATATAGAAGTTAGCCAAAAATAGTTTACATAGGTATTTGTGTAATTACAAACTCATATGACAAAATTGGTTTTCTCAACATCTGAATGTTCTGACGCTTGGTCATTAATAACATTCATGTCAGCACTTGGCTTCTACATACTTGATCTTTTATGTGTACTTGACAAAAATTATCTTCCAATTTACTTGGTCTCAACTGTAATAGCTTAGCTTATATATGCGCTTGGTCTTAACTGGGTCACTACAACATTTGGGGTCAAATTGTGATGGCAATTTCTAATGGTAGTGTAATTTGTAGTGATTTTATTTTTTTGTTTTCAATTGTCCCCAAAGCCATCACAATACCAATGTTGGTGTTCTAATTTCAATACCCACTTGAGTATTTTTTTAAATGACATAAAGCATTCCTTATTTGTTTTGACTATGGAGAGTTGCATGTGAAAGAGTGTGGAGAGATACGAATGAGGGTGGAGAGCTCTAAATGTTGTTGTGCCTATATGATCTCTACATTTCATTTTCATTCTCTTTCTCTACAATTTTTTCTCCATGCCCTTATAATCTCTGCATTTTGTTGTCATGTCCTTGATCTGTGATTTTGTTGTTGTGCCCTTGTTTTGCGATTTCGTTGGCATGTTGTGCCCTTGTGATCTTCGTACCCTTTCTCTATGATTTCATTATTCTTTCATGCCCTTGTGATCTCCATGTTCTTGCTCTATAATTTTCTTCAAGGGCTATGTAAATGTTCTTTTCTTTTCCTTTTAAACATGTATCTCTTTATATTTCCTTCTAAACATGTATATCTTAGAGATATTTTTTAAGGTGCTTATTAGATCTTAGAAATAAATAAATAATTTGATCTAGCTACATAAATATTCTAGGATCCAAATAATAAAACATAAAACACACTCAACCTGTGCTACGTGACTTACCTCAAGATCCTACACAAAAATAATGTAGACCAAGAAAAATGAGCAAAGTTCATAAGAAATTTTACAAAAAACATATCATAGAATATATTTTTAGAAAGAAAATAGCCTAACCTAGTTAAATGGGTCTAGTTGTTGATTAGTTGGGCTGAATACAAATTCCTATAGAATTTTCATCAAATTAAGTACAATAAAATAAAAAATCAATTGTTCCCAATTGGCAGGATCAAATACAATTTTCCAAGGTGATAAAATTGCATATGCAGATGCATCACTTGCATGCTAGGCATGAAGTGCATTCCCAAATTTATAACAAATGGTTGGATATAAAGGCTCCATAAATTGGCCCATCAATGGAAGCCAAGGATGTAACCATTCATGTATTGGCACACTCTCCCTATGAGGATCCCAAGTATCTACTTTTGATATGAATTCGAGCATCACTATATGATCCAAAACGTTATGAAGTACTGAAGATGATAGTAACTTATCCCATGTCTCCATTAAATGTAGCATAGGTTCAAGGCCCCTTGGCTCTTAGGAATTTTTAGTAGATATTCTCCCTACTAGAAGATTAACTTCAATGAAGAGTTGAGTGTAAGGAGTTGAAGAAGCAAGTTCTACTTCTATGTAAATGCCATAATCATGAGGCTCATTCCCTTGCAAAAGCCTCTGCCACAATGACATTACCTCTAAACTATACAAAGGATTTTGAAGTGGTCCCCAACCTTGAAACACTCTTATAAGCATTTGATTCTTGAGATCATTGTAGGGAGACTATGGCAATACTTGAAACACTCTTTTAAGAAAATGTAGATCCAATACATGACAAATTGCACAACTTGTAGTCCTCCCAATATTTGGACCGTAAATTCTCAAAGACAATTGCAAGTGATTCTAATATCATAGTACCTATGACAACACTTTCCTTGATTCTATCTAGTGGCTCCCATAATATCCTCTATGTTGTCAAGCTATTTTGTCTTTTATGTAGTCTCTTTCTAAAGTCGCTCCTTCTCCTTCTTTTTCTAAAGCCACTCCTTCTCCTTCTCTCTCATGTCTTAAATTTTTATTATCAAACTTCTAAATATATTCCTCTACCATATCTAAAATCAACTTCAAATTGTGTTGTAATTTTGGCGTAGGTGTTTGATCATCAATAGCTTTCATTTCAGCATTCAAGTTTTCAAGATTGGTTAACACCCTCACTTGTAGACCTCTCATGTCAAGCACTTTTTGTATTGTTTCAACACCATTTTCTTGCTTCTAAGCTAATAGTTCTTCAGGTGCATTTTCTTGTAAAACATTAATTTTGTTGAAAATTTGTAAACTCTTAGAAAGTGCATTGTTAAATTTATGTATGTATGTATGTACGTGTATATGTATGTATGTATATACATATTATTGGTAAATAGATTTGTTCTTTCTAATTCTGACTCTTAAATGCCCAAACTATGAACAATATTTGATTACAAACAGTTGAAAAGTTGCTTCTTTAAAGGCTAAATTTTATCTGAATTAATAGGTACAGCTCCCTATTATGGATTTGCAATGAATTATGTTATGTTCCTAAAACTTATATGGGGTGTGTTCTTGACCTGAGAATAAGAGAGATAAAACTAAGCCAGACCTAAATAGGATCTAACTCAAGCACGAAGTGATTTCTGAAGAATTGATTAAGTTTGTGAACCCACACATTTTATGAAATTACAAAGCTTAATAACTCAAATGGCATAACAACTAATACTAACTAATTCAACTAGAATCTAAGCTACAGGAAAAGAAAGATTAACTAAAGGGAAAAACATTTAAGAGGTTTCTCTTTGAACATGTAATGACACTGCTTATCACATCCATTCACTACTTTGAAAATAGGGGAATGAAACTCTATTCATTCCTTACTTCCATTTAGATTAAAGAGAAGACATGTAATTAAAAAATAATAGAAATGGAATAGAAAATAATTGATACAAAATACCATTCAATTGACTCTACAACTTCAAGTACTTCACACCAAAAATTAGTTGACCTTCTATTAATCTTTCAATTTCAAACATATAGGATTCTAAGATGACCGTTACAATAGAAGTTCAATTAGTTCATCTCCTTAAAAGAATAACAAATGGTAAAAAACTAGTTTGTTGTATTACAATGATTGCATTAGAAAATGAAAGGGGCATAATATGAATCACTTCGCCTTATTTCCCTTTTCTACTTTTTCCCTATAGGCCTTAGCAGCAACAATGATTGGGATTAGCTCTTCATGCCTAGGCATGTGTATGTTGGTGTATCTCAAGAGCCACTTAGAATGCTCCCTAGCCAACTCCTTCATAGCATTCAATCGATATTGTAATTCCTTCATGGCCACATGTATGCATGCCAAGTTTTTGGAGTTCTACAACTCTATTTTGATTACTAGAGGACATGTTTGTCAGACTATCTACAAATTTGGAAAAAATTTCCTGCATGATAGTTATTCCAATGAGTCCTTTCCCTTGGTCACTAGTTTTTGAATATGTATACAGACCCCTCATGAGTTCAACACTCCTATATTGGTCCTTTTTTACTTTATCTTCTATCTCCTTAAGTCCTTTCTCAACTAACATGATCATCTTTGATTTGAACTACATACTCTAAATCCATTCAAACAAAGGCTCATCTCCCTTTAACAAGATCTTTGCTTCAACAGCTTCCTTTGCCTTCATTTGAATAATCATCTTTAGAAGAGAGATACAATCATCACTCTTTACTCTTTCTCTACCCAAAGTATTTCTATTTGCCAAGATGTTATCCTTCTCCATTTCTAGTCTCAAGATAAGATTGCCAATTTTCTCTATAATAGAGACTCCCTCCAATTTGAGCATCCCGGTCCAGTCCTTACCAATTTTTCCAAAGTTCCTATCCTCCTAAAGCTGAGAGATAAGAGCTTGAACTTCATCAGTAGTAGGATTACCTATTACTGGCATTCCAAAGATACTTGCCAGTGGAGTGACCAATTGTCTAATGAATCTTTTTAGCTCTTCTATCTCTGCCTTCATCCTAACTTTTTAACAACTTGAGGCTTTCTAGTTGTCCTTCAGTTACTTCATTGGTCGACTTTCACAAGCCAACCTTGGTGTTGTGTCTAGCCTCTCCAAGATCTACCAAGTGGAAAGTGAAATCATCTATGATCATATCTTCCATTCGTCCATCCTTGGTGGGCTTCGCAATCTCCATTGTTAGGTGCCTAGTTTCAAGATCTTGTCCAAGGATAGACAAGGTCTTTTACTTCTTGACCTTACTCAAAGTAGACCCAAAGTGAACTGAAAGAGATAAGGTATCCTTGTTTGGAGCACCTTCATCTTTCCTCTTTCTCTTCTTCTTCAAAGTGTCTTCCAACCAAGAATCTGTGCCTATCACCTTCGAGGCCATCCCAAGTGAGTCTATGCTAAACATCTTATTCTTGACTGGAGTAATTTCCATCGCTGTCAAAGAGAAGGGTTTCTTTGAGGCCTGAGAAATAAGCTTGGAAGAGCTATGGCCTTTCTCCACCTTTGAGGTTTTCTTAGTTGCCTCATCAGATTTAGTATATTCACTGCTACTACTCTTTCCATCTCCCAAATCCACTATCTGCACTAGGGAGTTACTTGGTTGTAGAAGTGTAGCACTTACTTATGGAACTAGACTATGATGAGGTGAGGGAACTAGAGTGACATAAGGAGAGGAAACTAGGGTGGAATGAGGAGAGGGAATTGGGGTGATTGCACTATCTTTTGGCTCCTTCGTCTTCTTCTTCTCAGTCTCCATTTGGGTTCCAATAACTGGGAGGGAGCCATGATGGCAAGTCTTAGCCATAGGGATGTTCTTATCTAGAGGTTGGTCGCCTCCCCCTAATGGTTGAGCTAGTCCTTGAGTAATGGCCAAGGTTACACCTATTGTGCCACCTTGAGAGGAGGAAAAAGCTACTACTACTAGAGAAGCTTAAGCTGATGTGATTTTACTTCTACTCCTCTTCAGAGTGGTCCATTGGACCCACTTTCTAGTTCCTTTGATGATTCAGGCCATCTTGACATCTAAGTCTTCCTTAGCATCCTCATAAGGCTTCAAACTAATAGGAGTGCCTCTTAGCTTAGTTAGATTTGTATTACTATACATACATTTCCCGTCATCCTCTAATCCTTCAACATCAAGATTGATATTAAATGTTTTTATTTGCTCCATTGTGAGCCTAATGAAAGCACAATCTCAATTTTCAAATTCATCTTTATAATCTACCCAATAATCTTCAACAATTGTAATGTGTTTGATCACACACCCAATTTGCAACACCTCCCTAGCATATTCATTCAAATCAAACATAGTTCTCAGGACCTCATACATCTCCAATTTGTACCTCATCTCGAACACTTTAAGCATATTCTTTGCGTCAAATTGGCACTCGCAAGTGAAAGCTCCTACTCTTATAGGGAACTCATACCCCTTCTTCTTCAAGCTCTTGCTCAGCACGTTCTCTTGGATTGTCTGCCTCATGATCTCTATCAGTACAATCATGTTACTCAAATATTTAGGTAGCTTTAAGGGAAATCCATTGAAAGTTGCAAGGTACAAATATGAGAAAGATGAGAATTGGATAAAATAAGTTCTAAACTGGCCAATAGTCACCATTTCTTCCAGGTTGAATCTCCTCTCTGGGCATCACTAGAGCTCCCTATAAATTCTCATAGTGAATGCATCATTAACTTTGACATACTCCACATAACTATTTTGAAATTGTAAACAAGGGTAAAACTCATAAGACTTCACATCATTAGGAAACTCTTCTACTCTTGGGAGTCCTAGCCATAATTGTAGGGAAGCAAGCATATAAATGAGAAAGGAGGACATATAAAAGGTGTTGTAGAATTTTGCAACTCAGAGAGCATTGGACAGAGTCTCACTTATCTTGTGAGCCCAATCAACATACTAAGTATCAAAGCATATAACTTGCACTAAAAAGAAATATTTCTCAATAAACTTTAAAGCCTGTACTTCACCTCTTGCTCTATGTGATAGGACCAGGATGTCAACAATCTAAGGTTTGAGAATAGTACTAAATAAAGTTTTGGGGACCTTACTCTTGGTGCTTTGTGGCTTTTGAAACTAGGACTGCATAATCTCCTTCCTCCAGACCACTTTCTTAGTAGAGAACTCAGAAATTGCTCCTCCCACTATCAAATCCAAAAAATCTTACCATTCTAGAACTCGAAGGCAATTCACCATAGTTTCCCTATCAATGGAGATCAACATTGTATCATCTGGTAACACAATTTTTTTGGTATCTGGATTGTAGTGAGTGATTTATGCATTCATAAAATCAATTCTAGAGCTTGGACTGCCACTAGGAAACTAGCGGCTTCCACTAGCCCACATCCTCGAAGCTTCTTAGTTATGGGATGAATTGGCTATGATTTTAGCCTCCTTTGAAAATATTTCATATCATAAAAATGAAGTGAAGTATCCATAAAATTCTACAATGTGGACTTGATTCCATTCAACCCATCAAAACCCGCAAACCTGGTTGCCATTCTATCTGAAAATAAAATAAGTTGAAATTTTGAATCTAGAAGAAGAACAAGATATTAAATTTGCAATTATAGGCTATTTGAATAATAGTTCAAGAAAAAGTGGTAGTTTGAATAACTATTATGTTTCCATCTATATAGGAGCTTCAATTCACTAGTTGATCTTTAGGATTTGTGCCACATGAATGAATTAAAGGATGAATCCATTGAAATAGTAAATGTGGGAGCTCTAACAAATATTTTGGTTTATTTTCACTATTTCCATTGGCCCAATGGTAACTTTCCATTCTTTCATACTTACTTTCCCATTTCCCTTTAAGTTTTGAAAAATTATGAATAGAGTACCCGATAAGGAAATATTCACTTAGTGAAATTTTGCTCAATATACCTTTCCCACAATAGTTAGATTGTTTCCTTTATCATCTTAAGATGTTTTTTGTATAATTAGTGGGTCCAATCCACTTACAAAGTTGATTTTCTTTTGAATACGAAAAATTGTCCTCGTGGGTTAAAAATCTGCCAAGGAGAAGACAATTTTCATTTCTTTGCCCAAGCTTTCTTTTAAAATTTATCCTTTGAGTTAATACTTCCTTTGGGTTCAGAGAAGTTTAAAAGGACTACAAAATTTGAAAGGGGCCCACTTCCTTGTTTCTTTTCCTTTACAATTGCCTTTGGTAGAAAATGAACTTCATGGGTTGAAAACTCGCTGAGGAGAAGTCAGTTTTGAGTTTTTTGCTTAAGATGATTTTGAGCATTGTGATGAATCTTGAATGTTTCCCAAGGTAGTATATTAAAGTGAAAATCAAAATTTTCCATAAGATATCTCATTATTTTCTTACATGGATCTACGAGCATCATTTATTGCTCTTCATGGGAAATTGCCTTCATGGGTTGAAAACCCACCAAGGAGAAGGTGATGCTCAATTTTTCACAAGCTTCTTCTTTTCATTAAAAATATGATAAGCCATGAGCAAGCTCAGCTTTGTGAATAATCTTTGCATGTTGCAAGAATCTCCATCAGATTAGGTACTAAGCTACCCGTAGGACTCACAACATAAAGGAAAACCACCTTGCTATGAAATGGGGGAGAAAGGAAAAATGAAAAATCCAATGAAGACTCTTTCCACCTAGGGGAACTTAAAACTAGACTCATACATACCTAGGCTTAAATGAGACACAAAATTCTCCACTTTTACAAAATGGTTATAGGGTGAAAAGTGAGGCAACACATATGTATGTGTATATATACATATATACACACACATATGTGTGTATGTATATATATAGATAGATCTTGTGAATTGTGGATTATGGATTATAAAAAAATAAAAGAAATATGACATTAATCATTCCTCATTTTTTTGATTGGTTGTGGAGAGTTGTGCATGAAAGAGGGTGGACAGCTCCAAACAAGGGTGGAGAGCTCTGAACATTGGTGGAGATCAGAGAAGATCAACAATTTTATTTTCATTCCCTTGTGATCATTGCATTTCATTACCATGTTGTGCCCTTGTGATCTTTGTGCCCTTTCTCTACAATTTTTTTCAAGGGGAGGAGAGGTACCTATGTAAATGTTATTTTTTTTCTTCTAAACATGTATCTCTTGTTGATATATAATAGCTTTGGCCATATTCAAGGATAACTTATTATGATGATTGTATGCATTTGTGCATGTAGGTATGTATATAGTTCACTATGTGAACTACTTTACATGCATGCATACACACTTGCATAGTACTTGTGCTAAATTAAATTAATCATTCATGCCTTGAATTCACAAAAGCAATTATCCTTACACTCAATCAAAACTATTCATAGCAAACTAAGTATGCAAAAATCTGTACTTGTAGATTATATTATCTATTGGTGATTGAGTAACAATCTCATGCACAATATTGTCTAGGTAATGATAGGATGCATTCACATTAAGCCATAATAGGGTTGAGAAAATGACTAATTTATATTCATACATATCAATGACTTAATATAAATCATGTTTGGTTAAGCATTAACTAAACTAATTAGTATACATTTAATAATTGTTTATATCAACAGTCATGTCATGAGTGGTGGTGCAGAGAACCAAGGCACTATTGTGGATTTTGGTTTAATTCTTTGTTTTCTCACCTAATCAAGCTAGGATAAATAAATCTTGGATAAAATCCATGGTTTTAATGAAAAGACACCTTTGTGTATGCCTAGGTCACTTTGGGCAAGTTATAAGCCAAAGTTGCTAGTTGGCTGAAATTGGGTCTTTTTATTTTTTTGTAAGATAGCCTAGGATTAGGTTTTTTTATTTATTTTTGAATGAGTGATAACCTTTTCCAATTCTTAGAATTAAAAAATTGTGAAAATTGCAAAAGTTGCACTTTTTGTGCAAAATTGCTAATTTGGAAAATTGTAAAAGTTGCTCAAAAATGCAACTTAGTTGAAAAGGAGTTGAAACTATTCAAAAAATAGTGGATTTTGGTTTGGATGGATGTAGGAAGGATATATACCTCATTTGTGAGGTCACAAAGGGCAGATTATATAGATTGGGAGAAGTTGCAATAAGAGATTTTTCAATTTTGAAGCAATTTTACTAGTTTATTGTACTTTTTTTGTACTATAAAAATTAGTAGGCATGATCAGATGGTTGTTTGAAGAACATTTTTTCTTACCTTTCCATTTCTTTTGGTTTCATCATTTTTTGTGGATTTTTGTTCAAGTTATTCCATTTTTTGTACAGGAAGGTTTATAGAACAACAATTTTGTGCAAGCTTCAAAGATGGGCCCATAGTTGTGGCTCCCATAGTTGGTTTTTAATAGACTCTTGGGGAATGATATTTAGATGGGTCCTCTTAGTGATTCCAAAGTTTCAAGATTGGGAAATACATTTTTCTATTTTTCCTAACCAGCCCTAGGTTAAGTGCCTATGAAGATTTGACCTTGTGAACATATTGTTGAAAGTATAATAGGAGAAGGGGACATATTGGAGTGTTGAGTTTTTGGAAGGAATTTGGAAGAAGATGAATATACATTCTTGAGTGTTGGATGTGTTTTTCATGACCCCACTTTCCCATAGTTTCTTTGTAAATCAATCTTAATTGGGCCAATTAGGACTATGTTGCTTAGTGAAGGAAAGGCATTGTTGGAATGGAACTGAGTCCTGGTACTTTGGGATTGGATATAAACCTAAAAAGAGTATTTGGAACCCTAATTTTTAAGGTTTTTTTGGGACTTTTGGAAGTTAGACACCAAAAACCTCTTAAGGAGGCCCAATAGGGCTATAAGGTGTATTTAGGTTTGATACATTATGGAAGTGTGGGGATCAAACCAGTGATGTATTTTGTGTTATGTGGATTCCCTAAGTACATTTCATGTGTTGGAACCATTGGATCAAACCATTTTTTTGTTTTCCTCATGTTAGCCTAGTTGAGAGGATTAGGCCTTGAAGCCATAATTTGGAAGAATTTGATCCTTAGACTATGGGTTCTTGAAGAAGTTGGTACTCTTATTTTATTTAGAATTTGGAGGATCTAAACTATTTATAACCTTTTGAGAAGTTTAGGGATTTGGTAATTCTTTGATTTGGTTTACACATTTCTAGTTGTGCACTATGTATCAAGTGGACATGAGAAATATCCTCTTGTGATATGTTGTTTGACTTTGTGTCTTTTGAAACAATACTTATACCCAACTAAGAAACCAAGAGAGGTATTGAAATCAATAAATGTATTTCCCTTTTGTGCTAAGTAACTTCAAATATAAAGAGTACAGATTACTAATAATCATGTTTTGAAAATAGAAAAAACATCCATAGTCAAATCTGTAAGAAATCTAATCACCTTCAACATCCCTTTATATTTCCCTCAACAAGTGAATAGAGAAGCTTCTCTTTATGTATATGTATGTGTATATATACATACATACACACACATATATGTGTTTCTATATATGTATCTATATAAAGAGAAGCTTCTTTTTATATAAATGTATGTATATATACATACCTACATAGACATATGTGTGTCTATGTATGTATGTATGCATATATACAAAGAAATCTTTTTTAATGTACTTATTACATCTTAACATAATAGAAAAATTGATCTAGCTACATACACATTCCAAAATCCAAATAATGAAACAATAAATCTCACTCAACCCGTGCTAGTGACTTACCTCAAAATCCTACACACAAATAATGCAGACCCAAAAAAATGGGCAAAGTTGGCAAGAAATTTTACAAAAACATATCATAGTAGATATTTTAGAAAGAAAAAATTCATAACCCAATTAAATGGGTCTAGTTTTCAATTAGTTGGGTTGATTTCAAATTCTTGTAGAATTGTCATCAAATTAGGTGCAATAAAATGAACAATCAATTGTTCCCAGCTAGTAGGATCAAATACAATTTTCTGAGGTGATAAAATTGCATATCCAAATGTATGTATGTATGTTTGTGTGTATGTATGTATTTGTATGTATGTATGTATGTATGTATATGCATGTATTTGTGTGTGTATGTGTATCTATGTATTTATGTGTGTATGTATGTATGTATGTATGTATGTATGTATGTATGTATATGTATATGTATATGTATATATGTGTTTATATATACATACATACAAACACATATGTGTGTGTGTATATCTATATGTATATATACAAAGAGATTTTGTGGATTTTGGAGATCAGTAGAGATCTAAGATTTTCTTGTCGTGGCCTTGTGATTGCTGCATTTTATTGTCATGCCCTTGTGATCTTTGCATTGTATGTATGTATATACATATATATACATATGTATATATATGTGTGTATATATACATATGTATATATATGTGTGTATATATACATACACACACATGTGTGTCTGTGTATGTATGTATGAATATATGTATGTATGTATATATAGACATACACATGTGTGTGTATGTATATATACACATACATATACATAAAGAGAAGATTCTCTAATCACCTACTAGGGGAAATATAAATAGATACATGTTTAGAAGGAAAATAAAAGAATATTTACATAAGTACCTCTTCTCCCCTTGAAGAAAATCACAGAGCAAGAGCACGGAGATCACAAGGTAACAACACGACAATGAAATCATAGAGAAAGAGCATGAAGATCACAAGGCATGGAAATGAAATGCAAAGATGACAAGGGCATGAGAATGAAATCTAGTTATCAAAAGGGCACGGTAATGAAATTCTAGATTTCTACTAATCCCCACCAAGGGAATGACAATGAAATGCAAAGATAATAAGGTTATGGAAATGAAGTGCAGTGATCACAATGGCATGGAAATGAAATCTCCACCAATGTTCAGATCTTAGTGCTCTCCACCAATGTTTAGAGCTCTCCACTCTCATTTGGAACTCTCCACCCTCTTTTGTACGTAACTCTCCACAATTGATCAAAATAAATGGGGAATAATTTATGTCATGTTTTCTTCTTCTTTTTTATACTCACGTGGGCATCACAATTGTGATACAAATGTTGATATTGTGATGGAGTCAGGGACAATTGCAAAAAAGACATGAAAACCCACAAATTACTTTGTCATTGCAATTTGACCCCAATTTTTGTAGTGAACTTAAGTTTTTTGAAGACTTTTAGTTTGGAGATAGAAAAACCTATGGTTGAGGTTCCTACTATTGAAATATTGTTATCTAATCTTGTGATTAAGAACAAAGGAAGAAGAAATAAAATTTCTAATCAGAATAAGGCTTGCAACAAGTATGATTCATTTGATCCTAGTAGTTGTAGTAGTAAGAGAAGAGCTGATATTTTTTATGATACAATTAGTTTTAGCAGTAAGTTTGGACAAACTTCTTAGATGATTGATGAAGAGGGTTTTTGGATTAAGAATGTGCATGGGATTTATGTTTTGAATTTCTTCATATATTAATAATTTCTTATGGAACATCTTTTTTTTGAAACCTTGGGTGTCTAATTTAGGTGCATCCTTGGGCTATTGAGAATCTAGAATCCTTGGGCTATATTACCTTAAGCCCTACTTATATTATCCCCTTAGGAGAAGTCATAGAATCATGGCTCACTTTGATCAAGATTCCTCTTCTGCTCTCTTTAGGAACCTTCGTGATCCTATGGTTTCTCATGACCCAAGTCCTTCTATGGAGTGTGACTCTTCTCATTGAACTCATGATGAGGATGAGGCTTTAAGGGTCCCTCCTAAAAAAATTCATAAGATTTCTACTGAGATTGATAAAATGCATGATTGACTTCTTCAAGTGAATCACAATACGGATACTATGGTTTCTTTTGATGCTCTTAAGAAAGTGATTAGTAATGATGGACGTGGATCTTTTGTGTGATTTTACTCACCTTATCCACACTCACATTAAGCCTTTAGCTCAAGCCACATCTGAAATATAAATGGCTTTACGTATCACTAGTGTTGAACATACCTTGTCTCTTTCCAAACCTATCTCTAGCATTCCTTTTTATGTTGCTCCTATTGTGACTACTTATATTCAACCAGTCAATCCTACTATTAGTAGTCTTACTATTTCTTCTCTACTTGTGAGTTTTCTACCTGCTTCATTTCCTATCTCATAACCTTCATAGAATAGTGTTCCTTACACTTATCCTAATCCTCCTACTATGGTTCCTAATGTCCCAACTATAGCACCTTCTATTCCAACTAATTTTTACACTCTTCCTAGTGTGTCGAATGTTTCATTGCCACATATTTCCTTTATTGATTCCACTATCA